>JAKTQZ010000020.1:0-237332 GCA_030579435.1 Ogataea nitratoaversa
GTTATTAGTTGACAAGAAAATCATTCCACAAAATTTGATTCAAAAATTCAAAAATTTAACAAGTTCAACTTGAAATTCAGATAACTTATCAACCAGTGAACTTATTCAAACAGTTAAACATCAAGTATATTCTTCCATTGATACTATTTCGCTGTATTGCTATTCTGAATGTAAATCTTTGATATCCATTGAGATCTGAAGCTTCAAACTTTAGTGTATGCAAAACATTTGAAACATAGTAACTTCAAATTGTCATAACTTAGCAACCTCTGCTCCAAAACGCTCAGTTTAACCACAAAACTATTTTCCCAATGCTAATACATAATTATATTGTTCATTCACAGAAAACTGGTTATTACTTGACGAGAAAATCAATCCACAAAATTTGAGTAGAAAATTTAAAAATTCAAAAAGTTCAAATTGAAATTGAGATAACTTGATAACCAGTTGAGCAAATCAAGCAATTCAACAACAAATATGTTCAACAACTTGCACTTATTACTGTGTTGTCTTACTGAAAGTAAACTATTATTATCCACCTGAACATTAATCATCAAAATTCGATATGATCAAAGGTTTAGAAACATTGCAACTTCAAATTGATACACTTAACAACCAGTTGAGATATTGCACTGGTTCAACTGCAGATCACTTTCTGCTATCGCTGTTTATGCTGCTGATGTCAATTTGTATATCTATCAATAGTATTAGTTTGAATATTGTACGAGTTAAAAAGTCACAATGATTCTTCATTAATTTGCTTTATAATTTTAGAACGGCTTAATGAAGAGTATTCTACTTTAACCTTCAATTGCTATCATAATGAGATGTCAGTTCATCATGAGTTCCAAATGAATACATTGATTAAGATGAAGTTTCATGCCATACATAATCAATCATCAAGTCTAAACAGTCACAACATCTATCTTTGAATTGTTTTGATTTGTCTTGTTTTGTGAGAATCCAATTTGGGATGTGACATGCACAGCCCGGATTCAACTTCCCATTTTAGTAAAACTTTGGCTGAATAATTATTACTTTATGCAAACAGACTACTTAATAAAGTCGTTACATATTATTCAAAATAATTAAATTTAAACAACAGCCAACGTTTACTCACACCACTTCAAGACGCTTTTTGCTAGCGGACTCCAACTTCATCATCTTGGTTATGAGCTCTACGACACCATCTAAAGTCCTCAAACATGTTTTGTGTGTAATAAAATCAAATTTCTACTCTTCACAGCCCGAATCTAAATATCAAATTCACTACCCTTAACTTCTCTACACTATTTCCCATGAAGTTCCTTCTGATTTATCTTTGCCAATTGAAACAATGAATTAAAATACTACTATATTTCGCATTGTTTATAAAGCACAATCTATTTATCCAGAATAATTTTGGTAATTTTCACGTAAAATATTCTTGAATCAAAAGGCATCTTTAGTTGAATTCTTAAATGATTTTGTTGAAATGAAAAACTCTATCAAAATGGTGTAAACACTAGCTTTAAATCTCTCTATGACTCATCTGAAAGCACAAATTCATATATGCTTGGTCTGAAATTTCAAACTTACATAGAAGTATCCCGTATTGCTGAATAATGAACAGAAATGGAAAAGTACCACAAATCCCTTGTCGTATTTTAACAAAATTCAAACTAAATGTAAACAAACTGACTAAGAAACTGCGTAAGCCTAATATTTGCACCACTCTAAATAAATTTTACTATGCAGTCTCAACAGCAAAAAATGTCACCTATATATGGAAATCTGGGCGGCCTTATCTACCCCACAGTGCTGAGTGCACACGGAGTCAAGTGGAAAATATTAGATAAGCTTGAACGTACACCATTCACAATTATTTGATTGACAACAAAAAATGCAACCTATATATGAAGTATTTTTTTGCCGAATTTACTATATCAACGTCAAAAGGAAACAGTGTCATCTATTTCTATATAGTATATAAAAAAATTGTTTAATATTTGTGGAAACATCTAGTTTTTGGCAAATCTTACTTTGGGCTCAAAACATTAATATGATACACTACACTTATAATCATACAGTGAAAATTCAAACAAAAAATGAGATTTCAGTTAAAATGGCACCTCAGAACCGTCTTGAACATCAATAAATTTCCCGTTGACCTCAGAAGTTGCACCTTCGATACTAGAAAGTATGTACTTAACACTTGTTTCAGGAGTGATGATCAAGTGCTTAATTGCTTCCAAAACCTCATCTGGGAAGAAAGAAAAAGCAGCTTTAGCCCCATCAGAAGAAACGAGACCTGGGTGAACAAGAACAATAACAAATTTCTCAGCAGCAAATTCTTCACTTAGTTTTTTTATTCCAAAGTTTAGAGCTGCTTTAGAAAGACCATATGGACCAGCAGGAACTGGCGAAGGTGGGCCGATAGATCCAACTGGACTTGAAATAGCGTAAACTTTTTTAGTTTCCTTCTTGTCCAAGAACTTCTTGACTTGTTTGAAGATCAAGATAGGGCCAACAGCATTGGTGAACAAATGGTCAGTGTAGTCTTTGAAGTCAGAGGTGAATAGGGTTAATCTAACATTGGCAATAGCTGCGTTCAAGATAAGAACATCAATACCTTCAGTTAAAGCTGCAATCTGGGTGGATAATTGGTTAATTGACTCTTCGTTACCAACGTCTAAAACGACTGTGTCAAGATTTTCAAGTTTGGCCAATTCTAATAATTTCTCGGCGGTTTCTTTTGATCTATAGGAAGCAATGACATAGTTGTCGGAGGAAGCACTGAGTTGTTTGGCAAGTTCGAAACCGATACCACGGCTAGCACCAGCGATGAAGTAAGTAGTTTTAGTCGACATTTTTAGAGGTTTTTTTTTTTTTTGATTATTTGATTTGATTTTGTTTGATTTTGTTTGATCTTCAATTTAAGTTAAAGTTTATGTTACAGAATACAACACCTTGGAAAAGGGGAACGCCAATATATTTATACAAGCTCAAGGTAAGGGAATGTATTGCCCCAATAATTGCTTTGTTAGAAAATTATATCTACACTCATACAGCTTTGGGGTATCAACTTGATATTTTGGGAGCTCATTTTAGCGTGAAAGGTGAGAAGGTGACGACATGGAAGTGCATGAAAGTACTCCATTTGAAGTTACAAGTTTGACAGGTTTTTTAATGGAAGATCGCTCTATAATATAAATAAACAGAGCTCCTGTAATCAAACAAGTAAATTTATAAAATGGACAAGTGGATATAGTAACCAAGTTTTGGAAAGAGGAGATGATAACCATTTAATATCGCTATTAAAGCTAAGGATCGAGGACCGAAGACCGACGCCCTAAGATCAGATTGATAAACTCTGTTTCATACTGTGCTTGCAAGTGAAAATTCTGGCAAACAATACCACCAATCCATATGCATCTTATACTGTATGTAGATAGTTATATCCTCCAAGATGCAATTTCAGTCCACTCAATTTTCGTCCCCAAATAATATAGTTCAACTCCGGATAATATATATTTGAATTCCGAAGATCCATCAGGAAGGCGGTGAAATTGCCAAGTAAATTAATAAACGAATCGAAATCACCGTATCGCCAAATAATTATTCAAACTAAATAACCCAAATTCTCAATATGAGAATTATAGGAAGTCCTATGTTAACAAGAAACCAGCTCAATGCAAGTAGCGTCATTCTTTGCTTCGATGTCATGCACAGCCTGGATCCAAAATTTAAAATCCAGTGACATCAACCAACTTCCCTGCACCACACTTCCCACTTTGACTGAATAATGATTACTTTATGCACAAAATGAGTATATGCGTTCTGTTTTGGGCACTAAGTCTGGCAGTTTATTTTAAAAAGTGATTTAGTGAGATGTTAAATAAGTGTCAAAACTAAAGGTCAAAAGCCGAAATAACAGTAAACACAAATATTAATACTAAAATGAAGTAGACAACACCCCCCAAAGATTTATCCTAGAATGTAAATGCTGCCCTGCTCAAAGATCTAATGATATTATCCCCGCATTATCAAAGCCAGCAGCTATGGTAAGCACAGCCCTACATTGTCACCCATATAAATCTTACTATGTCACCTCAAGACCGAGAAATGTCAGATCAAGACCGAGAACATTATTATTATGCACACTTCTATCTAAAGGGTGAATATCAAAAACAATAAAAGTTATTTCAATCAAAATGGCACCTCTGAACCGTCTTGAACATCAATAAATTTTCCGGTAGTTTCCGCAGTTGCATTTTCAATACTAGAAATAAGGTACTTGGCACTTGTTTCAGGAGTGATGACCGAGTCCTTAATTGCTTCCAAAACCTCATTTGGAAAGGACTTGAAAGCCTCTTTAGCTCCATCGGAAGAAACAACACCTGGGTGAGCAGAAACAATAATAAATTTCTCACCAGCAAGTTCTTCACTTAGTTTCTTCGCTGCAAAGTTCAGAGCTGCTTTAGACAACCCATATGGACCAGAAGCAATTGGGGAAGGTGTACCGATAGACCCAGCTAAACTTGAAATAAACAAAACTTTCTTGGTCTCTTTTTTGTCCAAGAATCTCTTGACTTGTTTGAAGATCAAAATAGGGCCAAAAGTGTTGGTGAACAAATGGTCAGAGTAGTCTTTGAAATCAGAGGAAAGTAGGGTCTTATCGAAATTGGCAGCAGCCGCGTTCAAGATAAGAACATCAATACCTTCAGTTAAGTTTGAAATTTGGTTAGACAATTGGTTGATTGATTCTTCGTTACCAACGTCTAAAACAACAGTATCAACATTTTCTTGTTTGGCCAAATCTAATAATGGTCCGGCAGTTTTCTTTGATCTATAGGACGCAATGACATAGTTTTCGGAGGAATCACTTAGTTGTTTGGCAAGTTCGAAACCGATGCCACGGCTAGCACCGGCAATGAAGTAAGTAGTTTTAGTCGACATTATTGATATTAACTTTGTCCGATCATAGGTAAAGTGTAAGTTCATGTAACAGAATTGAACATCTAAAAGTAGTAAAGCATAGCTGTATTTATACAAGTTCAAAATAGCGAGACATGTTGAGACATAGATCACTTCGAATTCAAAGCCTTGGACATGACAAAGGGTGCTGACTAAGATTAATAATCAGCAAGTTCATTCGGGCTTCAAACATGAGAGGGGGCGAAGAGAAGAAACTGAACTATAAAAAAACACTCTCTAGCTGTAAGTAAATGGACTCAGGAGTTAAATGCCGAAAATATGAAGTAAGTATTGCTATATTGAATCCAGGGTCCGAAGACCGATGCGGTAAACTTTAAGTGATGGTTCTTTTTTCATAGACTGTGCTCAAAACGGTACGGGAAAATAATAGTATTCATCCCGATACATCTTCGGCGTAATATAGCTTACTAATTTTGTCGTTAATATGTTGGTAGTTTGAAATTCAGTCACATGGATGGTTATTTGTTATTGACCATTACGCGAAGTATGCAGGAAGTTAATTCCAATAGTTTGCAAGGACGCATTAAAATAAACCATTTGAACTTTATTATGATCATAGCCACGTGAAATACTCTCACGATAAACAAGAAACAAATGCAACAGTGCCAAATTTACTAATTGACATCGAAACTTTCAATTATCACATGGTATATACTGAGTATATATTATATATAATATATATATAAATACTATGTAGTGTTTATGTACTTGTGAATGATCTCAATGACTATCGATCATATTTACATTGATATCTTTTTTTTTTCCAGTAATAACGGCCAACAAAAGTTGAGAGCGAAGTTTGAAAATGAAGATATCATTATTACTTTTGTAACATTTCGGTTACAAGTTACACTGCTATACCGTTTGTTTCAACATCCTCAGGAATTTCAATGACTTTGTTATCTTTAAGATCAGTGACCTTCTCAGCTGGATTCTTTGGAGCTTTACTCAAAGCTAAAACGGTAAAATTGACAGCATAACAAGCAACACAGAAGTACATTGCATTTCTCATTTCTCATTCTACTTTCAAGAGCATCCAATTGACTTTGATTTCTTATTGTGACTTCTAAAGAGCCAATGATTGTTGCAGTGACAGTATTACCCAAGCAAACTTCAATTTGTCCAGCAGTTTGGAAAATTGCTGAAACCACCCCTTGTAAGTGAACTGGAGTCTCTCTCAACAAAGCATTAAAGTAAGCTTGGAAGAATAAATTAGCGGCATATCCTGTGATAAACGAATTACCAAACTCGTATTTTCAGTAACTGTTTATTGAATGTGAAAAGAATCTAGACATCCAATAAATACTATATATGGAATCAATCATTCAATTCAAAATGTAATATATTGAAAAGTTTTGAAACATTGCAACTTCAAATTGTTAAAGCCTAAGAACAACTTGATCAATAGCACAACTTTAACTTCCAATCAGTTACCACATAGACGAGTTATAATGCTGATGTTGATTTGTAAGTTGATCAATAGTGTCGGTGTCGGATTATGAATCGAATCAGTTAAAATGTCATAACAATTGGTCTTCCCTTGGTCTTATATAATTAAAACATGGTCAATGATCTTTGTTTGACTTCTGCAGAACATCTCTACCTCATTAACAATTTATTTTTCACTGTGACATCCTTCACCTCCGGCTTTTTGTAGCTTTCACAGTGCAGCTTGTTGGCAATATAAAAAAATTATTAATGCAAAATCAGACTCCCAGTTTAAACTTAAAACCCGATTCCTCGGATTTTGTATTGTCAAGTGTTATGTCCATAATATTTCACCCGAAGGCCGAGGCGGCACATTCATCCGTAAACATGTAAAAGGGGTTGAATCTAACACGATTTATTGTTGGATAAATAACTCAATATCGTTTATTTGATGATAATTCCGAAATTAGGTAACTGATAGATCACGGAGATAACTGTTAAAGTCCTTAACTAAAGGATTTACAAATGATATAACACTATAAATACGAATCAGTTTCAGTTACGCTGAACATTGAACCGTATTGTAATGATTTATTGTATTTACATGTATTGTAATCAAACATTAAAGTCGATCAATTCAACAATCTTCAGGCTGAGTGAAATTTCCAATTATTCTAAAATACTTTACTGCTACGATGTCTGTCCCAAGTACTCAAAAAGTTATTCGTTTCCACGAACTTGGATCCCTTGATGTTCTCAAGTATGAAGATGCTCCAGTTCCAACTATTACAGACGATGAAATACTAATCAAGAATGTATATTCTGGTATTAATCTATACGATGCATACATTCGTACTGGTATTTATCAAGTTTCTTTACCACATTCCCCCGGTGGAGAAGCTGCAGGTACAGTTGTTAAAGTTGGTTCAAATGTTCGCGATTATAAAATCGGAGATAAGGTTACTTACATGGGTGCCCAAACATTTGCGCAATACACCAGCTTGAAACCTCTTCACATTATCAAGATTGATTCAAATGCAACCAAAGAACAATTGAAAACATGTGCAAGTTCCTTAGTTGTCGGTCTAACTGCTTGGACTTTTATTGACCAAACATACCCTGTTAAGAAAGGCGAGTATATCCTTGTCACAGCTGCTGCTGGAGGTGTTGGATTGGCATTGACCCAACTTTTGAGTAAGGTTAAGAAAGCTAAAGTTATAGCTTTGGCATCCACTGATGAGAAACTAGAATTGGCTAAGAAAGCAGGGGCTCAATATTGTATTAATTCAACCAAATTATCTCAAGAAGAACAGATCAAGGAGGTTTTGAATATCACTGGTGGAGAGGGTGTCAGTGCATCACTTGATTCTATTGGAAAAGACACAGCAGGGTTATCTTTCTCTGTTGTTAAAAAAGGAGGTTCTTTCCTCTCTTATGGGGTTGCTTCAGGTGAAATTACGGATGTAAATGATAGAGCTGTTGAGAAAGAAATAGAACTTTCTTTCCCAACTGTTTATACTTATATTTCCACTCCCGAAGCATTCAAAAAGAGCGCAGAACAAGTTTTTAAATTTGTAGAGGAAGGTTTTCTAGCTGTCAAAATCTTTGGTACTTTTCCATTATCTGAAACCAAGCATGCTTTCGAATTATTAGAAGGAAGAAAGACTACCGGTAAGTTGGTGTTGGAAATTCCTGAGTAACGATGGTTCTATAGAAGGACGCAGTATTTGTGCGTTATTTGAGGTTTTGTCGGTCGTATATACTATCTGATATCTATGTTATATAGTGTTATATCCAATGATCAAGCTATAATAGTAGGTAAATGCATGCTATTTTGATGTAAATAATTATGAGGGTTCTCCAGCATCATGCATGGTTGAGGTCTTCAGGCGTAATATGGAATTGGAATAAATACAAAATCCAACCTAAATAGGCAGGCAGAGGAAAAAAAGAATACGACCGAATTTTCAAGTGAAATTTGGAGTAATTCTGCGATTACTCTCATGAAATTCGGGAAACTTTTAAACCGAAGATAATCGGATTAGTGTAGCAGTTGCAGTATTCTTCTTTCTCAATTTCACAATGTGCTCAACAATTTTGTTGAATCAAAATCCAATATTTATTGTGAACGTAATCTGCCAAAAGGAGATTTGATTCTTCAATCATTTGATTGAAATACGATACTTGTGACTTAAATAAAATGTTACTCGTACAACTTCATAGATAGGTCGGTAGAAGTAAATGCCTATAACAAGTGGATATATAAACTATACTAAAGATTATCATCATGTTCCATGTCAAGAAGTTTGTATCTATTCGATTATACCAGTACCGCTCTTTGAAAACGAACCTACAATTAGGGAACTGGTAGGTGATTATATGGTAAGACAAAATTCATTAAGTCCAAGAAGATTCTTTGTCAGGTAAACTGAAGTATGGAAGTGCCAACCTACTTCTACAGCCAGTCGAGATTAGTATATAACCGAATCTAATCCGAAAGAATCTGTCCAGTGCTAAGTGCCAAACCTGATTCACCTGATACCATCTTATTTTCTCTTCTAGGTTTTACAAAGACGTCCTTCAACTTTTGGGTTATTTTTTGCTGCTAAATTTATTAAGCAGAATAGCCAGAAACGTAAGTGGAACAAGCCAGCATCATAACTGTGCAGACAAATACATTAGCGACCAACATTCACTATTTGCTTTATACTATTTGATATTTAGTAATTACTATTTAGTTCATTATTCGGTATTTGCCATTTGCCGGAAAAGCAAAACACCAACACGTGATATTATATAGCACAAGAAAGAAAGAACCAAATTGTAATAGAAGGTGAATATCTAGGAATGTGTAGTTCTTCTAGGTAATTCACTTCCTCTTCAGTCAACTTCAACTTTATACCCGGCAACCACATCATCAATTCCTTCAGGCTTACTGAATCCGATTATTGGAATGGCACCTCTATAAATGGACCAAGCAGCTGAAATGGAAGCCATAGAAACATTATGCTTTGACTTCGGGTGTTGCCCTTTTGTCATTTTATTCCAACTAGAATGGATTGATAACTCGATGGGCTTGACGAGCGTTCGATCATTAAATATACGATTGAATTTTTTCAAATTCCAAACTCATCAAATGGTCTCAAATGTTCGCTTCTTATTCGTCCACCTGGAGTTGATCTCTTCAGGAGTATCAAGTTTTGGTCTTTTATCAAAAGTGGTATATTCATTTACAGACTTTCCGATACCATCACCAAAATTTAGTACTGTTTTATCAAACTTAGTAGGCAAATTATTACTCACTATATCTTTCATAAAACCGGACATGATTGCTTTTATTTGATAATCGCTCCAGACACCATTCAATTCTAAATGATGATTTATTGCTCGATCAGGTCCTGATGACCATTTGACTTCACTTTCGTCGAATCCACAGTCATATAAAACTAGGGGAATGTCATGTGCCATCTTGTAAACAGGCCTACCGGGGAACTCATCAATGTCCAGTAATCTTTTCACAATTATTGGCTCTTCTAACTCTTGTCCTGTTGCAAATAACACTGCAACCATGCATCTAACCTGATGCCACAAAAATGCACTTCCCTTTAAATCAAATATATAATATCCTGGTCTATCTTCTAGTTCTAAGATGTCAGCTTGCAAGATTGTTCTTTGGTAATTGGTTATCTGTTTAGATGCATCGATCTTACAAAAATTTCTGAAATCATTCTCCCCCAAAAAGTATGAAGCAGCTTTCTTCATCTTCGGTATATTCATATTTCTCCCATCAAAAATGTATTTGTAATGTCTAAATTTACAACTGAATCTAGCATCGAAGTCCTTTGGTGGCCTTAGACAAACTGAATGGAATCTTATATTCGGCGGCAATACTTGATTCAACATACGTATGTAGTCAAGTTCCTTATAATCATTATCAGAATCTTCAAGTTCATGATTTGTCAATTTCGATCTCACAACCAGTGATACCACTTGATTCATTGCACTAACACCTCTGTCAGTTCTACCACACCTGCTGAAATTGAAATCTTGTGGTGAGAATGAATTAACTAACTTGAGTTTGTTTAAGGCAACTAAAATCTCATGTTCAACAGTAGGCAAATCAGTTTTTCCTTTTTGGATAGCTAATCCTTGATAGTTCCATCCAAGATAAGAAAATCTTAAGGCCACATGTCTCGTTGCATATTTTGATAGATCAAACTCTTTCTTCTTCTTTTTCTTCGGTGTCTGTTGAGAGGAGACACATTCATCATTATTGTTGGCGTCAGCACTACTTTCAGAATTTTCTGTACCAGAGTTTCCTTCTAGTTCTAGAATCCTACAGATCAACTGCTTCTTGGACCATTTTTTATAATCATTATCGAGATTTCTTATTCCAGTAGATACGCTCATAGCTCTAGCAAATCGGTTTTGAAAAGTTTTAACAAAGCTTTGTTGAACTGTAATTACTCGCTTTAACATACACCTTCAACTTATTTGATATGTTCACGAAGGGGTGACGCTTAATGAATGCATCATCAAATATTAGTCTCGACAAGAGACATGAATTGTTGTTCTGTCTCTCATTTTACAAAATTTGTTTTGAACATATATTTTTTTTTCCGCTGGTGGTAAGATGGTCCCTATTTTTTCTGAACGCACGCTTAGAGCCGCATTTGTGAAAAAATTGTTTCCAGATCTAAATTCTTATATAACCTCTTAGATAATCAGTTCTATTTATTACTCCCGTTTTGTGACATTCTTAGCATTTTTACTACAAATAGTTGTGACTCTTCACAAGTAGGCAGGTTCTCTTATATTTTTCTTATTTTACCTATCCTTTTATGCCTTTTTGGATAAATTGAATGATATTTAATATTTACTCTTTCCAACGATAGATATCTAAACAGCCATAAGTTATCTAGTTCTCAATCCAAGAGCATAAAATTTCATTTCTTGAAAATTTTATCTGTCTATCATTGACATGATAAGTATCAAAATACTAGAGATTCGTAGATGGTGGAATGTCCACCTGGTAATTTATGGAGCATTGAATTCGTCTCTCTTGACCTTTTTCGGAATTATAATTGATGATTATAGTTATGTAACCGAATTGTGAAAGACCAGTTGAGAACGAAGGGCATGAGTATAAGTGCGGACCAATAGTCTCATAGATGTTGTTGGCTCCACCTAGTTTGTTGTGCTATTTTTGGCACAGTTGTTTTACTCCTTATCTATATACTTTATATGAAGATAAACAGTTGTAAAAAATTTCGAAGATTTGCAAATTATGTTCATATAGAACAGCATTGATCAACACTTGAGCTATCCATCATAACGTTTTTGACAGAATTAATTCACTCCAGTTATATGATGATAAACAGTAAGACCGATCATCACACCTATCCAGTCCGTGTAGTAAATAATTTGGAACTGGTATAGCAGTTGGGTTGCCACAGTTAATCCGAAGTGGTACAGTAGTCACTAATAAAAAAAGGTAAACTAATGAAAAGAGTAAGTTTTGTCTATGTTTTTTTGTACAAGTTTTCATAGAAAATATTCTTAGTTTGTCAACTACTTTCAACATCAGAAGACAATCCAAATTTATATATCCACTATCTAGTATCTACTACAGCCCTTTAGCTATTAAGCTGAAAAAATAATGGATACCGTACAGTGATTAGAGTATTTCATATATTAAATGTGAATTAATATCAATGATGAGCTGTGTGTTTCTCCATTGACTAATAAATATAAATTTCGTATTACATCTAAGCTTTAATAGGGTAAAGCATTCTCATGAAATAACCTGCCCATCCCTCTCTCAATAACAGATTATACCTAGTCAATCGTTTCAAATCTTGACTATCGACCTGTTCCTTGCTCCTCGATTCTTGTGTAGTTAGAATTAATTTCCGTCTAGCAATCAACATTCTTTTAATCTTCCATTCTCTATAAGGTAACAAAATAGTAGCACTAGCTAAGCAGCACAACATGACAAAGATTTGACAGTATAAGTAAGGTTTGGACGTTTCACTTCTAATCATTTTCAATCCAATTAATTCAGCAACTATGTACGGTATACCAGATGTGAATGTAATAAGGGCAATTGCAGATGATAGATCCCTGCCACCACCGCCAACGACATCGGCAGTTAATGGTGTGAAATTCACCCAATTAATGCCTAAGCCAAACCCAGCAATAAAACTAAAACCCATTAATTGTTGATACGTAGTGATGAAGACCCAAAACACTCCGCATATCAATCCTATCAAATAAGTAACTAGAATAGTTGAATTGGCTCTTCCAAACTTGTCTGAAACGTAACCTAATGCTGGTCTTCCTACACATTGAGCCACATTTTGAATAGTGGTAATGATAGAGCCCTGTTCTGCTGTCAATCCAATAGATGTACCAAATGAAGACAATGTGAATAAGAGAATACAGTAACTGAAACCATAAACGAAATTCCAAGTAACGAGATAAAGTATAGGCCTTTGTGAAAAAACTTTCGGATTGTACATTTTCTTACATTCCCCCCATATGGAGGTATCTGAAGAATGCAGCTTTTTTCTAGGTTTAAGTAATAGGATACTAATAATTAAAGCGAATCCTGAAACACAACCCATCATTCTCAATGCCCAAACGTGACTCCCAGTGTGATTGATTATAGCTTGAGATGGTCTACTGAACACAATACCAGCTAACCCTGCACCAGAAACACCTATACCTGTTGCAATTGAACGTTTCTTTAAAAACCATAAAGGGATAACAATCAAACTTGGGCCCGCAACTAATGCATAACCTATAGACATCAAGAACCCTTGAAACATAATCAATTGAGTTATAGTTGTAGCAATGGAAGCTAACCAATAACAAACAAATTCAATAACCAATCCAGCAAACATAACAATTTTGATATCAAATCTTTTAACTAATATAACGCTGAAATTAACAAGCATAAAACTTAATCCTAATGCTATACCACCAATTAATGAAAATTCCTCCACTGTAACACCTGGGAAAGTATTTGAATCCATGTAAAAATTCAAATAAACACCAAATGCTGAATTAGCACCCCATGAAAAACAATTAATCAAACAAACACAAACTGCTGCAGTCCACCCCCAAAATGTCCCATCTGGTGGTCGATCTATAAGATCCTGTACATTGAACTCACCATCATCGTCACGACGCGGACTGTTTTGCGTATCATTGGATGAATCCAACGTTCCAATAGTTGTGATTTCTTTCTCTTTGTGCGCTTCATCATGAGGGACAGCGCTGCCCTGAGAGTGCAATTCATCATCTTCATCATCGTTATAGAATGGTATGGGTTCGATAGTATTCCTTGTCTCTTTTCTAGTTATACTGTTTTCATCTCGAATAGCTTCTATAATTGATGAAGTTCTAGAAAGTAAAGGGTTCTGTTTAGTTCTTGGTGTATCAGTAACTTGATCTATGAGTGGTCTAACATAGTATGGTTCAGAATCCAGCGAATGGGTAGATGACCTGGTTGAATGCCCTGGACTATCGCCTACTTTTTCATTATGCACCACCATGTCTCGTCTTTTATATATTGTTGTTATGTTATGTTTCTTGGTGAAAGAAGAAACAGAGAAAATCAGTTAAAATGGATTTCAAAACTCTTTTAATACCTCTAAAACTTTCAACCGGCTATCACTATGCGCATTTCCTGAGCTCAAAATTGATCAATGATGAGTGCATTACTACCAGAAAACCAAAACACATAAGTAACCAGTTAACTATTGATTATTTCCAACTGAAATAGCTGCGGTAATAAGGAATAATTCTCATGACTGATGAGGTTTGTCTCCCAGAATACCAAGAGATCCGTTTCTCCTTCTTGCGCACTTTTCTTTTGACTCTCTTTGACTCATAAACAATTAAACGATGAAGAATTAGTCATCAGGTAACTCAATTTGCGCCTTGACGGAAGATTACATCCGACGGCGGAGATTCCGAATTTTTGAATCATCAACCAGCGGTCCCAGATTCTATGGGCATGAGTTATTTCCGCCCCTTGCATTTGCCACAGCCTCAGCACGGAAATATATTACTTAGTCTTAAACTATATTTGGACTATAAGTGCTCAGTGTAGTACTAAGGAAACTCGTGACTGAAAACAAACAGACGTCCCATATTTGTTACCCTTTAAAGCTTATAAAATTTAATATACTAAGATCAAAGACTCAAGAAATTGACACTTGACTCTTGATTGATGCCAGCACCCACCTGGCTTTGAATTGTTAGTTGACTTAATATATGTGATTGCGGAAATAAGAATTGGCCCCAAATCTCTTCGAATTGATTACTAGTCAAAATCATTAACTAAATAAACCATAAAACATATAATATTGTCTATGCCTTCTCTTGTCACTTCTATGTCTTACAGTTGATAGTAAGGACCACAGAGTTGAAATGAAAATATTAATCAATCATAAAGAATGATTTACATTTGTCACCTGAGATATTCATTACCATAAGCTGTTCCTGATGTTGATTAAAGAATAGGAAACTGATTGCCGCTGCCAAATAATTAAACAGTTGATTCCAGCTCCCTCCCATGGAACGATTTAGATCTGTATCAATATGCTACAGATTATTCGTTAGGTTCTCAAATTGAGTTATTGGTTTGAAATAGGCAAGCAGAAATCAAAAAAATACAGTTGGCTGATCCGATTTTCTATAAATGCCCAACTTCGTAATGACAAAATTTTGACCAGTCTAAATTATGTTATAAAACAGTTTTATTTCATTTTAATCTTTACAACACTATTAAAGGAGTATTTTGCCATTCCCCTGTTTTTACTCCAATCATATATAATAGATATTAAACTACATAGAGTCCATTAAAGAAAACCACAACAAGGAGCGGTAGACATTATATAAATAATAGCTATAATGTTGAAAAAAGCAGGTCAATTTGCCAGAATTCAATAACGGAATCTAAAGTCTAATCTACTAGACCCAACATCTGTCGTGGTCCTGAGATAATTTTCTCTCTCCTCATCAGTAAATTCATTCCAAATCTTATCTCTTTTCTTGTTGAGGAAATAGTAGAAGTATTTGGTACCAATCAAAGTTGGAATCAGTAAAATATTCAACGCAAACAAAACCGAGTTACCGTTATGATACAATGGTTTGTCTTTGTCCCTATAGATGTTTGAAGAGATGATTGAACCGGCTTGACAGAACATATTGTATAGCGAAGCAGACACTGTTCGTGACTTAATGGACTGTGAGTTACGAGAGCACAAAGAAACCATGATAGCATGTAGATATGGATTACCTAACAATAAAGTGACAACAACATATGTACCCCACTTGTTAACAACAGTTCCACTCCACCATCTCAAAATAGCTAGGAAAGGAAGCTGATATAATGGCGAAAGTAAACCCAAAATCATTCTATTATTAATCCTCTCAGAGTACCATGTTATCCATAGCAAGATGATAATGTGAATAACATTTTGTGGTATGGATAGTAAATTGACTTGGAAAGTATCGAATCCTAAACTCTTAAGAGTTAAAGACAAGTAAGTACCCACAACATTCATTGGAATATAAGCGATTAACCCAATAAAATAAATTGGCCATAAATAATAATCTGAGACTGCTTGATAAAGTTTCTTGATGGTAAGACCTTCTCTGTTGTGCATATCACCTTTGGTTGGATCATCTCTTAAAATCTTATTGACAATGATTTTTTGCTCTCTTTCCGTGAACCAACCTTTTTTGTTCCAAGGTTTAATAGTTTGAGCGACAGATGGAACCATTAAAAAGAAAGCAGCAATGCCAACAAGTAAAGTAAAGAGTCCTTCAATCAGGAATAGCCACTGCCATCCAAACAATCCACCTTGACCACGTAAATGCAAAACACCAAATGCAACTATAGAAGTAAGGATTTGAGTAATAGACAAGGAAGTCCAGAAGTAAGATAATCTGATAGATAATTCACCACCAGTATAGAAATAGGAAAGCCATAAAACTAAATCAGGAATAAAACCACCTTCCAAAAATCCGATAAGTGCTCTGCATACATAAAGGCCTTTATAATTTGTAATCTTACATTGAGCAATTGCGACAATTGACCATAAAGTCATTTGAATTGGAATCCAAACATCAGACCCTAATCTCTTACTGACTAATTGTGATGGTAGTTCAGCGCTCAAAAACGTGAGATAGAATATAGTGTTGGCAGTATTGAAATGATTTGTTGTTGCCCCAATATCTTTGAGGAGATTGTCAGAGACTGCTTGATTTAAATTACCACGATCAATTTGAAGAGCCACAAACATAATACAAGCAAGTAAGGTCACACGCCAATCCAACTTTCTTTCCAGCTTTCTTTGTTCTTCTTCTGTCCAAGTAAGTTCCGAATCAAACAAATGTCTACATTCGTACTTAGTAGACTCATATAATTTGACATAATGTTCTTTAACTAGTGGATCAATAAATATATTTGGAGGAATAATGGAGCTTTTTTCTTCTTCCTCGTGTGATTGGGAAAGAGACGAGACAGAACTATCCTCGTTCAAAGGCTTAGTAGTTTCAACATATACTGTCTTGGAGTCTGGGGAATCTGAGTTTATTTCATCACCTTTCTTGCTATTGTGAGACATCTTGTTCAAGGATACTTCAAAATATGTCTGCTATCAAACTACTTGGCAGCAAGTAGGTAGTGTGATTGATGATTCTGGGAGTATTAAGAAAAGGGATTCTTGGACTTTAGAAAAAGGGGCCTTAATCCTCTATTTATATGTCTACTAGAAAGTGATTTTTCAAAAAGAACTGTTCATTTTGGCTCCCGTGCCCAGTCTAGGTTCTTACAAATAAAGTAGCTATCGTGATAGCTTGTAAGAGATTCTTTGAAAAGGTCTTGTATAGCTAGGCAATGCCAAATGTCTTGGAAAATCTTGACCATCATAAAGTACTGAATTAGCTAAAACGGCGCCTAATGAATAGGTCTAATCAATTTTAAGATTGTTGTGGAGTAGCACATGTCTCCTCGCAATTAAATAGGGAGTTATCATTTAGCATTGTTCAATCACTTTCAAATGCTGTTTAAGTCGAAACCCCGTCCTTCACAGTTCACAGTGTGCACAGTGCACACTGTTTAAACTTTAAAATAGAAACGACTCGCACGTGAATTATGTTATGTGGCGGTTTCTAAAAAAAGTTCTTAGCGAGAGAAATAAAAACTTAGGGGTCCAGATTCTGGAATCAATCACTATAAGTACAAAATTTAGATTCAAGAAAGAGAGGTGATCGGGTAGGTTCCATGCTGAGATGGGGTGGACCGCGGGAGCAGAGGAAAGGAGCCGTTTTGGGGCGCTTTCAAGTCAATGTCCATATAACCAGTGGGAAGTCGTTGAACTGCAATCATTGGAACATATGGTTAGAGATAGTATTCTTGGAAACACTCTACAAGATGCCATCCATTCAACATTGCAGATCAGAAAACAATATACAAATATGGTTCAAAATTTATTTTCATTATTTTGGAACAATGCTCTATGAACTTTCATTGATTTTAACTGACCCACAAAAATTGGCTCAATCCTAGGTTTATAACGTAAGTCCTGTCCACCATCCAGCTTCTAGACGTTTAAACAGCGTACCCTTAGGTTGTTGGAATAACAGGCATAGTTCATTTGTTTGATTTCAAGTAGTAAGTTGATATGAAGACTTGGGATTTCGTCGTGATAGTATTTCGAAAAATACGATTGAGGGATGGAGAATGGCTGTATCAACAACATAGATTGGGCACGAGACTCCTTCAAATCTTCACTGCGGGGTTCGGAATTACACACGTACATGTAAGATCCTGAATGTATTCACTATTAACTATTAACTATTTAGTATTTACTATTTACTAGTCACTATTTACCACATGATTGTCTCAAGGTCACCATTTTGTAATGTGTAATCGTTACAGCTTTACAGATTCAGTTTTTACCTATGAGGCCCCACTAGATGCTTTCTTCAATCTGGGTAGTAGTTCATATGAAATTACGTTGAATGGTATGGTTTTTGTAGGAGGCAGAGCCTGAGTCGATGGCTGGTATCAACTTTAAGTTATTCATCATCATGATCCAATATGGAATAATAGAAAATTTACTATTAATTAAAAAAAAAAAAAGCTGTTAATTATTCTTATTATTTACACAGTGTACATATATCACAAACATCCAGTTGATTTATGTTAATTTATTATTAGCTACATGATTAAGCACACGCTGCTATTGGAAATAAGCCTCAAAGCACAAATATTGTTACGGATAGGAGAAATAAATGAGAAGTTAATTTGGCTATTGATAGAGATTAGGTTGAGTTTTAAAATTAAAAAGTATATGAAGGATTAGCCCAATATAACTTTGATATAATGTTACTTATAGTTTGCCCCTTATCTATATATATTGAGAACAGGTTACCATAATTCAAATTTTTTCGTCAGCGAATGAATGCTTATGTGTGCCTTATTTTCTCATTTTGAGAATACCGAATCTTACGCGCTCAGCTCTTTTTTTTACTAATCCAGTAGAAAAGACATTTTCAGCAGGCCTTTGAGTGCTGCGTGCATACACAAATGGGGTTATTGTAAAACTCACAACACCAAAATCCCAGGTAATCCAGCAAATTCTTAAGTGAATTGTTTCCTTTTTCCACTCGGGACTGTAATGGATCTTATCAATCTTAACAGACCGGAATCAGGTAGTAAGAGTTTAAGAATATATACATATATATATATATAGCTCACTTAGCAATAATTCGGCCTAATTGACTCCTGCTGTTTTTCCACGAAGTTATCACCGATCGGGTGTTTATAAATTATCACTCGTGCGCTCGTGACTTGGAGTAAACGGCCTGACAGCAGATTCCGAAGACATCATCCCCATCGTCTCAAGCTATAAGCTTAACAATCAAAGCCTCTTATTGATGAATCATCATAATAGGAAAGACATTAGTTTTACATATACTATTCACTTTTAGTATTAACTCTACATTCTAAACCTAAAAGTGGTGAATAGGTTCCGATCAACTCCTATCCCCTTTGGGTAAATTACAAAAATATAAATTCATTATTTTTGCCACAGATTTCAATGATGATCCCTGTTCTCTTCATTGATTGTCGATTGTTAACGCTTACTTGAAGTTATATCTAGTGATTAGCAGTAAACTGGAGTATACATGAAAGTTACACTTATTAAATGTATGTAATAAAACATCCTAACTAGTTTATCTATAAATTTGCTCGCATCGATTTGTTTCTAAATTCTGTAACACCAATTCAAAAAATTGATCATTCTTGAAGTTTGAATAACCTGTAACTAAACTTTTTCTTTAATCCACCCAACCAAAGCTACCCCATTACAATTATAACAGATATCAAAGATGTTTGAAGAGTTTCAACCTGAAGTGCAACTAAAAACATGTTGCGCAGGCTAGGATTTGATGTGCCTGTATTTATCGCTTCCATGTGATGTGGCGGAGATATGGATGATACATCTGTACACTAACTGTTTCAATTTACCCTTTTAAATTGGAGCTTCTCGAGATAGGAAATAGAAGCTTCTGACCTCTCTTTCATTCTGCCACTCACTGACCACAGTCAACGTTCAATTACATGACTTTCTAGAAAGTTTTATGTCTATACAATATCGAGAAATAGAAAGTTCATATATTTTTCAAAATTCATGTATACAGGAGTTCACAATTTGATTGGGACTAACGAATCTGCCACAAAACATGGATTCTTTCTCAAGTAAATTGGACTCAAAAATAACCCAGCAACAATCGATACAAGTAACGTAAAGCTTAAAGACAACAGAGTCTTTCTCATGCATGTCTTGAGAAGGGTCAATTATGCAATCAAAGATTAACTTATAATGCCAGGAATTCAACTGTTTCATCTAATGACTTTGCCACAATTTCAACAATTTCATCAATGGTCTCTTTATCAATGATATATGATGGTGACAATAGGAAATGGTCTCCAACAGTACCATCGTTAGTCTTATCCCCACCCATAGCGGTTAACCCGTTCTTGTAACACATTTCCCCAAACTTAGGACCAAAGTGTAAGTTAGGGTCGAATGACTCTTTAGTAGTTTTATCTTTAACAAACTCAACACCTTGAAACAAACCAGCTCCTTTCAAACAACCAACATATTTGTGGCTTCCAATCTTTAACTTCAATTGTTGGTGCAAGTATTCACCCATAGCACGACTATTCTCAACAAGATTCAAGGCAGCGATTTTCTTCTGAACAGCCAGACCAATTCTACAGTTGACAGAGTGTGAATGATAAGTCTGAGAACCAACAATGACACCGGTTCCGTTTGCAATACAGTTTTTAACTTTTGGAGAGACTAAGACACCTGCAATTGTCACGTAACCAGATCCTAATGTCTTACCAACAGTTTGTAAGTCTGGCCCTTTGTCTTTTGGTAAAAACTGTTCCCAAGCATTAAAGGTACCGCATCTGCCCAAACCACACATAACTTCGTCCAACATGAATAAAGCACCATACTTGTGACAAATTTCTCTACAGCCTTCAAGGTATCCAGGCACAGGAGTTTGACAAGCTAGAGTTGATCCTGAAACAGTTTCACAGATAAAAGCTGAAACTTCATTTGGACCAGCAGCTTGAAAAGCGGCATCTAACTCCTCTAAAAGTCTGTTTTTGTAATCTTCCGCAGATTCATTATCCTTTTGATGTCTATAAGGGTTACATTCTGAAACTTTTGGAGTTAAGTCTTTAGGCATACAAATTGGCTTGAATGGATATGTTCTCTTAGTTTCACCAATTGATAGAGCACCAATTGTAAACCCATGGTAGGATTGGTTTCTTGAAATATATTTCAATCTTTGAGGCTCTCCGTTTTCCAAATGATATTGTCTAATAATTTTTAGTGCATTTTCATTTGACTCTGATCCAGATCCTGTGAATAAAGCAGCTTCAAAAGCTCCTTTTGGGGATTGATCAATAAGGAATTTGGCCAAGCTCTCAGCCCAATAATTGGAGACTGAAGAAGGAAACGAGTAAACACATTCTTTACCTGCAAGAGTGAATTCCTTAGCAATGTCATCATCACAATGGCCTAAAGACCCAACTGCAGCACCAGTGGAACCATCGATCAGAGTCTTTCTTTCGTTGGTAATAGGGTCCTCGATTGTTAGTCTGTTGCCCTTACCACCGACTGCCATAAGAGGTCTTTTGGCCACTTTGCTTTGGAATAAATATGATGTGTGTTCTTGTTCAACAGTCATTTATGGTCTATGTGGTTGTTTGTTAATTCTTTTTGTTGATGGTTTCCAAGATGAGGCAAATCTGGTATATGTTTGTAAATTTGTGAAAAGCATTATTGTAATCTCTAAAGAATAAAATGTGATATATATATTGAACTAGTTATTAGACCTTGCAAACTTTAAAAAAAAGCGAATCAAGCTGTGAACCGATCACTGATGCATATTTTGCAAGCTTGACAAGGTTCAATCAGGAATATATGGCAGGAAACCTGTTTATCCAAGCTTCGAGTCAACTACGTAAAGTGTTCTTACCCAAAACTCTAATCGGCATGCAGGTTGATAAGAAAAAGCCGTTAAAAAAATGATACTTTCCTAATTAGGACCCTCAAGCGACACGAGAATAGTTTTTGTACAAGTTCCTTTTTCATTTATTGTAAGCACTGAGACCTAAGTGCGAAATAGTTTAATCCATCTTAAATCACTACCCGTCAATGTAGACAAAAAATAACATATACTGATATTGATATATGCATTAAGAAGCGCTAAGCTTGCTGAAAATTGCCACTTATATGTCATGGAGTCAGGACCATTAAGCTGATTAAACTTCAATTGTGAAATAAGCAAATGTTACCTCCTTTTCTGGAAGTAAATACATCTTGGAGCATGCCATCTACACCAATAACTAAGGGCTACCGAAAGCATTCAAAAAAATTCGAGAGAAGCAGTACTGGATGTTTAACGTGCCGGCGATATAAAAAGAAGTGCGATGGAAATAGACCAGTTTGTGATAAGTGTGAAAAACTTGGAAGAGTCTGTGAACTTCCAAGAATTAGATTTCTGGTTTGTGAAACAGAGAAAACCAGCACTCAAAAGATCAAACAAAAATTTGTGGAGACTGTACCAGATCAAGAACAATTGTCTGTTCCCCAGGAGATTGCCTCCATTCCCATTCCAGAACATGAGAAATGTTCAACAAAGACTCCAAAGTCATACACTCCTAGCGTTTTGACATTGAATATGAGGAAAGCAAAAGCTAAAACTTATCAAGTGAAAACGACCCCAATGACAAATATTGAAATACTTGGAGTCGACGAACGATTTTTAAAAACAACTCCTAAAGATTCTTATATAAGAAAGCTTGTTTCTCATTCACAAAAGGAGATCTCTGACTATCAAAAGAAAATCAACGAGATTGTAACGACAGTTATCAAGAATTCGGCAATTAAGTCGGCTTTACCCAAGCCAAGAACTCAAGCAAGGGTACATGCAGCAATTCATGAAAGTACTGATCCTTCTAGTATTATGGGAGATGCATCCAATGATCGTTCTGTATTTGCTTCTGCAAACATGGAGGTTGAAACGCTACTCAATACTCCTCTATTATCTCAAGATATAGACGTATCAAATAGGTATATTACAGAAGTGATTCGAACTCAACAAATATTACCTTTGAAGCTCTTATCACTTTGTCACGAGTTTGCCAATCTTAAGAAAGGAATGGTTTTCAAAACGCTAGATTTATGGTGTTGCTTATATACCTATTACTGTGATATAACTATCAAAGAGAAATTCAATAAAGTGCATTTTAAAGACAAAAGTGCAATGTTATTCGAGAAGATTCACGATGAGTTAGATCATTTCAATGAGTCGGCGTCAATTGAAGAGCAATTTGTTGTTTACACTATGCTTTTATTATGTGAAGATTTGAATTCCCATGGATTGAATGGCTTTGTGGAATATATCATGGAAATCAAAAAACTGATTACTCAATACGGAAGTGCATACTTTATCGTTGAGACTTATTTGGGATCTGAGATCTTGAAGTATATTTTTTACTTTGATTCAAGTACCACTTACGCCCCTCATACTGGCACGATATTTTCACAGTCTGATATTAATACATTCTTCAATTTAAACAAGAAGGTCAAACCCAATTCAGAATCATCTGCTGCTGATATCTGCCAGCCGTTAATGAAAATTTATTATGATATATCACGATTGTCAAGCTTAGTCAATATGGCTACTGATGGAACAGACGGTGCGGATTTGGAGGCCATCCTATTGGAAGCAAATTACCTAGAAAGGCAAATTGACCACCTGACTCTTGATCTTACAATGGTTACTGATCAACAGCTGAAGGACCAGATGACTCTAATATTCAACTTTTATAAAGATATAGGACACTTGTACATTTTACAGTGTATTTATAGAAGACAATCCTTATCCCTTGAGACAATGCTAATTGCAAGAAAGACTTTGACACAAGTGCATGACATTGTTTGTTCAAAGTTTGGAAGATCCATTTGTATGTTCCCAATGTTTATTCTAGCTGTCGATGTCGCTACATTTGAGACAAGATCTTGGATATTACATCAATTTGTTTACTTATATGATTTGACAAAACTACCGAGTATCAAGTCTGTAATTAATTTACTTAAGGAAATTTGGCTGGCTAATGTTGATGGGTATAAATATATATTTTGGCCAGAAATTGCATCACAAAAGGGCTGGGTAATTTCAATCAATTAAACTTCATTATTATTTTTGATAAGTTTATAATACATACAATAGATATTATATATAATCACTACATAGAACAATAAACGGTATAGGGAGAGATTATCAGTTGTCAAGTGGGTACACTGTAGGATCCCAACCTGTGGTAAAGTAATCGTTTGGTTTTTCCAATTGAAGCTTATCCTCATCAACAAGTTTGAAATCTAACACGTCCAGATTCGAGACCAGTCTATTTTCAGTAATGGTCTTTGGTAAAACAACATAACCCTTGTCTAATGACCATCTGATCAAAATTTGAGCAGGTGATTTTCCATACTTCTTAGAAATTTCCTGTAAATCTTCATCATCAAATTTTCTTGATTTAGCTAGTGGTGAATATGCTTGAATAACAATATCATTTTCCTGGCAAAATTTGCAAATATCAGTTCTCATTAACCATGGATGGACCTCAATTTGATTTGCAGCGGGTCTTATCTTTATATCTCCGTAAGCCAATAATTCTTCTAAATGAGGAACACCATAGTTAGAAACTCCAATACTTTTAACTTGGCCTTTCTCAACAGCCTCTTCCATAGCTTTCCAAGATCCATGTCTTGACTCATAATTGGATTGCGGAGAATGCAATAACAGCAAATCGATGTACTTGATCTTACTGGCAATTTGAAACGACTTTTCAATAACCCTCTTAGTGTTTTCGTATCCATGATTACCGTCTCTCACTTTAGTAGTATAAAAGATATCCTCTCTCTTATTGGTTTCTGGACTTTCAGCAATCCACTTAGCAATAGCATTGCATACACCTTCTTCGTTTTCGTAAAGCTGAGCAGAATCAATATGACGATATCCAACTTTCAAAGCTTTGTAAACAATATCTTCTGTTTCTTCTGGAGGAGTCTTATAGACCCCTAATCCAACAGATGGTATAATTTCGCCAGACGATAATTTATGAGTTAATGTGGACATTTTGATTTGTGATTTTGAAGTCGCAGATTCTAGTGTAAATGAGAAAGAGCTCGCAAGTTATATCTAACCTAACGACTTTATATAGATTGCGAATATCAAAGAAATGTCGAGTAATGTGACCTTATTACGTTGAAATGTTTTCACTTATTCTCATTGAGATTATAGTCTTCACCTCAAAGACATAACCAAACATTTCTAAAGGTTTCTAAGGTGAAATTTTGTTCGATGATTATGATTCGAGAAGTCAATGTTGTTTTCCATCAATATCAGCGCTAGTCCGACTTGATTAGGAAGGTACATAATAATAGAAATACGGGTATTGTTAATTAACATCTCTAATTGTAGATCAGATTATAGGGTTACATCTAGGAAGCCGATTGATGCAAGAAACGACAATCACTTTCTATGTATGTGCTTTAACAAGCCTCTATGTTCTATTCCAATTAGCTAATTAACATTAAACTCTTTACCCATCAACCAAAATGCCCGCCCCACACCCCACAGCCCAGTGCCAAGTCCCTATATCTAAATCTTGATGGCTAACCGGTTTACTTCTTTATTCAAGATACTCCAATAACATTTACTAAACAATGCAATTCAAATGAAATAAATACATTATACAACTGGGGTTCTGATATGGATTTGTCGGAGAAAATATGCCATTGCAAAGTAAGAAAACTTACTGCTTTGAGACAGAGTTACCGCCGTAGATCACCGGCGATGTACTTTCCTCTTTGGGTTATGATAATCTTGCCGCTGCTTGAATAATACCAAATAAGAAAGTGAGTAAAACTTTGAAATTAAAACCATTTTACCTGAAACTGTATACTATAATATAGTAACTATGAAACATATTTGCATCTGCACAGTCCCCATATAGCTTTGAAATATAATGTCGATAATGTTTGTTTGCTGATATACAGTCTACGATACAATGACTACACTATATTATATATTTTAAACTTTGGAATTGTGAGCCAAAGACTTATTTCCTAGCTCCCTTCAATAATATATTCTTGAGAGTGTCCATTCTTATTTACTCCTTACCCCCAACTACGAACTTTGCTGTCTACTCTTGTTCTATTAAGTTTAAACAAATCGGTTATTAGCTAGTAACTAGTACCTACTTCTGCGGATGCACGATTCAATTCTTGAAGCGGTGAAAGCAAAATTAAATTGGCAAACTAAACCGTGAGGCTCGAAACGCTTATCACCCGACTCGAGGAGATGCACCTTACACAGATCTTATCTTATCTCGAAGAAAATTGGTAAAATTGAGCGATCGAAGCCAGGGTTCACTGGGCAGTTTTTTAATTGAATAAATTAGATGTCTCTCTATTTAAAAAAGTATGCAGAATGTTTACCAAGTTCTAGATGCCCTCAAATCTTACGATAGTCATGGTTTTATATGATCAGCACCGGCTTCTTGATAGAATAAATACCAGATAAAGCATTCAATATAAATAGATACACGATTGTTCTTTTTGATTTCACTTTAAACTTTTAAGAGACTGACTTTCATTACTACATATAATTATAATTAATAACTATCTTGTTACACAATAGGCATATTGTTTACTATTTATTTAAATATACAAAGAAATGTCGTCTAGTGCTGATAGTAAGAAAATATCCATCGAAGTGGAAGTTGATGAAATTGGTGAAAGTGACTCCAAAACAGGTCAACAACTATTTGATCCAAACTCAAACTTGAAAAGAGGTCTAAAAACTAGACATATCTCTTTAATTGCGTAAGTAATATAATTGATGGAAATTTATTTAACATTTGAAAACATGAAAATACCTCTTTACTAACACCCAAATGTGTTCACACTAAATACATATTATATAGTCTTGGAGGTTTAATTGGTCCAGGTTTAGTTGCCGGTTACG
This sequence comes from Ogataea nitratoaversa, assembly GCA_030579435.1. Taxonomy (NCBI): domain Eukaryota; kingdom Fungi; phylum Ascomycota; class Pichiomycetes; order Pichiales; family Pichiaceae; genus Ogataea; species Ogataea nitratoaversa. The sequence goes on from JAKTQZ010000020.1 coordinate 27,052, forward strand.
GTGCCTTACTACATAAAGGTGGTCCAGGATCTTTACTTATAGATTATGTTTTGTTAGGTTCCATTGCATATGCAGTTATGGGATCTGTTGGTGAATTGAGTGCTTTATACAGTGCCACTAACGGTTTCAGTAACCACATGTCTAGATTCGTTGATGAGGCCTTTTCAGCTGCTTGTTCTTACAACTATTTGATTATTTGGATAGCTGTTATTTGTAATGAATACAATACCTTATGTTCAACTATGCAATTTTGGGGTCCTCAGGTGCCTATATATGGTTATTTCTTATTATTTTGGTCAATGTTTATGGCTGTTCAGTTCTTGGGTGTTGTTGGATATGGTGAAACTGAGTATTGGCTGGCTTTATTCAAGTTACTCGGTTTGACCGCTTTTTACATTTTTACTTTGATCTACATGTGTGGTGGTGTCAAAGGAACTCCAGCTTTTGGATTCCGTAACTTCAATACTCCTTGGGGTGCCAATCCAGCAATCAAAAGTATTGCTTTGATTTTCACATCTGCTAGTACTGCTTATGTTGGTGTTGAAATGATTTCTATTTCAGCTGCTGAGACTAAAGATCCAACCAAATCAATTCCAATTGCCGTGAGACAAATTGTTTACAGAATTATTTACATTTACTTTTTTGTTGCCTTATGTTACGGTATTAGTGTTCCATACGACTCCCCAGCTTTCTCAAACTCTGCTGGTGCGTTAAGATCTCCAATGACAGTTGCTTTACAAAATGCAGGATGGCATTCAAGTTATCATTTGGTTAACGCCTTTATTGTGATTATTGCATTCAGTGCTATCAACTCTTCAATCTACATTGGTTCTAGAACTGTCGTGAACTTAGCTAATGAAAACATGATTCCATTTGCTAAATATTTTAAGATGACCAACAAGCATGGTGTTCCATTCGTTGCATCCATTACATTCCACTTGTTTGCCTTCATCTCATTAATGAACCTGTCGACCGGTGCATCTGATGCATTTGGTTACATTATGAACATTTCAGGTATTTCTACCTTTATAGTCTGGGCTGGTATTTCTTACACACATATTAGATTCAGAACGGGTTGGAAAAGAGCTGGAAAATCTCTTGATGAATTACCATTCAAGTCCAAATTCTATCCTTGGGTTCCATTGTATAGTTTGTTCATGAATATATTCTTGGCCTTGGTTCAAGGTTGGTCATACTTTAAACCATTTGATGTCAATGACTTTATCGATTGTTACATTTTATTGCCACTGTTCCCAGTATTTTTCTTCTCCTACAAATGGTGGAACAAGACCACTTGGGTGAAATATGAAGATATGGACTTTGAAAGTGGTAGACGTAAGGACCTTGAAGAGATCTTGGCTTTACGTCGTCTTGAAGAGTCAACAACTCCTAAGAAGATATGGTACAAGAGAATGTTCGAAGATTATGTGTAAGGTTTAAGCAATTTAATTGTTGTATATAACTTCAAAGTTTATATTTAATACTTGCTGATATTGATAAATCGATCTATTCAGTAGAAAAAGTTCGCCATGAAAAAATAACAATATATTAAAGTGTAAATAGAAGCCAAATATAATTCTGGTACTTATCAGATAAGAGTTATAGTGGAAGGAGATCGATTCCTGCATAAGCCCATTCTTTACCACTAAGAATTTCCTCCAACTCACAGTTACTGTCCCATGCAGACTGAACAAGTTTACTCACCATATCAATGTTCAGTACCTTAACCTTGTCAAATGTAGAAGCCAATATTGACTTCATTGTTTCATGCTCTTCTGGTGACTTGCAAAATAATGCAATTTGCATAAGAGGCCATAGCATGTTACTCAAAAACGCTAAGCCAGAGTTAATAGACTTATAGGTTTCAATAAATTCCAATACTAACTGATGAATAAGTTGTTTATATTCATTGTGAGGTTTGACAATAAATAATAATCTTGCAAAGAGTGCCAATGACCAGCATTGAGCAATTTTGACTCTGATTAGAAAGTAATCATCCTTGGTTATGAATTCATTGGATCCACTTGCTTTAATAGGAGGAACGTTTATATCATGAACAACGTATAGACGATAATCCATCAACTCAATACGAATTTCCTTATATAACTTCATGACATCGAATCTGGTGAGTCTGTTATATTTGATACCGTTTCTCAAATAGCATATTTTCGAAGCACATATAAACAAAGCACCAGGGCAATCAGAAGAAGCTTCTGCTGAATACTCAGAATTTGGAAATTCGTACCATTCTGGATTACAACATGGGGTTCTGCAATCAGGAGAAACTAGGGCTGAAATTGTATCCCATCTTGACATTCTTATAATAAGAGACCTGGACGGATCAACTGAATCTAATGCTTCTCTGAAGGTACTGTTTTCAATCAAACTGGCAAACAATTTGAAAAATACTCTCGATAATGCAGATCTTCCATTTTCAAGTATACCATAAAGAACTTGGACAAATATAAGTAATGCAATCAAAAATATATTGGTAGTTACTTGTCCTGCAGTCTTATTTTCACTTATTTGACGAACAATGTTGTCGACATTTATTATTCTATTCTCACCACTTGCTATATCATTGTTGAGTAATGCATCCAATAAGTTATTATCCTGAATAAAAAGCAAAAGGTGATCAAGGATCTTACTAATATTCGTAGCACTCTTAGTAAATAAATCTTGTTTGACATCAGGATCATTAACCCAGCCGATCAAATGAAGACAACTCAATGATAAAATGCAACTTTTTGTTATATCAGGATCACAGTATTTCAACGCTAAACTTGGCCAGACAGGGTTTGTGTTACCTGATAACAAAGGTATCAACTTGTTAAAAAAGTGGGTAATCATTTTAGTCTCATCTTGATCGGAGGAAGTTTCGGATGCTAAACTCAACTGCTGGATAATTACATGTAAATCATAATTCTCGTTAACAAAAGTACTTGAATGTAAGTAAGGAGGGGTTACAGATGATTCTAAAGCCATACTCAATGGTACTCCGTGTTCATTTGGCAAAGTTGAATCGTATACTTTTGGGGTAGATATCCCTTTTAGTAACTCATTCCAGTTTCCTTTTGACGTTCTGGTATAATCACTTTCTGTATCCAGCTCTGAACTAATATTTGACAACGATGAAGATGATATCCGCTGGGTTAAAGAATTATTTTGCTTTATACTTTTTTGAGCAAGTAGAAGATGAGGAGTGAGTATTGTCCCTCCATCAGGCTTTTGAAATAACTCAGCTTCCGGAATCATGTTCACCAAAATCCTTGGTCTTGGTATGGGGAGAACCTGGCCTTTGGGGCTTGACCCTATATTTTGTTCAGCTGAATTACTAGAAAATTCATCAAAAGGTAGGGAGATTCCATTATCTATTGGTTCAATGGGTCCATTCGAGACATGAATATCATCGTTGAGTCGATGTTGAGCCTGTCGATTATTTTCATTATTATCATTCTTCGATACCAGTTTTGTAACGTCATTATTATTTTCTGTGTCGTCATACATTACTTTCATTGTATGTAGGAAGTTATTTACAAGTCTAATTTGTCCGCTGTTTTCTGATTTCCTACTGGATGGTTTTGAGATAGTTCCTGATTGATTGGAATTAACTATTCTATTGGACTTCGAAGTTAACCTGAGATCATCGTCTGAGGAAGTCAATCCATAACCTTTACAAGTTCTCAAGGCCTTGATGCAATTTTGACACTCAGGTTTACCCTCATCACATTTCTTTCGGCTTTAAAAACTTTGATTAGTAAATCTCGTGCTAAGTATAATTCAAAAGTGAGCTAATATTCAAGCTATGTATTACATACCGTTCCTTGCAAGTCCAACAGCCAGTTCTAACTCTGGTTATTTTACTCATTTTCCACAATGATAGTTAAGTGTCAAAATTTTTCAAAAGAAAGCACAAGTTATGGACACCTGATGATAGGTATTGGCTTGAAATTTGATATCAGATTTCAAATCAATCAATTTGGTTGAAAATACGAAAACTCACAAAACTGATACGAAATCTCCGTTACGTAACTACTTCAAAGTTCCAATTTTGAATTCTTAAACCGTTTCCCATGAAACCCCCCGGGCCCGTCGAAAATTCAAAAAAATACGCACGAGGAAGGCACAAATAGTTTCTACTGACTACTAAGCGCCAGGGACTAGTATTTTACACTGTTGCTCAAAAACTTGAGAATGACTAGATCGATGAAAGAGGGAAGCTTATTTAAACGGACAGAAAAAAATATATTGTAATATTATATGCTATATTTAGTAATTATTACTTAGTGTATAACTTGTCGGATTTATAGATTTTACAGACATATTCATATATGTATTGACAGACAGTTGACGGAATTAATTGGGACCAAACTCCTTACAAACATCACCCCAAATTTTAATACCTTCAATAATTAGTTCACTAGGCATAAAACTAATCGAAAGTCTAACGCAGGACTTCCCCCACCCAATAGTATCTCCAACAACCTCAAAATGATCACCATTCGCTAAATTGACGCCACGCTTAAGAGACTCCGAAGAGATTAGTCTACTGTCATATCCTTCTGGTAAGGTCACCCATAAGAAATAGCCACCATCTCCACCACTAACTGTTGTCCCATGTGGTAGATATTTGGCAATCGATAGTTTAACAGCTTTAGCACGCTTTGAATACTCTTCTCTCAAGTTGATAATAATTTTATCAAGACTTCCTGAAGTAATCAACTCTCCAACAATCATACTGTTGGTATGCCCTGGAGAGCCACCTGAAATATGTGCACCTCCTCTAACCACAATACCTGTCAATGCTGGAGTGGCAGTTTCTTGCCAACCTACTCTTAGACCCGGTCCAACAAGCTTAGAAAATGTAGCATTTGAAATTGTATTACCATATGCATTTTGGTCAGAGATTGATTCTCTATCAACATGAACTAGTCTAGGAAGAAGATTTGGAGTTTCAGCACTTGGAACAGTATAATCCAATAAATCGTACACATCATCCGCAATAATTAAAGCATCATGTTTTCTTGCTAGTTCAATAAATTGTCTCCGAGTTTCTAAGGTCAATGTTCCTCCTCCCGGATTAGAAAATGTTGGTGTGACATAAATAACGTATCTGTATATCTTTTTCAAAGCTCTCGCTGGATCTTGAATGGATACGATATCAGAAGCAGATGGCTCGCTAATCTCTTCCAATGAATCATAATACTCCATTTTTTTGGCAAGCGCAACTAAATCAATCTGGCCATCAGGTAACTCTTCAAAACTGCTTAATTTCCCACCAAATCCTGCGTCAATGAAAGCACCATTGATTAAGAAGTAAGTTGGTGTCACAATGAAGGCTCTTCTTGTCAAGTTATTATGTGGAGAAGTAGTTTGAGCTAAAATATTCATGATACCATAACTAGCACCGTTGGTAAGATTTATGCATTTGGGATTGGTTGGAGAGGGCAAGTTGAAACTTCGGTCATTCCAATCAGCGATAGCTTTACGAACCGCATTATTTCCCAAATCTGGACCGTAGGTCAGTGGGTGTCTGTTTTGAACATCATCATAGTGATCTTTGTCTTCCACAACGTTGGTAAAAATAGTAGTTGTGGCTTCTAGAACTTCTTTAGAAGGTAAAAGAGAGGTTGATGGGTGGCCTCTAAAAAAGTTATATTTCACTGGTATACTATTGGCCATTTTTAAAAGATGTAGATATCTTGAAAGTTCATGATCATGATATGTCAAGACTCTATTGAGTTTTTCAAACTTAAATTGTTGACTTATATAGCTGGACGATGATTCATCATCGAACACTAAGCTAACAACTCTTTGTGGATCTTGTCCAAATTGTTTTCTGCTTTCTGTTTACCCTTAAGAATTTATTTCTCTTCAATATAGGAACTGCTGTTCCGCGTCCTAAAGAAGATAAAAGATTTTGCACGCGATGGCAGAAAATGGTGACAGTAATCACATGACGACGTCCCCCCCCCCTCAAGACGGAGCTTCTCTGCCTCTGGAGTCTGAACTTGCCTTGCCCAGGCTAATAATTTTAAGACTGGTGAACGCTTTCCAAGTTTTTTCCCCGGTTGGCGCGGGCGCCAGGTTGTTGACTCCGGAGAAGCATTGCCGCACTTCCAGTTAGGACAGGTAAACATATGGCCCGTTCTTATCTTCATATATGGAGAGGTCTGGAGTCAGAGGTCTGGACTCTGGAGTCTGGGCCTGAAGACAACCATTCATTGGCTTGATAATATCTTTCCAAGTGAAGAAACAACTGGAATGACCTTAAGGCTTATGGCTTATGATATCTGACAGTTGGAAAAGCTTTTGCCGCTAACTCAACAAACCAATATATATTGCATTCCAAATGCTTTACATCGTAGCCACTCCACTCTAGAATAAATCGCTTTCTTTTTGTGTTTTTTTTGCTCCTCTTCTAACAATCTAGTTAAGCCACTTCGAGCTTCCTTCACCTTAATAGCTACGGAGCTGAGGAGTGGATGCGACTTCTACTTATTAGGATGATTTCATCAGTACCAGGTCCGTCGTTGCAATTCAGTGTAGATTGCACTTATGACTTTAATTGAGCAAGTACTTTTAAAGTGTTGTCTGAATAGCCATATTCCAGTACCTTTCAAGATTTACTATTTACTATTTTGAAGTTACTATCTGCTGTTAACTACCGACTATTGAGTAATTCTTACTGTTGATTTACAGTTCATGACTCACAGTTACAAAAAGTTGTTTCATTTACGTAGAAGTAATTTGATCATTTCGAAGAAGGAAAATAATAATTTAATAATTATAAACAAAATAGCATAGAACAAATAAAAGCAATCAAAAATAAGAAGTTTCAAATCAAGGAGAGACCAGGTCAAAGTCGTATGACTTTTTGGACACAATCACCACTTGTAACGGAAATGAATGTTTTGAAGATCAGTAAGATCCTTAAAATCTGTATCTTCGTGGTCTTCCACGCGCAATGCATCTGGATCTTTAGCTTCACGACGACGATTATCGTTGAAGCATAGGAACATATAAACCAATAAACTAGCTAAGGAAAGGACGTAGGCACCAAAAATTGATCCGATACCTAGATCATAATGTGGTGCTTGGTAAGTCTTGAAAAACTGAGGGCCAATAATGTTTGAAACAGAGTAAGCGGTGAAGTAAATTGCGTTACAAGTGACTTTCTTTGTGTAACCGGCTGTATTAGCTTGGATCAAGGTTAAAGAGGCAATATATGGGCCCAAGTAGAAGAATGAGAAATACATTGAAATCAAACGTCCTTTATAATTGGTAGATGGAAGCTTGTAGAGACAAACGGCTGCAACTGTTGAAACCACCAAAACACATATCATGACAACACCTCTTTCAGTGCCCTTAGGTCTTTTTCTTTCAATGAAAAAGATTGAAAATGTAGTTAGCCAAGAGGATGCAGTTTGCATAATACCATTAACGGTACCAAGTAATGCAGAATATCTTGAACTCCAACCAAGACCCTTGACAATCAAAGGAGAAAAATTGGTCAACCCTCCGTTAGGAATTGAAATGAATATTTGAAACCAAAACATAGCCCAAGTTTTTGGATCCAAAAATGCTTCCCTGAATTGACTCCATTTCCAGGAAGTGTTTTTGATACCTGTCTGGTTTTTTTTAACATGATGAATAATAATGGCTTTTTCTTTCTCAGTTAACCAGCGACATTTCTCTGGACCACTTGGGAGAATCAAGTAAATAAGTACACCCCAAATGATGGACATACCACCTGTGATCCAATAGAAGGCTCTCCATGGGGAGAACCAAGTATTAGTATAGGCACCAATAGCATAACCAATAGGTCCTGTAAATATAGTGGATAGGCCAGTATACATGAAACCTGTTCTTAATGGTTGTTCCTCTCTTGTGTACATAGAAGCAATGATAAGCATGTTCATTGCAACAACTGGTGACTCTAAAACACCGAGCAAGACTCTTGTAACAATCATTGGAGCAAAAGATTTAACAAATCCAGAAGATATCAAGATTATCCCCCATATAATAAAACAAACAGATCCAACTGCTATAAGAGGAAATCTTTGCAGTAAACGACCGGCAGGGAATGCAAACAACAAGTAACCAAAGTAGAACGAGGAACCAATCCATGCGTACTCATCACCAACCAAGTTCAAGTCAGTTTTAAGACCATAAAGGGCTGCTGTAGCATGAGTGACCTTATCCATGGCAGCAATTGAAACATTCAACCATAGGAAGGGAACCAGATTCAAATCAATCTTCCATCTAGCTCTCTTCAGTTCTGCTTGAGTGTACCCATCTTTGATAAGATGAATGTACTTTGCACCAATATCTTCAACATCAGAAACTACTTCCTTATTTTCGATATCAGCATCAACTTCAACCTCAGATGATTCACTCATCTCATGAATACTAACTCCAGCGTGGTGTTTTTCTTTAGCTGACATTACGTTTTCCCAAGTTGAAATATTTTCAATATTCTTTGAGGTTGGTCAAATAATAATAGATATTTTTAATTTATATAGAAACAAGTATAAAATGTGGAGCGCTATGATTTACCTTGATCCTTCTTGATTAAGTTGAGAAATTGTATAGTTAATAAATAGTAAAGTTTGGTAATTATCAGAAAAATACTTTAACCAAAGAATATTTCATGGAGAGATAAGGTTAAAGCTCCAGTTTTCCAAACTCAAATTGTCCACGAATTATCAAGCACCCTCTCTTATCCGTACAACCCTGACTCTTATCTCCACTTTCCTTTAACATTACACTGCCCGATTCTTAAAGTTATCTGATCACAAATAAGCTGTTCAACACTTTGGCATATACCATATAGTGAGCGGCCATTTTATAATCTTTAACACAATAGTTTGATCACGCTGATAGACCACCATAACTGTCAAAAGGGTGGGAATCATCTATCACGAGATAGGAACTCTTTAGCCACGCACAAGGTGGCACAGAAAAACCCATGGAGAATCATGCCGGAACTGACAACTCGCGTTCAAGAGACGGCTTTTTTTTTAGCTTTTACTGTCTCGAGGAAAGTAAGATTTCAGATCCGATTTTTTCGAGATAGGCGGAAGAATGCTCCGTCATTTCCTATTTGGGAAACACACGTTGAGTCGCAAGCGGAAGAGCTGATACGTTAATTCATTATCCGATCTGCTTGGTCATTCATCATTAGCACCTACACCAGTTCTTTCTGATGAAGTTTTGGGCTTTACATACTCCATCAGTTGAAAAAAAAAGAATGGCTACAGTTATATATTCAGGAAAAAATCCAAATAAAGTGGTGAAATTTCTGTTGGAGTTACGTTAAGTTTCTTCCATAGTTTTTTTTATTAAGTTTGATAATAAATTGAAACTGGGAATAATTATCAACAAGCTAAAATGACAGTCAAAGATATTGATCAAGAACGTATTGAAAAAGAAATTAAGAAGATTGAAGAATGGTGGGCAACTGATAAGCAGAGTAGGTTGAAGAGACCATATAGTGCTGCTGATGTCGCAGTCATGAGAAACAGTGTCGATACCAATCCAGTGGTTGCTTCTCAACAAGCTCTAAAATTATGGAATCTATTTGAAGAGAAATTGGCTAAAAAAGAGCCACTGCTCACATATGGTGCAGTTGACCCAGTTTTAGGTTCCCAAATGGCAAAAGCAGGTTTTGAAATTGGCTATGTCTCGGGTGCTCTTTGTGGTTTATCCAACGTCACTGAACCTTCGATGGATACTGCAGATTACCCTTGGGATACTGTTCCAAACACTGTCCAAAAATTGGTCAACTCCCAGCTATGGCATGATCGTCGTCAGAATCATCTCAGATCAAAATTAACTCCTGAACAGAGAGCAGTTACTCCTAGAATTGACTACTTGATTCCTCTGATTGCGGATGGTGATATGGGTTTTGGTTCTACTACCGGTATCATGAAGTTAACCAAAAAGTTTGTTGAAGCCGGTGTTGCTATGTTCCATTTGGATGATTTGGCGATCGGAATGAAAAGATTCACAATTGGTGAAGGTAGGACCGTTGTTCCAACATCTGAGTACTTGAAGAGACTCACTGCTGCTAGATTTCAACTTGACCTATTAGGGGCTGAAACTCTATTGATGGGCCGTGCAGATTCCATCCATGCCGAATTCATCACCTCCGTTGTCGATCCAAGAGATCATGGATATGTTCAAGGTGTTACAAATCCAACATCAAAGTCGTTGATTGCGACATTACAGATAGCCCAGGAATCTGGAGTCTCAGATTTGAAACAAGTCAGAAAAGATTGGATTAAGGAAGCAGGGATCAAAACATTTGATGAAGCAGTTGAGGCCGTTGCCACAAAGGAAGAATACGAAGCGTACAACAAAATCTTTGAGAAAACAAAATTTGTTAGCTTGACTGAAAGAAGAAAGCAAGCAGCAGCAACTGTATCCAAACCTGTCTACTTTGATTGGGAAGCTTCTCGTAGTACTGATGGACAATACTTCTTTAAGAACACTGTGGACCATGTGATCGATAGAGCTATTGCCTCATTGCCAGTTACTGATACTACCTGGGCTAGAATGGACTCTCCAAAATGGGATGAAATCGTTAAATTCCACACTACTTTGAGAGAAATTGATGATAAAAGGGTGTACGGTTTTGGATACACTGGTAGATACGATTTCAAAGCAGCTGGATTTACTGACGAAAAGATCAAATCATTACAATACGACTTGGCAGAATTAGGAATCATTTTCCAAACTCAGCCAATATTTGCTGCTCAAGGTATTAACTTGTTCACTCACCAATTTGGTAAGACATTCAAGAAAGAGGGTATTTCGGGCTATATTCGTGACATTGCAAACCCATGTAAGGAGCAACAGTCAGATGGTTTTGAAACCGCCTGGTGTGGTGCAACATTATCTGATGATATGATGCAAATGGCGGACTCATTGGATAGTACAATTCCGATTTAAATTTCTGGTAGTCTAACTTGCAATTATTGGTTATGTGGAGCGGATGCTCTTTTCAATAAAAAAGTGAAAAACTCCTCAGCACCTGTAATTTCTTTCATAAGTTTATAACAAAATTTATATTTTTTAAATACGAGTTATAATTGGTATGTTTTTTGAGTCATGAAAATGGTGGTGAATAATATAAATTGATCATAAGTATTGAAACTTCATTTACCCATAAAATCTAACTTATTAGCCCAATATGAGCACACATCATACTGTAGCATCCAAGAGATATCGTAAACACATGTTAATTCATAAGTCTTTTTGTTGTAACCTCTCTCCACAAATTTCATTTTTATACTACTACATTCTTTGAAGATGGTTGTGATCAATAAATGGTCACCTGGTGTAAGTGGCGAAATGTATTTTCTTGCTATACCCGCTATCTCTATCTCTATCTCTGATATCTCAGATCACTGAAAAAACTTGTGGGACGTCCCACCTCTAGGACCAGGATATCGCACTGCCTCGTAGAAACTGAAAAACACTTACTTAGTGGTAATCAATGAAATAAGTGTACCATTTTGAACTATGGTGTAGCCGATTACAGATGGGGAAATACGGGAAAGAGTTCCGTTTAGCTTGGTACTAGTTTTGTATCTGACGATCAATACCTGACTTAGGAAAATGGAAAAGAACCAGTTGTATATATAACTGAGCTGGAGTATTCTGATTTATAAAACGATCTAAATAAAGTATGATTTTGAGTTTATAATTCTTGGCAAATATAGATTAAAAGCAAAACAACAAATATGTCAACAGAAATTCTATTACAGTATGAAAAGGATATTGAAGCCATTGAACATTGGTGGTCAACTGACAGACAAAAGCATTTGAAAAGGCCTTATTCTGCTAAGAAAGTTGCTTCTTTGAGAAATAGTGTTGACTTACAATACCCATCATCTATTCAAGGAAACAAGCTGTGGAAATTGCTGAATGAACATCGTTTAGCAGCTACCCCAATCTTGACATTTGGTTGTGTTGATCCATCCACAGCATCTCAAATGTCAAAAGCTGGGCTAGAGGCAGTTTATGTTTCGGGCGGAGTTTCAGCTATGCAGTTGGCCCAAGAACCTGGAAGGGATCATGCTGATTATCCTAGTGATACAGTGCCTAATTTGTCTTCAAGATTACTCAAGTCTCAACTATTCCACGACAGAAGACAGAAGTCATACTTTATGAATCTTTCTGGGGAGGAAAGGGCTAGTTTTGAGCCAGTTGATTATTTATTACCAATGGTTGCTGACGGAGATATGGGGTTTGGTGGTGTTACTTCAATCATGAAAGAAACAAAGACCTTTGTGGAAGCTGGTACTGCCATGGTTCATTATGATGACCTTGCAATTGGTTTGAAGAAGTTCACAGAAGGGGTGGGTAGAACCATTGTCCCATTTGCTGAGTATTTGAGGCGTTTAACTGCTGCTAGATTCCAATTAGATATCATGGGGTCTGAAATGCTACTCATGTCTAGAATTGATTGTTATCACGCTGAGTTCATTACTTCTGTTGTTGACCCTAGGGATCATAAATATATTAAAGGTGCTACAAATCCTAGTGCTGAATCCCTAATCAAAGCAGTCAATGAATCCAAAGACAAAGGTTTATCAAAAAAAGAAGCTAGGTTGAAATGGATGAAAGAGGCCAAAGTTCTGGTATTCAATGATGCTGTCAAGGCTGTAGCCACTGACTCAGAATTCCAAGCCTATTTAGCGAAGATTGGCTCTACACAATTTCCAAGTATCACTGAAATGCGGAAGTACGCAAGTGAAACAGTTTCAGCTCCAATCTTCTTTGACTGGGAGTTACCTCGTACCAGCTCTGGACAATACCTATTTCAGACATGTAACGAAGCTGTTATCGAAAGAGCCATTGCAGCTATGCCATTAACTGACACCACATGGGCGAGAATCGATAGTCCAAACTGGGGTAATATCGTTGAGATCCATACTGCACTAAGAAAGGTTGATCCGTCACGTTGTTTCGGATTCGGTTATACTGGTGGGTTTAACTATGCAGCGGCAGGATTTACTGAAAAGCAAGTTGAAACTTTACCACACGACTTGGCAAAAATGGGAGTGGTCTTCCAGACACAACCAATATTCGCTCTACAAGGTGTTAATATGTATGTTAATAACTTTGCAAAGATGTTTAAAGAGGAAGGTATGAAAGGGTACATCAGGGATGTCCAAGTTCCATCTCTTACGGGAAAATATGACCATTCAGGAACAGCTTGGGGTGGTGCTTACCTTGCGGACGAGTTACTCAATATTGCTGATTCATCGGATAGTACTATTCCTTTTTAGACTGTGCTACTTCATCCTTATAGATACAGAAAGTAGTAACTATTTTCGAAACCTTCCCAAATTAGTAAACCAGAACCTTACAGTTTGAAGTGGTGTATAGATAGATAGCTTCCTGGAATAATTGACTTGGATATACTTATGGTGTAGTTAATAGTAATTGCATTATCATCTAGCTCTAGAGTCTATACTTATATTTTTTAGTCTCCCGGGGGGCCTCCCTCTCTCGCGCATGTCACCGAGGGTATCACGTTCTGATAACAGGGGGTCTCTCAACTGTACAGTGTATATATATGCACTGTACCGTCGAAAGTGTAAGCGGCTCCGGTTTAAGTTTTTCTCTCCCAAGTATCTAATCGGAGGAAATCACAGATTGCAAACATTATAATATTAATTGTACTTGTTCAACACAAAGTCACTACCATATTTGTCAACTCATTATAGACGAAATTATTTCTGGAGTAGACCATCAAGTTCAGTATAATGTCATTCGATGACCACAAATTGCTGACTCATGTCATTTTGGGTTCAAAAAAGTCTCAACATGATAGTAGATCAAATGTGAATAAGAAGAAAATGAATTTCGCTTGTACAAGATGTAGAAAAAGACATATCAAATGTGATCGTGAAAGCAGTGATGCAATCCCTTGTTCAAACTGTACCAAGGCCAACAAGTCATGTGAATATGAAGAAATGGAGAAAAAGGTTCTTATCCATAAAAAGCATCTCGATAGTTTGCGAGAGACTATAGCACGATTGGAAGAGGAAACGGCAAGAAAAGATAAGCAATTGAAGCAAAATCTTGAAGATCTAGATGCACTACAGAAGGGAACTAATACCTCAAATCCGCAAACTATAACTCCACAGTCGGCCTACATACATTCATCTGCTACTGAGAAGACAACACCATCAACCACCAAGAGTGATCGTGAAAATGTTGAAAGTCCAATCAACTTGATTTACCCATTCTTGGACAAGTTCGGACATCTTATAACACAAAGAACTGGATACGATAGTCAACCCATCACAAAATTTCCTTCAAGAAGTTTGTTTGACTTGGAAATAAACAGGTTAATGAAACCAATCATACCACAAGATAAAGACAGCTTTCAAAAATATTTCATGAATAGTTCCCCGCTTCCCACAACGCATGATACTCTTGAGTTGGAGATCGAAAAAGTTGGAACAACGATCTCTTTACAGATTAGAACTAATGAATTTCAACCGTCATCACAAATTAAAGTGTTACTACCCAATAATTACAAAGATGCAATGGCGATGGTTGACAGATATATGGATTATAACGGAGGTTGTATTTACTATTTCAATCTAGGTATTCTAAGGGAGAATCTGAGACGACTCTACTTTGAAATTGACGATCACTCCATCAAAAAATTGGTTTTGGGGGAAACTGAACTTTCGATAAATTCTACACATCGCAAACTTTTGACTGTTATGTTTTTGTGTAAGATTCTGCTAATATTCACCATTTCTGAAATTTATGAAAGTTCGGAGAAACAGAAGACTGAACCACAATCAAATCACGAGTATGTCTCCAAGGCAATTGATATATTCTCAGCCCTATTTTCATCAGGATCACTCCAAAACTGCGCCGAAGAAGGTGGGATAGAGGTGTTTTTACTTTATTCTTCATATTTACAAATTACCGATTGCGCAGTGACTTCCTATTTTTACCTTGGAGTTGCTGTCAAAATTGCGATGCTTTTGGGGATGCATGTGGATATTGGGAAAGACTTTTTGACAAGATACGAACTAGAACATCGGAGACGACTATTGTGGTCGATTTACATATCCGAAAGATTATTGGCATCAAACTCTGGCTTTCCCTTGGTTCTTGACGAGAGGACAATTCTTGCGGAATTGCCCGAAGATTTTGATACATCTTGTCCGCCTGAAAACTGTAGATTTTACACTTTTGCCGATGCTGAGCTTTTTCACAGTTACATCGGAATAACTAAGATAAATGCTGATATACTTTCAATGCTATACAGTAAGAGACCTTCGAATAATGTTTTTCCGATTGTTCGTAGGTTGGTTGTTAGACTATTGCGGTGGAAGAGAGGAATACCAGCTGATATTGATTGTGATTATGCTCAGAAGGAAATCCATGTCACTAGATTGATTGCCAATGTTATGACTGAATATTTTCAAGGATTGAATCTTGCCGTAAGGCCACTACTGTTTCATTTTACGTCACTCCAAATAGCTGGCAATAACATCAAAAATACAAAGTTTATTAATCTTGCTGACTGTTCCCCAATTATATTATCTTTATTGAATGCCTCCTTTCAGGCATCTATGAACACTGTTCGTTCTTTTTGGTATCTTTTAGAGAGAGATTCGTGTTTATTGACCGGATATTTGGATCGTGAGTATTTGTATACTGCTACGACTACACTTTTACTGTTCAATGCATCTTTTGGAGTTCACGACACAACGCGTCTTCATATTGATCATGCTCTCACCATTTTTGTTAAAATGCATATGCTGGGTAAGAAATCAGCAACCTTACGAATTCAACAAGTTCTCACACTGATATCACATTTTGACTTTGCTGGTACATTTTCAGATGTTGTTGAAACGTATTCAAAGATAATCAACGGTTCATCATCTTCCAGTGCAAAGAGAGATTATGATGAAATGCAAGGTTCTACAATGTATTCAACCAATTCGAATGCAGGAGATATATCTAGTCTTCGATCGTCACATTTTGTAAGTCAGACACCAAAATTTACTCACGATATAGAGCATCAGGTATTCTTCAGAAGTCCGTCAAGGTATTCAGATATAAGATCAGTAAGAGTGGGACAGGATCAAATATCGGATTCTAATGGTCGGCTATCTGAGAGAGTTGAAAGTGATACAGGAACTCCCAGTAGTGATTATAAAGGAGGGGGAGCTAAGTTTCGTAGTAGAATGTTCAACGGCATAGTTGATGAAGTTCAAGTGCCGTTTGCAGATGTTGGGGAATTCAGTCCTTCATTAATGCCTCAATCAATATCATTGGAGGAGATGGTATCTGATTTTGACATATTGTCTGCATTAGCAGCAGAAGAGGATAAAAGCATGTTGTTTGATAAAGAAATGCTATCCTGGAACTAGTCACTCTATACTTAGTAGTAAGTAATCTTAAGTTTATTTTGCGGGAGTAAGTTCCGTCTGCACTGCTTTTACACTGATAAGAAGCGCGCGAACTTGTGCATCTTGAGATCTTCAGATGTGCATCTCTCCATAAATTTAATAAAATATTGAGACTTAAAATTTGGACATTAGCTACTTTATAGAAATTATAATTGTATTCAATATTAGTAGTTGTTGAATATTCAATATATATCCATTGGACATACAGGTTTGATATTTCTCTGTGTGTTTTTTGACCACATTTTGGTGATACATCTAATCATAATCTATAACTCCATTGCCACTCTAGAATGACTGTGTCTACTTCGGAATTCGTTGCATTAATTGTCTGTGATACACAAATTGATTCTCTCTCAAAATTTGGTGATTTTGGGGATCAAGGAAAAGTTTTACTTGAAAAGGGAGGTCTCACTAATTACGAATATCGTAAGTTTGATGTCATTGAGAAACAAGAATACCCTAGTCTTGAAGAATTGAGATTTTGCAAGGGAATGTACCTTACGGGATCAAGAGCTGATTCATTTGCCAATGATCCGTGGATTTTGAAACTTAAAGATTTTCTAAAAGTATGCTTAAACGATTTTGATTTTCCATTAGTTGCTGCCTGCTTTGGTCATCAAATAATAGCTGTTGCACTTGGTTTGCAAGTTGGTCGTAGTGACAAAGGATGGGAGATGGGATTAACAAAAGTGACACTGAATCCAGATATCAATCTTGATTTTCTTGCAACTGACGAATTGAAAAAAACATTTCAGATCATGGAAATGCATCAGGATGTGGTTCAACCAAGTGTACTACCTGAGGGATTTTATAATATTGGATCGAGCTCAGTCTGTGAAGTTCAAGGTATTTACAAGAAGGGTAAGCTTTTGACATTCCAAGGGCATCCAGAATTTACAACTGAATGTGGTAACCTCTTGATTGAAGGAAAGTTAGCCGCAAATAAAGAAAAGGCAGACTTTTACGAACAAGCTTTGTCCAGAAACAAAGAGCTCGAGAATGATGGATTATCACTGGGCAAAGCTATGGCTGATATGATTAAAAGTTCAAATGGCTTATGACGAATTCGGGATCCATTCTGAACACGATTGAAGGTTCTATCGTTTTTCTTTCACTTGATCTATCTATTGATATACAATATATATCATCTACTATATAACAGATACAACGTATTTTTCTTTTGAATGGCATCCTTGTCAAATTGTAACAATCAATTGTGTACCATGCAAATGTCTCCGGGAAGTAGACGGACCGACAGATCCGTTTAACTTCAAAGTTAACGCCTCCCAACACCAGAAGAAATTTGAAGTTGAAAATTGTAGTTTTAAAGGTCTATTAATATCTACTATATCTAGTATTGTAGTGTATGAGCAGAAGCCTATACCTACAATGTAGATTCTGTAATGATTGTTGCAGCCCTGTGATATACTAAAGAACCACTCAATTCTGGAAGGGCAATAAGAAGAAGAATCAAACCAACATTTGAAGAAAGACGAAAGCAGTGTCGTAGACGAATACTCTTCAAATCTTTGCCAAGTCATGGTCAATAATGATCTACTTGCAAAGTTACAATCCTTCAAGTATGAGGGCTCCGAAACAACGGAGTCCAAACCGAAGAGACCAACAACTAGACTTATACATGATTTTAAAAAGCAGAAAGTTTCAAAGGTTAGAAGCACAAGATCCAGAAAATCTTCCTCTGGATCACAATCTGATTTCCCCGAGATGCCCAATCTACAACCTTCCTTATCCAGCGAACTAATTGTTGTATTCATAGGATTTAATCCCAGTATTATGTCATCCGAATTGCAACATCATTACGCACATCCGACCAATAGGTTCTGGAAGCTTTTCAACGAATCTAAAATACTCTCTTCTGCCACAAACAATGAAATGGACATACATGCAAGTGCAGAAGATGATTGGGACTTGTTGAAGTATGGAATTGGTTTCACCGATTTGGTTTTAAGACCTACAGTTTCAGCTGGTCATTTACCAGTTGAAGAAATGAAATCAAATGTTCCAAGGTTGATATGTTCAATTCAAACCTATAAGCCTGCCATTGTAACATTTGTAGGAAAGGGGATATGGGATATAATTCTCAAGACAAATATTTCTGAAAAGAAATGTTATAAGACGCTCATTGGTGAATTTGAATGGGGAAGGCAACCGAAGTCGTTGAACAACATTATTGGCTTAGATGAGAATTTTTCAATCTTTGTTATGCCTGGTACATCAGGGCTAGTGACTCTGTCTTATGATTTGAAATTAAATCTGTGGATTGAATTATCAAATGAGATTCAAAAATTGAAAAAGTTAGACTGACTGAAGCCGTCAGTGAAATGTGGTTATATGTTTACAGCATATGCTGAGTAGATGATGAAATTTTGATCATAATCATATCTATTTATCTCGCAACATCGAGTACCCCCAGACTCTAATCCGTCAGAATTATACTATAGTTTAATCTCCCCGCAAATATTATTGGATATGTATTGTTTCCAATGCTCAGCGGCTTCGTTCAGTTCTATTGACCCCGTATATGTATTATATTTTAATTGACTCTATAGTGCTAATTGTAGTGGCCAATAAATCCATCGGCATTACTATTGAGTAACAGAACAGTTTTCCTAAAACACATCCTCTACTACTGCCAAGAACAATTAGGATGAAGAACTCACAGATTGAATAAACCCAATCCAATCAACTTTTCTATCCATTTATCTATATAGTTTTGGGGATTTGAGACTTGATTCGATCGATCAACACAAAAACATCCAACAGATCGCGGAATGGAATTCGGAACTTTAAATTTGCATTTGCACGGCTGATCAACGCGACACGATAAGCTTTCAATCTTCCGGCTTGTATAGGTTCCCGAATTGCGCTAAAACAATAAACATATGCGAACGGATCATGTCCATTTCCAGTAGTTCTGTTCCGACAACTCTACTCCACAATTATAATTGGACTTTTGAGCGTTTTTGGATCTGACTTGTTGATTTGTGTATTTTATCGGTAAATGATTCCGGCTCATATAAATTAAACTTCAATGGTTTCAATTTTAGATTAATACTTATTTACTAATAGTTTGCCAATTACCAATTGTTTTCCTATACTCCTAAAAAATATTTCTAATATTTATTACTCATATTACTAAATCATTTATTTCCCCAGAAACCGCCAAATCAAAATGTCCCAAGAATTCAACGTCGATAAACTATTATCAGAATTACAAATCAGAGAAAAAATCAAGCTTCTATCCTTGAAAGATTTCTGGCACACCCAAGAGATAGAAAGATTGAATATCCCGTCAATCCGCCTCAGTGATGGTCCAAACGGTATCAGAGGAACCAAATTTTTAAATGCTGTTCCATCTTTATGTTTTCCTAACGGGACTTCTTTGGCATCCACATGGAATCTGGACTTGTTAGAAAAAGCAGGAAAGATGATGGGTGTTGAAGCTAAACACAAAGGTGCCCATGTTATTTTAGGTCCAACTTGTAACATTCAAAGAGGTCCTTTGGGTGGTAGAGGGTTTGAGTCCTTCAGTGAAGAACCAACTTTGTCTGGATTAGCTTCCGCTAGCATTATCAATGGTATTCAAAGTGAAAATATTGCCGCCACCATCAAGCATTATGTTGCCAACGATTTGGAAGATGAAAGAAATTCTGTTGACGCTATTGTCTCTGAAAGAGCTTTAAGAGAAGTTTATCTAAGACCTTTCCAAATTGCTGTCAAATACTCATCACCAAAATCAGTTATGAGCTCTTACAACAAAGTTAATGGAGAGCATGTTTCTCAATCCAAATATTTACTGAATGACATTTTGAGAGATGAATGGAAGTGGGACGGTTTAGTTATGTCTGATTGGTTTGGGGTTTACTCTTTGAAAGAATCACTTGATGCTGGTTTGGATTTGGAATGTCCAGGGTACCCATTAATGAGAAAGCATGATTCGCTCTCTCATGCTATTATGGCGAGGGAGATTGATCAATCCGTTATTGATACCAGAGTTAGGAACGTTCTAAATTTGATTAAGTTTACCCTAGAAAGTGGAGTTGCGCAAAATGCGGCAGAAACTAGCGATAACAATACTCCAGAAACATCTGAGTTTGTTAGAAAGTTGGCTCAAGAGGGTATTGTTTTATTGAAAAATGAGAATTCATTTTTACCACTGACAAAAGAAGAAAATATTGCAGTCATTGGGCCAAATGCTAAGATTGCCAGAATCAATGGTGGTGGATCCGCATCCTTAACATCATACTACGCCACTGATATTTATTCTGGAATTGCTGCAAAGCTCAACTATGAACCCTCTCATGCAATCGGCACTTCAATTGAAAAAGGTCTATTTGATTTGGGCAAATTTTCCACCCAAAATGGGAAAAGAGGTGTTCACATTAAAGTCTACAAAGAGCCAGTTGGTACTGAAAACCGGACTCAGATTGATGAATTTGATACTGATTCGACAAAGTTAATACTATTTGACTACAAGAATCCGCATTTGGAAGGAAGTTTATTCTACATGGATATTATTGGTGAATTTACAGCCGAAGTGGATGGTGAGTTTGATTTCAAGGTCAGTACCTTAGGAACCACCTTATTCTATATCAATGATGAGTTATTCATTGATGATAAGACACATCAAGTATTAGGCTCAGCTGCTATTGGCGCTTGTTCGGTCGGTGAAACAAAAAGTATCAAATTGCAGAAAGGTGAAACAATAAATTTCAGAGCTGAGTTTGGTTCCGGTCCTACTTTCACATTACCAACTTTCGACTTGGTTAGCTCAAACGGTGGAGGTAGTTTGGATATTGCTTTTATTCAAAAAGAATCTGACGAAGATAGAATATCAAAAGCTGTGGAAGTTGCCAAGACTGCGGATAAGGTTGTTTTATGTGTTGGTACTTCTGCTGAGTGGGAGTCTGAAGGCTTCGATAGAAAAAATATGGATCTTCCAGGCACTCAGGACAAGTTGATTGAAGAAGTCTTGAAAGTTACAAAGAACGTGGTACTTGTCAATTTATCAGGAACTCCCGTCACAATGTCTTGGGCTCCAAAGGTCCCTGCTATTGTGCAAGGTTGGTTCTCTGGTAATGAAAGTGGAAATGCGATAGCAGATGTGCTGTTTGGAGATGTTAACCCATCTGGTAAGTTAAGTTTGACTTTCCCAAAAAGAAACGAAGATAATCCTGCTTTCTTGACCTTCAGATCGAACAAAGGGAAGTGCGTCTATGGTGAAGATGTTTTCGTTGGTCATAGATATTATGAGAAAACTAAGACTGAACCATTGTTTCCATTTGGTCATGGGTTGTCATACACCTCTTTCAAGCTTGATAATTTGACTGTTAACACTAATGTTGATGACACCAACTTGACTGCGTCAGTTGAAATCACCAACACTGGTAGTGTTGCGGGTGCTGAGGTCGCTCAACTTTATGTCACTCCTCCCGTTGACAGTGATACACTTGACAGACCAATCAAGGAGCTAAAAGCTTTTGCAAAGGCTTTCTTGCAGCCTGGTGAGACAAAAGTTGTCACTTTTGAAACTCCAATCAAGGATGCTGTTTCGTATTTTGATGCTGATCTGAAAAAATGGGCCGCTGAAAAGGGTGAGTATGGTGTTCTTGTTGGAACTTCATCTGCGTCAACTAACTTCTTAGTTGGAAAGTTTAAGATTGAAAAAACATTTTACTGGAATGGTCTATAGATTTGGAAAACCATATAGATGTATATATTATGTGTACGTATAACTAACTAGCTTGCCTCTCAGGTCTTCTGTTAAATAAAGTTTACAATTCCAATCAAATATATATAGTAATACATAAGCAGAATTCAAATTTTCAAACACTCTTGTATCTGAGTAGAAATATAACCACAATTTCCAACTGTACTCTGTTCGATGATTACACCACTGGAGTATATCAAAAGCAAAAACTCGTTAATCATTAATAACTCATTAGCAAAAAGCTCCCTCAACTGATTCATATTATCAAGGGCAAAGACAGTCTTAACGCAGATCAAAGTAGAATCAAATAACCCATTTTCATATACCCCTGTCAAAACTCTCAACTGATTTATCACAACAATCAATAACTCCTTGATCATATCAAGAATTTCAATGGAAGATGGGAGACCACAATTTAAAATTATTGATAATGTTCGCAAAAAATGTCCGTTCAGAATGGGTGAAAATTGACCTATTTGAAACCCATTGTGTGTCTTTGAGTTGACTGTCTGCCAGATACCAATCAATGCATAAAACAGTTTTGGAAGTTGAGTATTTAAAAACTTTGTGTCTCTTGTTTTCGGTAAATTGCCTTTACTATTCTTCTGTTTAGTTAATTTAGATGACATTCTAGTGACCGTTCCAGCCATAGTGAAGCTACGAATTCCATCTGAAATTGATTCTATTTGTTTTACGTCCTCATCTTGGGGCTCATAGAGCATAAACTGTTGATGAAGATGATCGGGTAGTTTTCGGGGACCTAAATTTTCAATTTTGTTTTTTCCTAAAACAAAATCGTCCCTAAAGTCAGCTAACTCTCTACAACTTATACTCAAGCAACTCAATATCATGATACGCTTATTCAACGACAAATCGCCACTGATAAAAGAATCAATCAGAAACTTAACGCAGGTGTTAAAATCACCAACGGATAAAGCAATCATTGATGATAGCTGCCAACTCTCAAATTTTTCAAAGTTATACTTGTTGTCCAAAGTCATAACAATTTCTAACAAAGCCTGACTATAAAATCTCAATTCATCAGTATTGGCTTTGATCCTCACTAATTGGGGGAAAATATTGAATGCCAACTTATGTTTTTCAAAAGACAACTGGTCTTTTTGTCTATCTGATTGTAAATATAATAGCAGTTCCTTGAGATAAACTGGGGTAGGAACATTTTTTTTTATGGATACAGTAGGCATTCCATCCTCGACGTCGTCGTCAGATTCTTCGGGATCAGAATCAATATAAGTTGAGATGGTTTTTTCATTTGGTGATATATGATTATGTGTCTGTGTAAGTTCGATATGGTCTGACTTTATTGGATTTCTTCTGTTAGGTTCATTCGCTAGCAAATCGATTGCCTCTTCAACTAGCAAATCATCGTCGGTTTTGGGGTATATGCCTAACGATTCTACAAAATCTTGAAACAGCACTTTATGGTCTGTAATATCAAACATCGGTTTACCATCATTAAGTCTCTTATAAACCAAGTCTCCTATAACCATGCCCAATGATCTTATTTTGAATATGTTAGACTCTAGTCTATTACTTATTGTTTCGAGAAAAACAGAATTTCTTGAGATCTCCATGATTTTGTCATTAACAGCGTAATGTAGTAAAACAGCTATAAATCTTGCTAAACGCTCTTGTTGAATTACGGAAACTTGATGTATGTATGATTTGGAGCCAAATGTAGATAGAGATTTGTTTAGTTGTGTGTCAAGAGAGCTGGGACTACTCTTAAATGTCAAATAGGTTACTAGTTTGATAACATTGATATCCTGTAAGTCTGACTCAGAGTCAAGTAAGTTACCCCAGACTGATACTTTCAAGTTCTGCATAATGGTGATATATGAATTGATTGTTTTATCGGTGATCTTGCCTATAAGGTAATTAACCATCGTTTTAATGAATGCCTTATCTTGCAATATATTGTACTTTTCAGTCAGCACACTATTTGTTTTTTTATCGGTGAAAAACGAATTCATCAACTTGGGTTCAGATACTAGTACTGTTACCATGAGCTGCCAAAAATAATCCGCATTGCTTATATTGTGATTGGAATCAATCAAATGTTTGAAGATGATAAATCTATAATTTTTGGTGATGTAATCTAATGAATCATTTTTATTTTCAATAAATGCATGGTTGAGAGAGTCCAAGATCTTGTGGTTAACAAGAGATTTGATTTCTTTAAAGCTTGATCTATTCAAATTCTCGAAAATAGTCTTAAAATTGTCCGATAAGACAATATCTGCTAAAAATTGTGAAAAATTTACATTTATCTGATTTGCATTTAGCTTGATGACCAACTGGGATAATCCTATTCTATTAGTGAATAATCGTATTAGCTGTTGTTTCATATCATGGTCAAGTAAATTGTAAACATCTGGTACTGTGTACGTAATTAATGTCGATAATATACCTAAGACAGAGGCATTGTCTTGATTGGAGGATTGTGCTAGAAGCTGATCGAATACCTTCCGAAGCTGAATTGTTGTAGGCTGTGTCTTTATTATGCCCTTTACTTCCTCAATTGACAAAGGAATAGTGGGAGGGTGTCGACTAGCTGTAGTCATTTCCATTGAAATCAAGTGTTAGTTTGACGTCAAAACACCTTCTTAGAGAATCACCGTATGCCATAGGTAGGATTAAACTTTAGTCTCAAACTTGAATGTATAATTCTTTGGAAAATGCAAAAAAAATTTTGTCTGCGAAACTGAAATCCATATTCCTTTGGATCTGTGAAATTAACAATATGAATGATGATGGCTTCTTGAGCTCTCTAAGAGCTTCTCAAAAGTGATAATAGGCTACATACTGGTCAACAATTCAGCAAGGCGACAGAAGTACAAACAGCAATTTACCGGTGGGTACCACAGACTCATGGTTATGGATTCAACGCCAGGCCTAATCCCATTTGACCACACATATATTCTTTACGATCCTACTGATCCAATCAGTTTAGTAGTGTCTGTGTTTTCGCTAACTCCAATACTTATCCTAGTTTTCTTGTTCTCCTGGTTTGTGATCACCAGAGAGATAGATAGCTGTATATTTGCCTTCGGGCATGTCGTGAATGATACTATAAGTGGGCTCGTGAAGAATCTAACTAAGTTTAAAAGACCACTTGCTGGTCAGGTGTTTAAAGAAGATGGGGGATTAGTTTACGGTATGCCATCTTCACATTCACAATTCATTGCATTTTTTGCAACGTATTTGATACTGAAGTTTCTATTTCAACCACCTTTTGCATTGCGAAAGGGGACGAAGTATACGTTCTTTGCTGGTTTGATTTTGCTGCACTTTCTGGTTGTTTATTCTAGATTGCATTTTTCTTACCACAACTTCAATCAAGTTATTGTTGGAACCGTAATAGGTGTTTTTCTCAGCTCTTCCTACTTTTTATTAGTTTCAATATTAAGGGCTTTGGGTGTTGTTGAATGGATTTTGACTTGGAGGCTTGCAGAGTTATTAGAGATGAAAGATTCCTACTCTTTTGGAAGAAAACCTACCACTTTAAAAGAAGAGCGAGAAAAGTGGAAGAATGGTTGATGATGGCATTCCTAGATGAGATTTGTGTGTTATAAATGTAGTCTATGCACAGTGTCAAGATCAGAGAAATATTTTCACTTTTATCTAACCCTTGAATAACATCGCTAGTGTGTGCTTTTTTATAGAAGTGATATCCATTCAGTTGTCCGCATTGAAAACACTTGTTTCGTATATCTATGTGTTTCGATTTCACGAGGAGATCACCATGAGTGACATGTTTGTTTTCGAGTACTCTACATTTTCAGTTCAGAATTAAGTTATTTCTCTTTTATAAGTTATTCGAATCAAGTGCTTGTGCTATTCACATGCCCTAATAGCTAGTTTCACAATGTATATCACTCGGAGTCCAGCAATATATCATATCAAATCCACCAACGCAGCAAAAAAAAAAATGTATAATTCTTTAATTTCCTCCAATCTTTTAAAAATAAAAATTGATAAACTTAATTAATAATAAATCAAATTCACATCAATGATCCAATGCGCTCCATCAAATGTTATCATACGTATTAAACCTTAACTTACCAGGTGCCGGTATCAATCTGCAGAGTCAGAACTCAGAGTTGAAAACAACCAGTACAACAGGAATCTTGTCGTATGGTACAAGCTTTATACCTACGCCTCATTAGAATGTATTTACTATTACAACTAATAATGAATATTAAATAGCAAATTTGATGCATTACATGTTTGAGATATTCTGTTTTCAATGTTATCAAGTCGCCTCCACAGTGCAGACACAGTCAATTAGTTGATTTTGGAGGCAAAGGAATCTCATCCCCAAAATCTAATTTCCTCTCACCATCAATTTCTTTCGACTTGGCCGTTTCTTCTTGGAAATAACTAGACAGATCATTAACCGGGGCCGACGCATACTTACTACTCTTTTTCTGCCTTCTCGATGGAGCAATCTGCTGTTCTAATTTCCCTTCGTCTTGAACACCAGCAATTTCCCTACTCACGAAGGAAGGTGCATGGACGACAGGTTGAAGGATATTCTCACTTGAAGGGGGCAGTGGATCTTCTGCTTCTCCTTGTTGACGATGGTTAAATAGAACACCTCCCGGGGTCAAATCAACATCAGAATCGTACCCCTCTGCCTGTTTATTAAACTTACCTAAAACTTCTGGAATTTTATGTAATAGACCATACCCGATATCACAACCTAAGATCCCTTTCCCACCCCACGTATCATTCGGATAAATAGTGACTGGTCTAACTGAGTCATAATCATGGTTGTAGACATATAGCACTATTGAGCACGGAGAATCATTGTCAGGTAGATCAAACTGCTGTTGTGGTGTATAAGGATTATTGGTTGGGGTCTGTCTGCGTAACTGATGTGCTTTCCATTTCGAGTAAACTGACAATAGCACTCTACCTAATAAATCTTCTCCACCAGTGGCTAACAGTCCACCTTCAATGTTGATTATATATTCATCAGGCATGATCCCTGCTAAATAGGCAGGTGAATTGGGCTGAACTCTTAACACGTGCCACACGTATGATGATGCAGATAATGGAGTCAACTGTAAGGTCAACTGTAATCTTTTGAAAGCTGTATTTTGAACAAAGGAGCTTACCTTAGTAGTCTTCGGAGAAGGAGTAATGGTAATTTCATCCAGCTGATCGTTTTTTTTATTTGAAAATTCATGATTTGGGATTACTATATCTCTTGTGATACCTCCTTTAGACGACCATGTCTTGAAGACTAAATCTGATTTTCCAACATTCACTTCGTTATCAAGATAATTTAACAATTGTGTGAAGTCAACACTGGTGTTTGAACTATTATGACCTGACTGATCTTGAGGCAAATGTTGTTGTTGGTGCTGTGGATCTTGGAAGGAAGAATATGGATTCGAATCCAGTGACTGTTCTTGATATTGAGGTTGTTGTTGGATGAAAGCATTCACATCATGGCCATTCACTAAAATGATGAAGTCAAACCAGCTTTCAAACCCATACTTCGCCGCCAATGATCCTTTATCCAATGCTATAACTCTTAGACCAAGTCTGTTATAATCTGAGCTGAAATCTGCACCATTTGTAGAGGAGTTATTCAGGTAATTAGTGGCTTGGTTTTCCAAGGTGGACACTAATTTTTTCGCAAACCCAAACATTGTTGCCTTGTTGTCTTTCACTTCGAAGAATACACTTATGACTCTTTTCTCTCAAATCACAAAGAAACCATCATCACATCATCACGAACCACCTTCTTTTTGTCCTCCTGCAAGACATGTCAACTCTTTTCCATCTGTCAATGGTCAAACGTGCCGTCCAAAGCACAGCCGTCTTATGACTCTAAATTTTTATTTTCCATTTTCCATTTGCCATTTTTTTGCCAAACTATGTCCTCTTTATTTACTTTTACTGACATTTTACAATAATTTCCCGTATCATAAGTACTTAATTGTTGTTAAGACATTGTATTTGACCCAGTTAGTTTTTCTTGAAACACTAGCAGTGGACCAAATCCCAAGACAACTTTCAAAACGACGTCATTATTGGTTCCTTTGAGAAGGACTTGTCTTATTTCTCGCCATAGGCATTCATTATTAGATCGTTTACTCACAATGACAACCGCCAGCACCTTATCATCAGAACAGCGATTCAACACAAAAGTGCTCAAAGTGGACCCAAAGTCTATTCATTTTGATGAATCTGGAAATAAGTTAAGTATTTCGGATAGGGAGACTGAGCTGCATTTACAACAGGCTGCTGAAATATTAACTCAAACAAGTGATGTTGTTGGGTTTCCAACGGAGACAGTTTATGGACTTGGGGGATCATCATTAAACAACGATAGCGTTCGCTCGATATACACAGCTAAACAGAGACCATCAGATAACCCATTGATCTCTCATGTTTCGTCAATACGACAACTTGAGCAGAAGTTACTTGCACCAGGGCAAGTGATCCCCGATATTTATAAACAATTGATTTCAAAGTTTTGGCCTGGTCCATTAACTATCCTCTTGCCGGTTTTATCTGGCTCTCCGATTTCCTCATTAGTTACTGCTAATCAACCTACTTTTGCTGTTCGTATTCCAAGCCATCCAATCGCTAGAGCATTGATTTATGTCAGTGATACACCCTTGGCTGCACCTTCGGCAAATGCATCAACGAGACCTTCTCCAACAACAGCCAGTCACGTCTACCACGATTTGAAAGGACGCATTCCTTTGATACTTGATGGTGGGTCAAGTGATGTAGGATTGGAGAGTACTGTCGTGGATGGCCTATGTGATCCTCCGATGCTACTACGGCCGGGTGGAATCTCTTTAGAAGATATTAAAAAGTATGGTGGTCCTGCATGGGAAGGGATCATCGTTGCAAAGAAAACGGCCGGTAAATTAGAACCTGTCAGAACACCAGGGATGAAGTACAGACATTATTCGCCGACTGCCAAAGTTGTTCTTTTCTTGAACTGTGATGATGGAGTGCAAAAGGTGAATCAATTCATTACCGAAAATCATTTACAGGGACTGAGATTAGCATTGTTACGTAGTAAATTTTTTAAAACAGGGGCGTTTATAAACAAAGATATCAAAATTGAGAGAGAATTAGGCGTTACGGGGGAAGAGATCCAAAAGAATTTATTCAGCTTGTTAAGAGAGGTAGATGAATCAGGGGCTGATTATATATTTGTTGAAGGTATTGATGAGTCTAACGAAGGGTTAGCGATTATGAATAGATTAAGCAAGGCTGCTAGTGTGACTGTTACTATGTAATGTTGTAATATAATAATGCATATGAGTAGTGATAATCATTGATTTTGTATGGGCCATCTGATATAAATTTAAATTCTGTGTTATTCACACTTTATTTGAATTATATACAACAATGTACTGTCACAACCAGAAAACACAAGAGTTACACACACATACATACACTTGAAACTATAATTCATCATGACCGGCATCAGCCTTAGCTTCTGCTTCTGCTTCTTCACCAACAGGAACAGCTTCATCTCTTAAAGTCAACCCATCAACTGTATGGGAACCCTTTTCTTTAATGAACTCGGCTAAACCTTCTAAAGTTCTTGGACCATCATATAGGACTGGCTCGGAACCATCACCTGGGTATAAGAAAATGGTTGGATATCCTTTGATATCCAAATCAGCAACATCATTTGCTGTATGATCAATTTTAGCAACAATAACTTGATCTTTGGCTTTGGTATCATTGCCATAAATGGCAGCTAATTCTTCATAAGTTGGAGCCAGACGCTTACAATGTCCACACCAAGGAGCGTAGTATTCAACCAAAACATCTTTATCTGATTTAGTAATAGCATCATGTTCATATCCGACTAAATGGTAAACAGCCTCATCTTGAGTTTCTGGGATTGGCTCTGATTTAACAATTGGTTTTAACTCACCAGAAACAAAATCTTCCACAAACTTAGCAATTTCGGAGTTATCTAAATCTTTATCTTGAGGAATACCATATTTCAAATTTGATTCTATGTCATGAATGGCAAATAATGGGAATTTTTCCTCAACATTTAAATTCTGAGCATGCATACCAAATTTAGGTGCTTCTAAACCAACAAAGTTGATTTCACCTCTGTATTTTTTGGCTAATTCAGTGATTATATTTGAAGCAGCTTCTCTTTCAGCATCGGTATTCCAGAAATAATAGGCTAGTGGGATATTAGCAGCCATATAAGCTTGGAATGTAGCACCTGAAATTTCACCGAATAATGGTTTAGATTCAACATTAATGAATTCAGTTAAATGAGTGACATCGAATTCGTCCAATGAACCTTGGTAAACAGATGCATCATCCAACTTCTCACTTGGTCTGAACAACACATAAGTTGGCTTGGTTGAATCTTTAGAATATTTTTCAATGTACTCTTCGCTGTTAGTAGAAATGAAGAAGAAATCATTTCTTAAAACATTAGCAACCTCGTAAAAAGTTGCATTTGATTCTGGACTGGTTTTTGATGAAGCTGGTAATATCTGTAAGATTAATGGGGTTGTAGATTCAGCAATATAATCCAAGATATCAGCGGAATCTTGAACCACAGAAACAGGAGGTAAAGATAATTTGGTCATATAACTGACAATAGAAGCTTCCTGTCTTTGACCTTGATAATCAACAGGTTCTGAAGTACCTCTGAAAACCTTCAAACTTGGATAACCTTTGATACCATACTCGGAACACAAATCTTTTTCTTCAGTACAATCGATTTGAGCAAGTTTAATATCTTTTTGAATCAACTTATCAGCAGCGGCACTGAACTCAGGACCCAATTTCTTACAATGGCCACACCATGGGGCAAAGAATTCAGCTAGTACCAAAGGATTTTCTTTTATAAAAGTCCCAAAATCTTGAGCAGTTAGTTTGACAACTGCGGAATCTGGAGAAGCAATCGCATCATCTTCAGCTCTTGCCACGGACGATAAGACCGCTAAGATTGATGTTAAAGTGGATAGATTGAGTAACTTCATAATAAGAGTGATAATTGAACCGAAATATCTTGTATACAATTGAATTTAACAAGAGACGTACACTTATGAACGGTAAAGAAATAAATTATGTGTCAAGAAAAAGGAGTGCTTTTATAAGAACAAGACAAGATGATCCGAACCTTTTGATTTTTAGCAACGAGCGTTCGTTTGAGCTGCTATAAATCTACTCGGACAAGTCTAAAATTAATAATGTAGTAGTAAATTAGTAAGGGCCAAGAAAGTGAATACGTGTCAGTGTACGGATGTAAGAAAGTTATTTATAAAATATATGATTCAAGACTATCGGCGGGTCGTTACCTTTTCTTGATTTTTATATTGTATAATTCTTAATGTACTATAAGTCATATGTATCGCCCCAGTATCTAATCCATCTTGTCTTTTTTGAAACAAGATCTGTTCTACTTATAGGCCCTCCCTCCCGTTATGTTCAGTTGCTTATTCGAATATATAGAGTAGACCAAGTGAATTCCAGCCCGGTCATATAAACTACCCTTCATTTGCCTTCTCGCGTCTGCTTATTTATACAACTCGGCTTTGTTATTTCTCCGCAGCCGAAAATAAGTTATGCCACCAAAGAGAAAACTATCTGCTCAATCTATCACTTCTAATCACTCCTTACCTGTCGAAGAATCTACCACTAATAACTACACAATGATCGACAACTCAGCTACTACTAGTGCGACCGCTACACAATCGAGTGGCGGATCTGCGTCCATTCCAATATCAGAAATCTTAGCTTCAAACCCGTTCAAGAATATCTCGTCCGTTAATAATCAACAGGTATTGAAATTAATCATCCAGTATTTGTCCAATCTAGGAGGAGATTTTCAAAAAGTATCTCAGGATTTAACCGAGTTGACAGGTTTGCAACTGACAGATAAATTGACTCAACAATTGGCTTCTATACTTAAAGATACAACGGTCAATTTGGAGAATGAATCGATAATTCAACTGATTGATTCATTGATCGATCAATTGATAACAGATGCAAAAAAAGAGTCACCACCTACTAACAATAGCAAACATAAGAAAAAGTTGAAATCTCAAGTTCAAATATTAATCAGAAAAAGATTGTATTTAGAATCATTAATCATTGAAAGTGATAAGTCGAAAGCATTAAGAATTTTAAGAAATTTGAATAGTGACTATTTCAACAATGATCATGATAACTTACTTATCAAAAAATTGAGTTCATTAATAGTTTCATTTCCTGAAATCTTAGAAAGTAGCGACCCTCAACAACAAAAACATCAACATAATCATGAAAGTGCGACTACTTTGAAAGAGTTGAATTGGGATATCAAGGATTCCTCATACTCTAAATCTAGAGAGCTCTTAATAGATGAAATAATATCCGTTCTACCATCAGATAAGATTTGCCCATCGAATAGATTAATTGAACTAATACAACAATCATTAACATACCAACAACAAAATGATCCATATTTCATTCAATCAGATCTAACGTCGCAAAATGTGACATTATACAAAGATATCAATAAGACCAATCAATCAACGCTTGGATCAAATATCCCCGCTAAGAGATTTCCAATTACTTTGAAACATAAATTAGATAATCATCAGGACGAGTGCTGGTTTGTTAGATATTCAAATGACGGAAAATATTTAGCCAGTGCTTCTATGGATAAGACCATTAGTATCTATCGGACTGATAATGATTACAAATTACACTCTAAACTAACTGGTCATGATGGTCCGATAATTTATATGTCTTGGTCTTGGGATAATGAGCCTAAACTGATCACATCATCTTTTGATCAAACTGTCAAAATTTGGGATATAAATTCAGGTGAAGAGATTAGATCGTTTGCAAATACTGATTTTTTCAAATCCAACTTGAGAGTGTGGTCAATTGAATTTTTCCAAAAAAGTGATAATTTCATTATAGCTTCACCTGATAAAAAGTTATCAATTTTCAATATAGACGGTGAATTAATTCATGATTTTGATATCGATTATAGAGTGGATGATTTTACCATAATTAACGACGAGAAATTACTAGTAATTACACGTCTATCAAGACTACTTATCTATGATTTAACCACAGCTCCAGAATATAACTTAGTCAGTTCCATGTTTATAGGAAAGAAACTAACATCCATTACAAAATCTTCAGGAGGCCCAGACCACTGCTTAATCAATGTGAAACCAGATGAATTGCAGTTATGGAATGTTTCAAATATGAGTAATCCAACATTAGTCAATAAGTATTACGGCCTACAACAATCTCAATACATTATCAGAGGCTGTTTGAGTAACAAAAATCTAGTGCTCAGTGGTAGTGAAGATGGATTGATTTATATCTGGAATAAGAAATTTGGAAACTTGATTGAATGTTTACAAGCTCATAAATCATTGATTAATTGTATAGACTGGAGACCAAGTGTGATTGATGATACTAGTGATAGTAGTTTTGAATGGGCCAGTTGTAGCGATGATGGAATTGTTAGCATCTGGGGTCTTTAAGTTGGATGATACTGCATTATTTAGTTTTTTATTATTTCTTTACATATTCTTGGGTTGGCATGTTTTTTTTTTATTTACTTACGCTTCTTTGTCTTTCGTTTTTCTTAATGTTATTCAAATCAATACATCAAACATACATTTAATCATCCAGCTCTGCCTCATTACTGGCCTCCAAAACACTAGCCTCATTCTGGCCTCTCTGTAAATCAACGCCATACCAAAAAACTGGAGCTGAACCTATCAAGAGAACCAATAACACCCAAAAGCATTTCCTTATATCATGTGTAACATCAATCACAATTCCAACTAATACAGGGCCTAAAATTGATGATCCTTTATCTGTGATACTGAACAGCGCAAAAAACACGGATTCTTGTCCTTTGGGGATCAACATTGAGAAGAAAGATCGAGCAACAGTCGCCAATCCACCTAAAGCAAACCCGTACCATACCGCTAGTGCGTACATCTCAGAAGAGTGATGGAGGCCTATCTGTGTGAAGAAGAATCCAGCTATGCCGTACAACGGAATAAAGGCTGCCCATAGAATAACCGCAATCATTGTTTCTTTGACGCCAATTTTGAAAAACGGTTGGATGATGTTAGGAAGGAGGATGGAACCACCAATAGCGGATATCATCGCTAGTATACCTATTTTCGATAACTGCAATGTGGTCATTTTGAGGTCTGATTTGGCGAATAAGATAGCGACTGAATTGATTGTAGTCAACGCGTCAGAAACCAAAAACCAACCAATTAAGAAACACGAAATGTCTCTTAGTTGATAAGCAGCTTTGGATGCATGATATAATGTTTTATAACCGTGTAAGATATAAGCCTTAGCAAGTTCTAAATGATAAACAGCTAACTTATAAATATAGTTAACTTCAGAACGATTAGGCTTGATTGTATGTGACAACTTCAATGGCTTGGAGGGCCTTGATTTTAATAATGTAAATAATGGTAATTGGAAAACTAGCCACCAGGCACCAACAAATCCTATAACAACTTTTATAGGATAAATTAATGAATCAACATTGGGATTATGCTTAATTTTCAAAATGATGAACATTGTTACAATTTGAACAAATAAAGCTGCAAAATAACCTAATGCAGCCCCAAAACCACTTATTTTTGAAGATAACTCACCAACCTTTACTAATCGGTTAGGATCGTTTGAATCGAGACGTCTCACGGTATCATGATGATTAACTAATAATGATAAGAATGAATTCCCACAAACACTAACACACCCAAATGCACTATTTGCCACGATAGCCAAAATCGAAGCCACGTAGTAACTGCTAGAGCCTAATAACCAAAAACACATTGTCGTTAAGCCACCAAATACACCAAATCCAACTAGCAACGTTTTTCTGTAAGTACCCCTGTCAGCTGCTCCTGACATTGTGATCACTAGAATAGTTTGGACAGCCACTGAGAGGGAGAATGTATATAATGCATAAGATGACGAGTTCACATAAAATCGACCATTTAACACCGGTAGAACACATGTGTCATCATCTGTCTTGCCTTTCAAGATGAACATTGTGCTATTAACACTTTCTAATAATATTCTGGGCACCAAAGATGATGATTGTGATGCACTGGATAAACTATTAGGTGGGATGGGAATATCGGGAGCCCGAGACCCAGAACATGGTGTTAGTTTATCGCTATACTTGACACCATTATCTCTTGCTATCTGCTCCAATAATATCGGAACATATGTCCCAACAACACTCACTATAAATGGCTCTGCTGCCCAGGCATATAATGACCAGCCTAAGATCTCAAGTTTTGTCGTCACAGGTTGTTTTGAATTTTCTTCAAATGAGTCTATTGGTGCGATCAATGGTGATGATTCGGTTGTAGCATCACTTTGATAGCTATCCTCATTGTTCTGGTATGGATGATTAATCGACTGTGATAATTCATCCACCAACACCATGATGCCGTCGCTGTTACTGTCGATATTTTGTGGAGACGTAAATTTTCTGCCGTTCTTTAGTCAATGATCGGCCACAACTCCTGCACAATGATACTGCAAAATATCACTGTATTATCTAGTGATATTCTTGCCCCTATATGATATGGCAAGATGCTGATGTTGCTGAAACCACTACAATTCTCTCTAGACTGTTATCATCCCCACCAATTCAAATTTATCTCGGGTAAACCGATTCACTCTCAGCAACTTGTATATTTATTTTAGCTGCAGCCGAGGAATTAAAAACCCGTCGATCGGTGACAAAGTTCTAGCGTCGATTATCTTGATCTCGATCGATCTGCCAATTCGTCATATGTACCACTAAAACACCTCTAAATTTGCCACTCAGACATTTAAAGCAGAAGAGACAATTACTTCAAGCAGTACGAATACCAGCATGAATGGGTGGATCATTTGAATCTCTTCCACCTGAACTCAACTACAAGACACACTAGCAAGGACCACACAAACATCAACAATAATGGATAGACTACAGTCACTACTAGGGGCCAGACTTGGAGGAGGACTCGGTGGCTCAGGCCAACAACAAGACCAACCAGCGATCGATAATGCAGAAACAGTTTACATATCCTCATTGGCATTGTTGAAAATGCTAAAACACGGGAGAGCAGGTGTTCCAATGGAAGTCATGGGATTGATGCTTGGTGAATTCGTCGATGATTTCACGATTCATGTTGTTGATGTCTTTGCTATGCCTCAATCAGGTACTGGTGTCTCGGTTGAGGCCGTGGACGATGTATTCCAGACTAAGATGATGGATATGTTGAAACAAACAGGTAGAGATCAATTGGTTGTTGGCTGGTATCACTCCCATCCTGGATTTGGCTGCTGGTTGTCATCAGTTGATGTCAATACACAACAATCATTTGAACAATTGAATCCTAGATCGGTTGCTGTTGTTATAGATCCAATTCAATCCGTGAAGGGTAAAGTGGTTATAGATGCGTTCAGATCTATCCCTTCCCAAACTATAATGTTAGGTCAGGAGCCAAGACAAACTACATCAAATGTAGGATTATTGAATAAGCCAACGATTCAGGCTTTGATTCATGGATTGAATAGACATTATTACTCATTGAATATTGACTATAGAAAGACATCAAAGGAAACTGACATGCTACTAAACTTGCATAAGAAGGAATGGACAACAGGATTGAAATTAACAGATTATAATGATAAACAGTGTAGTAACTTGGATTCATCTAAGAAACTGGTTAAAATCGCTAAGCAATACGTCGAAAGAGTTGTTGAAGAGAAGGAACTAACTGAAGAACAGTTAAAGACTAGATACGTCGGCAAACAAGACCCGAAGAAACACTTGGCTGAGACTGCTGAAAGTCTGATTGAAGAAAATACAGTCTCAATAGTAACTGGTAATGTTAACAGGTTAGCTATTCAATGAATTCATTTAGATTTGTATTATGTATATTAATTTTTTTTCTGATCAGCTACACATCAGTATATATATATTGCACAATATTGAACATCGTTTCATTCTCAGTTATCAGTTTTTCAACTCCCAAAACTGTAAATAACTTGTACTCAAAAACATCAAATCTTTCTCGATCATAGTGACTTTCAAGTCCTTAATTTCCAACCATTGATTTCTTAACTTGTCGAACAACTGGACCTTGAAATGACACCTATCTTGACTCTTATTGCTAGAACTGTTACTTGTTTCATTCGATGTTATATTCGCCTCTATGTTGGATCCTGTATCATACACTATATTAGCGACCAACCCATATGATTTGTCCCCTATGCTCAATTTATTGGGATTGAATTTAACTATGGATGGATTGAAGTTCGATCCGTTAATACCAATAATCTGCCTTTCATCATTCATTATTCGATTTATATGGAGTACCAAAATTTTTGGAAATTTGGTAACGTTGTAATGTCTCCTCCTTATCAAGTCTTCTATTGCATACTGCGGAATACTTAATTTCAACCCATCTTTGAACAATGTAATTGGTGGTAGATTCAATGTTAGCATCCAGAATTTTTTCGTATTGCTCTTTGGCAAGTTATCTGTTTGAGTTGTTTCAGCTTCAATTCGCCCTTGAAATAGTTTCGAAACCACTGGAGCATTTAATCCGGTTGATAATTCCTGATTCAACTGATTCAACAACCATACAAGGAAATCCCTGGGTTGGCTAGCACTATGTAACTCGAACTTTTTATTCGATAAATTCGAAATCAACTGCATTAACTCATGAGATGAAATGTGTGGCTTGAATAAACTGTTTGACCAGAGCTTCCTAGTTAGTAATGAAAATTTGTTAGTTAGCTCCAATTGATCAAATTTCGATGAATTCAACAGAACAAAATCTCTTAGAATATTGATATGAGTCAAGGCCTGTAAAACAACATTGGAATAATCATTAGCATCATAGCTATTCATTCCAACAAACCCTCTTCTATATTCCATTTTATTCAAATCAAGACTGAATGATTCGTCTACATAAAGTGACTTAACATCTTCACTGGTATAAGTTGGGTTCACTAACAACTGAATGTCTTTCAAAGATTGAGTGGTTTTCTCATCAAGTTCGTAGTTTTCTGGTAATATGTAAAATTTCAAAGTTGAAAGGTTGATGAAAACATGATGGTCTTCATTTATTGAGTGTAAGAAACATTCAGATGATTTTGACCTCCCCTTTAAATATTTATTACACACCAAACACCCATAGACGTTTGTGTTTGATAATGAGATGGCGCATATTTTCTCGAAGTCAAAGTCTAATACTTTCCTGTTTATTGTCTCCAAGTATAGATTGGCATTTATTTTAGTCTCATAAGAAGTTTGGTGCTCCAAAACATCAGATTCGTAGTAGTTATCATCTAGTTCATCCTCATTCTCACTTCCATGTTCAACTATATATGGCTTGTGTTTCTTACTATCGGGTAGTACGATTGTGTCCCCAAGCTTGTGTTTTCCCGTCTCTGTCATCTACTTGATCAACAAAAGACCATGGATAACTATTCTTTAACAATGCCTGACCAAACAAATACTTCAAATGAAAAAGAGAGTAGAGCTAGATAATCAGAATTTAGCTTATATATAGAAAATATATACATGCATGTTAATTCCATCGATCTAAAAGAACTATCGACTTGGCACCGCCCTGGTCGCTTTCCACTCTTTCATATGGCTGCCGGAACTGGTTGATCACTTTTCTATATAATATATTATATGATGATATCTTAGTCTATCACTGAATTGTTTGTCTAAATTTCGAACTTTTTGAGGTTTGTCATCGTTCACTTTTTAGCGGAAGTGCTGAATTTTATCTTTAGTTGTCAAAATTATACGAGATGGAGGCAGGACCACAGGAACTAAAGGGATTGAAATATCCAGCCAAACAACATGCTATAAATGTTAAGAAGCACTTCTTATCTAAACGACCAGGCACAGAATCCAAATCTGCATTCCTTATCGCAGGAGCAAACTTGAAGCTGTATCCATACTGCGATCAGTCTGCTCCATTAAGACAAAACAGATATTTCCATTATCTGACTGGTGTCAATCAAATCAGTGGTGCATTCGTGCTGTTCAACTTAAGTAATGATAAGTTGACTTTATTCTTACCCGAGATAGATTATGATGATGTCATGTGGAGTGGATTACCATTATCATTAAAGGAGGCATCAGAGAAGTATGATGTTGATGAAGTCTTGTACTCCACTGACATTGAGCAGACGTTGGCCAATCTATCCGGTTTTAATATATATACAACAGATACGAACGAGTATACAGATAAAGCATTTGTCGCAAGTGTCAAAGCTGGAGACTCTGATTTTTTTTATGCATTGGACGAATCAAGATTGATCAAAGACAGTTATGAGATTGCACTAATGAAGCATGCTTCCAAAATTACGGATAACTCACATTTGGCTGTCATGTCTGCATTGCCAATTGAGAAAAACGAAGGTCATATTCACGCAGAGTTCTTATATCACTCTATCAGGCAAGGTTCTAAGTTTCAAAGTTATGATCCTATCTGCTGTTCCGGTCCAAATTGTGGTACTTTGCATTACGTGAAGAATGACGAAAGTGTTACTGACAGAAGATCCATTTTGATTGATGCTGGTGCTGAATGGGAATGCTACGCTTCAGATGTTACTAGATGTTTTCCGATAAATGGAGAATGGAGCAAGGAGCATTTGGAAATTTATAAAATTGTTCTGGAGATGCAGCATGCTGCAGGTGACAAAATTAGAGAAGGTGTCAATTGGGAAGATTTACATTTGTTAGCTCACAGAGTCTTGATTAAGAACTTCATTAAGTTGGGGATTTTTACAAACGGTGATGAAGAAGAAATTTTTAAGAGTGGAGTCTCAGTTAACTTTTTTCCTCATGGTTTAGGTCATTTACTTGGAATGGATACTCATGATGTTGGAGGATATCCTAACTATGAAGATCCGAATCCTCTGTTGAGATACTTGAGATTGAGAAGGCCACTGAAGGCAGGAATGGTTGTTACTAATGAGCCAGGTGTGTACTTCTCTCCTTTCTTATTAGATGCTGGTTTAAAAAACCCAGATCAAGCAAAGTACATCCAAACTGATATCGTTGAAAAGTACTTTTATGTCGGTGGTGTTAGAATTGAAGACGATATATTGGTAACCGAAACTGGAAGTGAAAATTTTACTAAGATCACTAGTGATCCGGTGGAGATCTCAGAAATTGTTAAAAAGGGTTTAGCCAGAGGTACTGGAGGATTTCATGTCGTCATTTAAGTTGTGATATCGTCTTTATATTATACAGTTTTATTTATAGCGGATTAATATCGTATATGCTTTTTGCATATTTAATGCATTTGTGCTACTTAATTGGTTCATGAATTCAGAGTAAAGATACTAAAAAGGCGGGTTGTGATAATTAAGAATATCAGAATCTGAAAGACACCAAAACATAAAAACAATACAAAAGAAAATAAAACTCCAACTAATAGAAACAGAAATATACCCATAAAAGAAAACCCACAGCAAGAATTTTTTTTAAACACCACATCTAAAAACGTTAGATCTTTGATGTCTCAATTGGACACTTTCCCTTCTTTCTAAAATATTCAAAGCTTTCTCCAAAGCAGCTAATGAATAACTACCCTTTTCAACAAACTGTCTTCTTAGTGTGCTATAAGAGGTGGACCAACCAATTGGTAACCTTCTTTTAATTTCACTTTCGATCTTTTGAACTTCTGACGTGATCTTTGCATTGTCGGAATTACCTTCATTCACTGCATCCATTGTAGAAGCATTAAATAATCGCATTGCTTCAACAACATGTCTTTCAGTGGCAATGTTGCTTAATTCTATCTTGGCGATAGACTCAGTTATTCTAATAATAGCTTCTAATTGTCTGATTGTTATCGGAATTGAAGATCTTTCTGTAGAATTTGACTCTTTTTGTTTCACTTCCTTTCTTATGCCGACAAAATGTGATGATAACATTTCACTTGCTTCGTAAGATAACCTTGGTGCACACTTAGCCTTACAGTATTGAATATATCTCTTCATTTTGGCAACAGGCAATTCTCCTTCTACTTGTTGTTCATCTGAACCACCATTAGTATGGACATTCATAACGTGGTGTGCTATAGACATATCTCTTTGTTGATTATGCTCGTCTCTGACAATGAAAATCATATCAAATCGGGACAAAATTGTAGTTTGAAAGTCAATGTTTTCACCAGGGGATTTCATATCATCGTATCTACCAAAGATAGGATTAGCGGCAGCAAGAACGGATGTTCTTGAATTCAAAACGGTAGTAATACCTGCTTTAGCAATTGAAATAGTTTGTTGTTCCATAGCTTCGTGAATAGCAACTCTATCTTCGTCTCTCATTTTATCAAATTCGTCAATACAAACAACCCCTCCATCAGCCAAAACCATAGCACCACCTTCTAAATAGAAATCTCTGGTATTTGGATCTCTTTGCACTGAAGCTGTCAAACCCGCTGCTGATGAACCTTTGCCTGAAGTGTAGATTGCAATTGGAGAAACTTTTTCCACAAATTTCAACAGTTGAGATTTTGCGGTACCTGGATCACCTAACATTAAAACATTGATATCACCTCTTAATCTCATACCATCTGGCAATAGCTTCTTGGAACCTCCCATAAGCAGACATGTTATGGCCTTCTTAATGTCTTCGTTACCATAAATTGATGGTGCAATTGACTGGGAGAATCTTTCGTACAAATTTTCGGATCTTGATAAAGCAGTAAACTCCTCTTCTTCCTCATCAGTGAAAGTGGTGCTCAATCCGCCACTTTCTGAATTTCTATCAGATTGAATACCTAAAACTTTCATGTAAGGATTTCTAATGGCAACAGAGCTAGCAGAAGGACTATTTTTCACCTTGGCCTGGTAAATTGAGTAAACACCAACAATATCACATCGAGTACCCGGAACAATCTTATTACATAGGTATCTATCGACGCTTAACATCAAATGTCTAGGCATTTCACCAACTGGAACCATATCTGTAGTTTCCTGTAATTTTAGAATTTGTTGGTCAATGAAAGATGATTTATCATGAACAATCAAATATGGATCGTTGGGGCAATTGGTCTTGTCTCCATTTGGTTGTGGGGGAGCTTGACAGTGTTTAGGTAATTGTGGAGCACCAAAACTGGATGGAACCTTCAACTTTAATGTGTGTCTACATGATCTACACATCAAGGTAACATTGGTAGCCTTAGAGTTCAAAGTTGATGCAGAAATCACAATACCAGAAATTTTCACAATCTTGGAAATATGTTCAGAATCTAAGTTTCTAATAGATATTTTATTATCATTTGATAAAAGAATTAATTGACAGGTTGGGAAGTTCGCAGGAACTTCTTCATTGGAAATATAGATGATTCTTCTTGCAATTTCCGTGATTGCCTGTTCTAACAATGGAATTGTTTCTGTAGGATCATCCATAAGTTTCTTATTCAATTCGTCATGGTAACTTATTAGATGTTCGCTCTGAATAATCAACTGATAAGTTTTAACCAATATGTTCTCTCTTAATTGATCTCTGTAAATAAATTGATTGTTAATTCTGAATTCCAAAATAAATTTCTTGAACGCCTTGACGATCTCACTAAACTGATCATCACTTGTAGCTTCACCTGCCATAACGGCAGTGGCATACACATCTGCTCTTTCGAAAGACATTGTTGCTTGATTTGAATATTGATTTGACTACTTGGCAAAGAATAATGAAATATAAATTATAATGGAAAAAGAAGGTAAACAATTTTGAAAACTATTCAGATTAACCAAACTTGCCTCAATGGGAGACGAAAATATCTTTTGAAACACGTTGAAATCAGAAGTGAAGAAATTAAAAATGGAGAGAAAGATCTGACGCACCTCATCAATATTCCGAATCCGGTAAGCACGCGTCTGGACGGATAAGGTAATATTGGTGTCCGGATGTACTAAAATTGATTTTGGTGGTGTACGGTTTCTTGATTAATTCAACTTGCAGCCATTAATCAGACTAGGTACGCCGCATTACACAAATTTTTTGTTTTTTTTCTTTTGAAATCAAAACAAATGAAAACAAATGGATGGACCTTTAATTTCAAGATAAATAGTGCTGTGTTCCAAGAATTTAGCGATAATAAGCATTGATTAGCACAAGCGAGGAATATTGTAAGTCAATAATGTCTGACAACCATGAGTTAGTGGCATCAGACACTGACAAAGTCCAAAATACAGGTACCGATCTTCAAAACTCTA
This sequence comes from Ogataea nitratoaversa, assembly GCA_030579435.1. NCBI lineage: Eukaryota > Fungi > Ascomycota > Pichiomycetes > Pichiales > Pichiaceae > Ogataea > Ogataea nitratoaversa. The sequence continues at coordinate 70,528 of JAKTQZ010000020.1, forward strand.
GAGATAATGAAAATCCAAACGAGAGCAATTCAGCCCCTGTTGATAATAAATCAACAGTCAAGGGACTAGAGTCAAAATCTTTATCAGGTAGTCAAGAACAGGCAAATTTTTCCAGCGAGTTGGAAAAAATGCGGGTCACTGTTGCCGAACTTACAAAGGAGCTTGATCAAGTGAAGGCTAAACAAAGCAGTCAATCACAAACCAAACATGACGGTCGTAATCACAACGACATGACAAACGAACAGGATAAGAATGAGTTGGAATACATTACTTCGCAGCTGCCCGGTTTCCAATTTGACAACATTGAGCATTTGAATGCGGATGAGTTAGGTTTGCATTTACAGAATATCATGGATAATGGGACTATAAATGTCAGACCGCATATTGACTTCCAAACAGAAGGTCGCCCGCAGCCTCAAGAACAACAACAATCTGCAAATCGATCTCAGCCTGAAAATCACCCTCAACAACAGCAGGCAGATGCAGTTTCATCTGAGCCACATGATGAGATCTTTCGAAAAGAGTTGGAACGACATATAGATCAAGATAAGTCGCAAAAAGATGATGCTGAGCATATGGGTCCAGCACCGAAAGACGATAATGATAAGGAGCTAGATGTGTTTCGTAAACTTCAAGACGATGTTGATTCAACTTTCAAAAGTTTAAGGACCGAAGAATTGAGATCGGCTCAAAGTGGTACACCTTATCAAGATAAGAATGTGTCGCTCGAAACTCTCTCACAATCTTCCAAACAACTGGAATCACTGATTGATAGTTCTAGAGCAGACACGGCTGATATCAATGTTGAGGGAAAAACAACGTTAGCAGGATCGGGAGATAGTACACGGCATGAAACGTCACAAGAACAAGTTTCGGATGGTAAGATGGAAATTGACGAACTTGCCGCTGGTGATGTCCATGATCAGACAACGAAAGAACAGTCCTCTGGTGATAACGTCAAACATTCGGAGGCCGAAAATAGGACACAAGCCAGTGCAACGCCTAAGCCAATACCTTCGTCTCCAGGTTTAACCACTCCCGGATACGCCATTGACCCAGAACTTGAAATCGGACAGACTGGAACATCCACCACATATAATGGCATTTCAATTCCTTCGAACTCAGAACTAGTTGGGACCTCGGAGTCTAAGGCTCTGAAATCTTATAGAGAACTTCTACAAGGTCAAGAATCATCATTTCAGCCTGTTGATATTGTCAATGCACAATTAGCAGCATTACCGTTAAGTATGGCGGCACCAGCTCACTTGTCCTTCAACATTCAACTCTTGCTGAACACGTTACCAGTGTTGGATAATCTATCAACTCAAATTTTACGAATCATCTCACAAGGTCCATTCCAGAAAATCATGGAATTGGTCTCCAATAGAGAATCATATACAGGTATTGCGTTTAGTAATTTGATTGAATTATTTGAGACCATTAAGCGGATTTACAATTCAGAAGAGAGCCCCTTTTTTACCGTAGAAAATGCGACTTTTGGTGTTTGGAAATATGGCTCCCCGGCACCATCATTTTTGAAAGGTAAAGAAGATACCATTGAAGGTTCTTTGAGAAAAGTCAATCTTGCAACTTTCCTATTGGCTACTTTAGGTTTGATTGATTTGGGTTTCTTTTTCTTGAACGAAGCGTTTCTAGATGTATTTTGTCCACCTCAGAGTTTGAATCCCTCTTCCTCGATATCAAATTTGGATAGAGAAAATACTTTGCATTCTAGACTTGGGCCAAAATTCCCATCAAGGAACAATAGATTAACATTGGGTCAAACAAAATTTTTGAAATCTCAAGCAATATTATACTTGGAATTAAAGACACAGGCTTTTATATCCGCAATTGAGCTAGGCGATAGATCGAAGGAAGAGATCATTCAAGATTTGTTTCCTGAAAATTTAGATGAAATTTTGTTAAGGCGTAAGGAACCTGACTTTGATCCGGAAAAACAAAGTATAGTCAGAAACTCAACAATGTTCACACCTGCAGAATTAGATTTCCTAGCTAGATGTGACTCAAGAAAGGACAATTTAATGAATGCCAACTCGGATGATTCCTTAATGCAGAAATACGAATGGATGAAGTTTTTGAGTGATTTACTGGACTATGTTTCCAAGAACGTTGGTTTTTTGATATGGGGACCAAAAGGCAGAATTACATCTGAGCTATACAAGATCAGAAACATGCCTATTGATAAAGTAGAAAGTTCAAGCGAAATTAGTCAGAAGAAAAGGCCACTTGATTTTGACGATTTATCATCCGATGTCAATACTAATGCTGATGGATCATTGACTTCGAGAAACAGTCAAACCATTAGCAACACTGAGTTAAATTCCAGAGTCAAAAGAACAAGAAATAGACCTTCTACATTGAGAAGAATCTGGACCAAAGAGGAAGAAGAAGCTCTTAAATCGGGACTGAAACTGAAGGGAACACAATGGACCGTTATTTTAGAATTATATGGGCCTGGTGGCCAAATTAATGAAGCTTTGAAGAATAGAACTTCCTTACAATTGAAGGACAAAGCAAGAAATTGGAAAATGTATTATTTAAAAAACGACTTAGAAGTTCCTGAGTACTTGATCAATGTTACTGGTGATATGGATAAAGGAGATAATAAAGATTTTTTGAAAGGCTCTGGAAGAGTCAGAAGACCGAAGACAGGTGATCGACACTCGAATATACAAACCGCCTTGAACAGAACGATTCAACAAACCAACCAGCATGCACCACAGTCATCACTTCCTCTACAGCAACAACAATCTCAAGAGCAAGAAGTCCCCTCACAAGGCAATGTGCGCGATTCACGACAACCGTCCAATACTGAGGTCCGTGAGCCTACTTCAGGCCCTATATCTGCTGATCCGACTTATGAAGACATTATTAATAATTTATTCGGTAGTACCAATGATGATCAACCAAAGGACGGAGCGACAGTTAAGGAAACCGCTGCCGCGTCCAAATCACCTGCTCCAACCCAAACAGCAAATAGTGAGGCAGCACTTTCCTTGGAGGAAACAGCACAAAATGGCGGTGATGCCCAGCCTTTGGATAGCGTTACCGATGATGATGTGGGTAAGGGAGAGGAAAATGCTGACGACGCTGAAGAAGGAGATGACGCATCTAAAGATTTTAAGGACCTAGTTGCACAGGCATTTATATAAGTGCTAAACAGGGAGTGTAAGTTATCATATTGTGTATACCTCGTAACGATATTGGACGAACCAACTGGATATAACATAATAATATAATATTTATTATTTATTATTTAATATATAATATATATTATATATTATTTAATACTTGATATTATATGAAACAAAAGGTAACAAAGACCAGTTCTCCCTTTTCTTTCCTTGTATAAAGCACTGCCTGGTTAAACTATTCTAGAAAAAAACATTGGAGCCGCAGGTTACGCAGCACTGGTACTACCTTTATATTTTTTTTAGACTTTTCAAAAGCTAACTAGAAGAGAGACGAAATAAGAGTATAACGTTATAGACGTTTGATTGCACTTCGGATGGTCAAGCTTCATCAGGTATTTGCTTTAGACAGTACAACATCATCTTGACCTCTGTATACAAAGATACAAAAACAGCTATCAATCGGTTCCAAAGGCGATCAAATAAACTTTTTCACCATGAGTAGCTTGTTAATATCAACTGTCAGAAGATCCACAACTTCATATTCAAGAGCTGTACTACTATGCCATCATAGATACCCTTTAGCCTCTTTAAGTCTCAAAAGAACATTTCATTCAACACTTCCCTCAAGACTTGATGATCCGTATAAGACCTTAGGTGTCTCGTCTAATGCTTCGTCCTCCGAAATAAAAAAGGCATATTATAAATTAGCAAAGCAATATCACCCCGACATAAATAAAGAAGAATCTGCTGAAAAGAAATTCCACTCTCTACAAGAAGCATACGATATTTTGTCTGATCCAGATAAGAAACAACAGTATGATCAATTTGGTGCTGCTGCTTTTGGTGCTGGAGGTGCAAATGCAGCAGGTGGATATGGTGGAGCACATGGTGGTAACCCATTTGCAGGATTTGGAGGAGGAGGAGGACAGGGAAATCCATTTGAAGGGTTTGGATTTAATTTTGAAGATTTGTTTGGAGGAAATGGAGGGAACGCCCGTGCAAGAGATTCCGTTCAACATTTTCAAGGTGACGATATAGAAGTTTTGAAAACTATCACATTTAAAGAATCCATATTTGGTGCTGACGTGAAGGTAGATTATCAGTCATTAAAATCATGTAATGAATGTACAGGAACAGGATTGAAAAAGGGAAAGACGAAGAAAACTTGTGGAACCTGTGGAGGTACTGGCTCGCAAGTTCATTTCTTACAAGCAGGTTTCCAAATGGCATCAACATGTAAGTCATGTGGTGGTACCGGTGTGACAATTAACGCAAAAGACGCATGTGGAACTTGCCATGCTGAAGGTGTTACTCGTCAAGCAAAGCAAACTGAGGTTAGACTACCTAAGGGTATCAAAGATGGCTCAAGAGTCAGAGTCAGTGGAGCAGGAGATGCACCTCACACTACAAAATCCAAAGGAATCAAATTGTACAATGGTGATTTGATCATTAGAGTGAGAGTGGAGCAGGATCCGAATTTTGTCAGGCAAGGACAACATATTGTATACAATGCTAAAATCCCAATGACAACCGCCGCTTTAGGTGGTGTTATTGAAGTTCCAACTGTTGAAGGAGATAAGATCAAACTAAAAATCCCAGCAGGTTCACAACAGGGTAGAACTATTTCTATCCCAGACAGAGGTGTCCCATATAATGGAAACTCCAGAGGTGATTTGAAAGTGGTTATCGAGATATTACCATTAAGGCCAGTCAATGCTACGCAGACAGCATTATTGGAGGCGTTAGCTGATGCATTTGGTGATAACCAAGCCACTAGAATAGATCCAGATTGGAAACCTCTGGGAGACGTCAATAAAAAATCTGAAAATGATACCAGTCAACACGATTATCACGACATGGAAAACCCTACTAACTTAAAAAGAATTGAATCTTTCTTAAGCAGCGCATTTAAGAAAATTTTACATAAGAATGACAAGAAGGAGGAATAAGAATGTGAGACTGATTGTCGTTTATCACCCCATTTACTTGCATCTTTCGTGCATTATATACTTATATTTATATACCACCCTTTATATACTACCCACTTGTACATATTCAAGCATACTTTATCAAGCTTTATAACCTCTAATCTCACTAAGTGAATCAGAATATCTCAAAAAAGTAAAAAATATTCTCAATTGTTATTGTATTACCCTTTTGGGCTCACCGCCTTAGAACGCGCTGCACAATACGCCATTCCATTCAGGAAATCATACATGTTTATAGGAAATGTTGCACTACTAATAATTGAAGCAACTGTACTTGACAATTCAGAGTAGAACAGAACCAACTTCCAGATACCAAGTGAAATTACGGGTATAGAGATAAACCTTCGTTACTTCTGCGATTTCAGGTTTAACAATCTTCAAGAGCTATATATTTGGCGTAAGCTGCATCTTTTTCAATACTGTTTAAAGACTCATTCTGATAAATTTGATTTTTACTTCCACTCTTCAATTCACTCATTTATCACCCTACTCGGCTATAGTTTATCATGGTCCCCAATAAAGAAGCTGTATTAGAAGTCATCGATGAATCTTTTGAAGATGTCATGTTACAACAGGAGACTAGAACAAGCCCGTATCGAATGTCTACTAGCCCCAGAAGAAATCAACACCGACAACAAAATGTGAAACAAGGCGACTCACTAATACCAAACACTTCTAGTCAATCAAATTCAAGCGTTAACTCACTAGCTAAATGTGAGTTGTCCACTTCCACACTAAATTTTCAACAACATAGTACCTCTAAAGATGCACTTCTTTTAACTTCTTCTCAGAAGTACAGACTTAATCAGAATAGGAAGAAACAATTGAAAAACACTAAAGTTTCCAGTACCAGTATATCAACCGACACAGAAGCTGGAAAGTCGAATATCACATTGAATGATTTTGACTTCTTATCGGATGATGAGCTTCCTGATGATTTAATAGTTTTCAATGTTCCCCTTTCAAGATCTTTAAAATCGGTGCACGATCATGAATTTACGTATCAGAAGCCAATGCTACCTTCTTCAATAACAGCAAGACCTGTCAATGTGGCACAACATGTTTCCAATATACCACTCATACATGGGGGAAGTCATTCAGCTATTAGCTCTCCTGCCACGACAGCTACGAGAGCTTCTTCCATATTTTCTATTGGTTCAGATTTATCCGAGCTAAGTTTGTTGAATGAAGAGCAATCATTAAACTTTGATTATGATGTCAAATTACTAACGATCAAAGAAGATCAAAACCTGAATGATTCTTTACAAAGAATTTCCATATTGAAAGGCTATAAGAATCTATCAAACAACGCCAATCTGGTTTCCGAATCTTTACAGACATTAAGTAAAGAAAAGATGAATTATTTAACTCCAACAAGACAAATCAATTTGCCTCCAAAAGATAAATTTGAAACCATGAAGCATCATAGAGAATATGATAATTTGGTTAATAGGCAAGTCGAACTGGAAAAGGAAGCATTTAAAAAGAGACAAAAGGGAGTCGAGAAATTGAAATTACAAAATGAAAAAGACTTTCAGGCATGGTTATCAATCTTGGACAATTACGATGAACTTATTTGCTCACCAAAGACAAGGGAACTATGGTGGAGAGGTATACCATCCAAGCTCCGATACAAGGTTTGGGGTAAACAGTTGATTGGGAATAACAGCAGGTTTCAGATAACGAATGATAATATGGATGAGTGGTTCAAGGCATCAAACAAAATAATCAATCAAGCTTGTGATTATAAAATAATTAAAGACGAAGAACTCAGAAGAAAATATAGGAAAGGGTTCAAAGCGGCAGACTCACAAATGCATTTTGAGTTAATTAAATCAGTGGAGAAGTACTCTAACCTAATTCAAAATTCGTTTCCCAATTTGTTATTCTTCCAAATAGGCTTTACTTTTGAAGCTGTGCTAAAAATAATAGTTGCATTTAAAATCTTTCAACTTGAAACCAATCAATTCATTGAGATAAAGCTTGAAAATCAAGTCAATCTGATATGTGTATTATACAACAATCTAATGGAAGAGAAATTAACCTTCAAGGCCTTTGTGAGTCTGATGTCCAGGCGGTTGCCGCATTCTCTATCACTTGCGACCTTCACAAATAAAAACAAAGAGAATCTTGTCAATAATCAAATAGATTCAGAGTATCTGGAAGACATAGAGAATCAATTCAATAGATTTTTTAAGGCCACATCACCCACATTATACGATCATTTTGAAAGGAATCAAATCAAGTCGCTGACTTTCATTAGGTCAACCTTATCTAATTATTTCACGTCATGTTTGGATTTAGACACATGTAGTAGGATAATTGATATTTATCTATTTGAAGGTGACTTATTCCTATTGCGTGTGCTATTATCAGTTTTAAAGAAAATCAAGTACAAGCTTTTTGGTGATGAATCCGAAATCTTGAATATTTTAGGATTTCACTGCTTGGATCATTTGAATGGAAAGGATAAGGATAATTATGCGATTGAAGGTTTCAAGTATTTGGATGTCGGAGAATTAGAAGGGTTTGTATTAGACGTTCGGAATATTTTACGGAAACCATGAATGTATTGGGGCTTTTAAATAGTAATTGAAGATAATGTAGATAATAGACGAATAATGTTATGCTGATCAATTATTTGAAAAGGAAAGACGTAACTAACAGAACTTTATCATAGTTCAGGAAAAGTAACTTATAATCTACAAATCACTTTGACAACTTTGAACTGAATCCAATAACTTCTTACCCTCCTCAGCAGTCTTTACTCTACACATGTAAACATTCAAATTTCCTTCAGCATCAAAGCTTGGAATCTTAATCGTGTTTCCCTTCCCTATTGATTCATATTTCAAATCTTTTAGAATGGAAACATTTAAAACAACATTTGAATTACCATCTGATCTAACCAGCACTCTGCTTTTCTTTGTTTCCTTATTCGTCAAAACTTTCAATTCCCCTAACCCTATTGTCGTATAAGGTTCTTCTTTATTCTGTGCATCGAACTTTAGCACCTTAGATCTGACGGAATGATTCAAGACTTCTCCCTCCTCTCCTGTCTTGACATCAATCTTGTTAGTTAATTTAACAACAGTGAAATCTCCTTTGACATCGGATTCGTCGAGTGTTTCCGATTCTTGTTCGTTGGTGTTATTTGACGTTTGAACTGCAGATGGAGTTGATGTTCCAGAGGCCGGAGCAGAAAAGTTGAATTGCAAAGTTGGTTTAGCATCAGATGCATTTAGCGCAAATGTATTTGTTGGGGCGGCAGTTGATGATGTACTACCAAATGAAAAGGCCGGTTTTGAAGTCTCGGCGGAAGAAGATCCAAATGAAAACGCAGACTTAGTTGTGGAATCCGTGGATGAGGAGCCAAATGTAAACGCAGGCTTAGGTGTAGCATCTGTGGATGACGAGCCGAATGAAAATGGAGCCTTTGGAACCTCAGTGGATGCTGGTGTAGAACTGAAGTTGAACGCAGATTTAGAAGTATCGTCCTTCTTCGCAAAGTTGAATACCGACTTCGAAGCTTCCTCATTCTTTTCAGTGTTACCAGCAAAACCAAACGCTGAGTTTGGTGTTGGAGCGGTACTACCAAATGAAAATCCTCCTGTACTTGTTCCTGTACTACCAGCAGTCATTGTGGAGTTACCAAACGCAGTTGCAGGTGCTGCTGATGTCGTATTGGAAGCAGTAGGTTCAGATTTTGCTTCATTGGTTGGTGTTGGACCAAAATTCAACGGTTCTGCTGTAGTTGTGGTGGCAGATGTAGTAATGACAGTTGGGGTTGAGGTTGATTTACTAGAATCGGAACCACCGAACGTGAATCCAAACGCGGCCTGGGATGGTTTCTCGCTATTTTGTGCTGCGCTTGCAGTAGTTGGGAACTTAAAAACGGAATCCTTTATAGAACCAACTGGGGCAGGAGCCTGGAACGAAGGACCTTGTATCTTGATATCGTCTTCTTCGTCTGAATCTAAATCAGGAGGCGGAGGTGGGGCGCCAAATTTAAAGCCATAAGATTTTGATTTTGGCAACGTATCTAATTTGAATTGAGGACCCTGAATTTTGATTTCCTCTTCATCTGAAGATTCCTCGTCTGATTCTTTGATGCTAATAACTTCTTTTTCTTTCTTGGTTTGTTCCGCGGCAGGTTGTTTCACTTCTGGCTTAGGTGATGGAGCGGTTGAAATAACTGGTGATGGTTTAAAATTGTTAATTGGAGGAGTGTTTGTTGACGTAAAATTGAACGTATTGGAAGCTTGAGCTTTCACACTTGCTTTGATTTCAACTTCTGGCGTAGTCAAGTGCTTTACTTCAATTTGCGAATCTTGAATTTTTCCATAATAATGCACATATTTTTCTAAGATTGGTTTCAAATTAGCGATGGGATTCTTGTCTAAAGAATTATTTATCGATAATAAAAAGTTCGAATTCAATGATTTCAATTGAAGCGATTTAATATCAGAGCTATTTGATTTTGATTGTGTCGAAAAGCCTCCCGAGGAAACTACTGGTAATGAAGGGGAAGGAGTAGTGGCAAAGGCGCCAAACGCATTGTTGGGTTTATCGTCACTAGCATTAGCATTAGTATTCTGCTGGGGCTTCAAAAAACTGAAAGCACCAGTTGAACCATTTGAACCATTTGAACCACTAGTAGGTTTACTGGAACCTGCACCCAATCTGGGTTTGAAATGAGCTATTTTTCTTTTTGCCATCACTTCCTGAGACGCAATTTGAGGAGGTTGAGTTGGTTCGTCCTCTTGGTCTTCTGGCTCTTCCCCATAAGCTACTTCTCTAGTCAATTGTGTCTTTATTCTCTTTCCGGACATTAGTTATTCCAAACACTTATCTGTTTCGTGTATAATTATATGTAATTTCTCCGCGGTTTTTTTGTCTAGGAAGGCAGATAAGTGAGTATACGTATCTATGCAGCTTGATTGAGATATAATATGAACACTTGCTAGTAAACGTGAACAACTGTAGCTCTGTTCATTGGTGAACAATGGTATCATAATTATTGCCAAAAGCTAGCTTGTTCATTCCTTGCAATTGAAATGTCTTCGAAAGATGAACTTCGACCCTATATATAAATTAAAGACGCCAGGCCGATAGACGATTTTTTGGAGCGGTACGGCCTGCAGTCGATAGTCATGAAATCGATCGAGAATTTCATATTATAGTTAATTAATGTGTGCAGCTCTATATTTTGAAACTGATATGAAACGCCATATATGGTTTCAAGCAGTCACACTCTTCTCAAGAGGGTTGTGCAACCCTGAGTGTGGTGTTAGGGTGCATCACGTGCATTTTATCTCACAGTCACAAATCATCTTATTGTCTGACGTAATCTGAAAATTTATAAAGATGGGCCAAGACCACCTCGCACCACTACTGTTGTGCTTCAACAGCGAATCTCAGACAGAGAGAATTCTCAATTCCCAATTACCTTCACAATCACAAACTTTGATATATCTATATTTTAATGTAGGATTTATATTGAATCAAATAATGTTACGTTGTTTGTATACAAAAGTTGGTTTTAGATAGTCAAGTTATCGGAACATTTCGTATATATCAATAAGTATGTGATTATCAGTTAAGTCAAAAGGTAGGAACTCCCAGGTTATTCGTTCTTCAAATAATGATGATATTTATACACGATATATTCAATTGTGTGGAATAGCAAAAATATAGAATGCAAAAACAACAGGCGCAAGTGTTGGCCAAATATATCAGCATAACATTTGTTCTCCATCAGTGATTGACAAAACAGTAGCAGATTGTAAAGTTAAGCTAGGTGCTAATGTGGCATTCAATGTGATATTTACTTCGTACAGAGAGATTTATTACTAAATAGAGTATTCAACGAAGCATCCTAATGAATTGAAGACTGCTCAAGCATCATGTGTTGTACACCCGAGGAGAACATTACACGATTTTTGAAGTAATCAAGACTCATGCTCACCATATACCAAGTAAGGAGACATCAGAAGCACCTTGTATCATCACTACAGTAGGTGTTCAATTTGTGATAATATCATCTTATTACTAGACAACTACGAAGCGAGCAGTTCGTAATTCATTCAATAGCACAAATTATTATCAGACCTTATTTGTAAACGAATACCAATTTTACCCCTACAAATCTTCCCTATCATAAACATTATTCAGTACTAACATATTTACTTTGCGTATCTCACTATTAATATAGAAAATGCCTCCAAAGATTCAACAATCCAAGGCCGCTAAGGCTGCCGCAGCTATGGCTGGTGGTAAGAAATCCAAGAAGAAGTGGTCCAAGGGTAAGGTTAAGGACAAGGCTCAACATTTAGTCCTTTTAGACCAAGAAAAATATGACAGAATTTTAAAGGATGTCCCAACTTACAGATACGTTTCCGTTTCCGTCTTAGTTGATAGATTAAAGATTGGTGGTTCTCTTGCCAGAGTTGCTATTAGACAATTAGAAGAAGATGGTATCATTAAACCAGTTTTGAAGCACTCTAAGCAATACGTTTACACTAGAGCTACTGCTTCTGAATAAATTATTCCTTTTTCAAATTGAATACGTACATCTATATATATTTATAAGAAAAGAGAGACGAATGATGCAGTGAGTTTAATATTAAGCTTTTACATATAACAAATATAAAAAATTGAAAAAAAAAGAGAACTTCTAGTTTTAATCTACATTTTCCCAGACGCAAACTAAAAAGGATTGAACTTTTGTTCTAATATATCCCTTTATAAAAGTTTGCTTCTTGTTCATATTGTTCTACGTATAAACTCAGGAATAATTAATTATTTTGAATCTTTCATTTAATATATTGAACAGAGGAGAAGTTGTAATTCAAGTACACGTCTTCATTAATGGCTCTAGTTGTAACTTGGAGATAAATTTCTACTGCATATATCATAGTAATATACCCGTGTATCTACCTATTTGTTTTGAAACAGTAGACGTAATCACTCCTATCAATATGAAAACACGACAAACCCTTAACCAAATTGATTCATTCCTTCTTTAAATTTATTGAGCGCCCAATGGTCAAAAAGTCGTGTACTTTTAAAACTGAAAATTTTTAAAATTAGTGTAGGAGGACTATAAAAGAGAACTATACTGTACAATTTCATCAATCTTTAATGGAGCTTAAATATTATAAATTCTAACAATTACTTGCTATTCAATAATGTTTCCCTTAGTAATTGGTGAAAGGAATTGATTTGAGAAGATAATAGTACATTGTGATGGTCTTGAGCGTAGTCTCTACTTACGTGTATGATTTAGTATTACGGCAAGAGTACTAAGTTTACTACTCATGAGTCTTAAGCTAGGCTATCCAACAACAGGACAGACACACTCGACCTTGATGTCAATTGATTGTCTCATCTATGTCATTTCTCTATCACCATATTATTTAATGGTTTTGTTTTCTATTGCTAGCTTTCCATACAAGTTACTCAGTATTTGTGTTTTTCTATTGCTTTTCGATTTTGTGTTTTTCTCTTTGACTCTGACAAACGCTTTTGAACGAAGACAAATTATGAAATAGGTATGATTTCCAAATGATGATTGTGTCAACACATTAACAATTCCGGTGAATTATCGTAAAGAAAAAATGAACCTCAGAATATCATGCATCACCATCTGATTGAAATCAAACCACATTTCCCCATTTGTATTCAATGATAAACGTATGTTTTTGCAACGTATGATTTTGTATCACTATCGAAAGGTTTCGATATGATTGCAAAGGACCTATCAGTTTCTTTTAGATATATATATCAACTCAACTTCCAAAATTGATTAAATTATCCTTTGATTTCATATGATGATTCAACTTTTCATTCAGTTCTGCTTCTGAACCAAAAATAACATGAAGATAACTTTTAACCAAAGCTCAGTCTGATTAATCAAAGAATATAATTTTTTCAATTGCCGTTGTTGTATGGTATGTCTCAGACTTTAGGAAATAGAATCTAGAACTCTAAATGCCTGTCCGTCTTGACACGTTTTTCTGTAAGCTGTGTACTCTGGGATAAACCAAAAATAGGCGATCTTTGTGAAGAGGAGTATCAACTAGATCAAGTTTTTTTCTTTAGTAGATACATGATCTTAATTACGTTACAGATTTTAAGACGCTCGAGTTTCATAAAGTAATAACTTGAAAACGCATATACACAATGCACAAATAACTAGAACAACATATCTTTTGACCAACAACCCTACAACTTCATCCAAACACTAGGTATTGATATACCCCCATCTTTTAATCTTTACGTAAAAACTGAGACTCAAATTTACCTTGTCTTGAGCTCAAGAATTTTTTGGCATTTGACCAAGTTTCAATGATCTTAGGATTTTTCTGCTTTGATATAACTGAATCCAACTTACTCAGTATAGTGAAAATGAAGAATCTTGTATCCTCACTATGTAGTAATCTTAACCAATAAAAGAGTGAATAAATAACTAATCCAAACCCTGAAGTTCCTCTTAATAACAATGTATCAAATGTCAATAAGATGAATAAATAAATTTCATCATATATGACAACTCTCTTCAGAACGGCTTGAGTTTTCAAAACTGGTTTGATGTGGAAGTGGTTTGATAGCTGTAACAATGATATTATCCAGTATGGTAAAATCTTGAAAAATGAATTTCTATTGAAAAACCAAACAATACTCAATGCTAAATATTGGAAATTTTCAGTGGTTAATAATGAGAAATAATTAGGTAATGATTTCTTATTGAATTGTGACAAAATGGCCACAATATATGAAGATAAAACACCAATTAATGATAATCTGTATGAAATTACAGCAATCCAAGATTTATGAGATTTAAAAGTGAAATAGTATGAGCTATAAATCAATGTAAATAGTAGAGTTGATAAATGACCAGATAACCAAATATATTTTAATGACGATTGAGGTTGTTGAGGCTTTCTTCTCAATTTCTTCTTTTGTTTAATTTGTTCATCTGCATTAAGTGGCTTTTTCTGTAATGATGATTTTGAATTGTTAGATGGGGATGATGATGAGTAGGATGAACTTGGTTTCAATATAGTGGCAGGTTTCTCTGATGGAATATGTTCATTTGGAACCGGGTTTTCAAGAGAGTTTGACATTTTGAACAACCGATTGAACACTCAATTGAGGTCTTATATTTAGTAACAAATCAATACTGAGTCAACAAGTTCCTGAAAAAACATCAATTACATTTCTACAATTTATAAATATTAAATAATAAACGTTAATCATCGATGTAGATTGTTGTTTGCTTTTTCCAAATTTCATTTGGGAAGGAGTGCTGGAATCTGCCAATTTAAGATCACGTGTCATTGGAAAACAGCTACAACAGTGAATCGGTTGTGTATGGGGAGGAGGAGGTCTTCTCTTTTCTCTTTTTGTCTGTTCGGATTCATCTAATGATGTGCTTTTAGTGGTATTTTTCCATTATGTGGTATAGTATTAGTTGAATAAAATTAAATTTGAAAAAGTACTGAAGGGAAGAAACTCAATCTTATTAATTATGATTAAAATAGAATGATTAATTATTTTTGTTTCTCTCTTCATTTTAAAGTCGAACAATAAAACCAAAAAAAGTTGGGAATTCGAAACATTATAGCAAAATAGGGATTTATGACAAATGAGAGCAGGCTAAGTATAAAAAATGCATTATTTGAGATGATCTAAAAACAAAGCAAAACTTCTTCACACTTACACTTTCAAAATATCTTAGCTCTAGCCTCTTACTTGGTTTTGTGTATCATCAACTCTCTAGGCCTCCGTACTAATCCAACAGAGAAGGATTGCAGTGACGAAGTGGTTATTGTACTGTTTTCACTTTCGAACCTTGGTATCTCTGACGCTTTTACCCTGGCTGACTGATAAGGAAAACTAATTTTGTCACCTAACGTTGAATTTGGAGATAGCAGCGTTATCTTTTCATCGCCTTGATCTGATCACTTTAAGATTGAAATTTAACTGGGTCAAACAAAGTGCAAGACTCATTATGTACTTTCCTGCACACCATCTTTTTACTACATCTCCATACTTCCGAACTCTACTAGTTTCATTTAATTGTGGACACTTCATCCATCAGAGCCAGAAATGTCATCATCTACGGCCATTTCTGAAACAAATTTCATTGAGCTCGTCTCCCGACTTCCGACAGAACTTAAAAGCCGAATTTTTCAAATTGTTTATGATTCTCTTTTCCCCAATCTTCAGTTTGATGCACTAGAATATCCAGAGGCAGTCCCATTTGTTAAACATCGCTTTGAATCAATTCGTTACCATACTTATGGCGTGTCATTTCTCAATACTGAGACCGAATTATTTTTCAACCTGGAATCAGACCAGTACGACCGGTTTGATCACTTCGTAGACAATGAGACAATTGAATTGAAAGTAATCATTGTTGAAGATTTTGACAGGTCTAAGTATTTATCCCGTTGGATAGGAAAGGCCAAGGAGATTCAAACAAATGATGGAGAAGCAACAGTGATTTTGGAAGAAGAGGATCTCGAAACTACTCTCAAAATTACCAAGATTGAAGTGAGTTCATTAAGACAAATGAACTCTATTCTTTTTTTATATGACGAGGAATGGTGCCCACCCATATTGAATTTGAAAAACTTAAAAGTTTTAAAAATTAATCTTTGGTCATTTTCCAGAAATGCAGATTTCACTGGGCGTTTAATATCCAAATTTATCAGCCATTTTGATCATAAATTTACAATAATTGTTCCTTGTCTTTTCAGCCGTGAAACGTCTGCTCTAAAGACCCTTCTACCACAACTGGAAACATCTAACCATCATGTCAGATTTAGGTATCAAGCTCAAATTGAGATAGAAAAACTTGAAGAAGCTTTACAGTTACCGGCTGAATTTGAAATATATAATTGTTCACGATTTACAGAAGCTACAATATCTAATAGGAAAAGTATCTTAGCCCGTGAAACGACTTCCCTACATGCCGAAGTACTTCCTGCCGATTTCAAGTCTTTAGCATCGTTAACGCATGCCACAAATATCACCATCGTCGGAAACTTCAAAGCAAATTATAAATGTTTTGGAAATTTGTCACCTCTCAAATGTTTGAAACATTTATCATTAACTGGATGTCAAATATCTGCTAATTGGTTGACAAACAACCTACCTTTGACTTTGGAACATCTCGAAATTGAAGTTACACGTGTTGTTTGGGATGGGAAATTCATTGTTCCATTACGCTTAAAAGCTCTTACTTTGAGTCACTTGAACAATTCTCCTGTTTATCAATGGTATGAAATTGATTTCAACAATTCTTCAATTTCCAGTTTGAATTTCAAAACTGATCAAGATCGGGAAAATTCATCCTTGACTGTAGCATTTAGATCATTGCCTAAAACTCTCCAAAGAGTTAAACTTTCACATAAGGAAAGCTATGCTTTACACGGTGATCCATTATGGTACAATGGCATCTTTTGTTGCTTTATATGGTTAGAAGAAACAGAGAACTCATACTTTGAGCAAGTTCAATCAAATGTAGATTTGGAATGGCGTAATTTCATATCTAGCCGTCAAGATCCACAATCTCCAATAACCAAACGGCGGGTTTCTCAAGCTCAGGAGATGTATGAGACAACAAAGGAGGAAATGCATGAAAGATTATTTATTTTTGATGAAGACATAGAAGGAATTGACAGGGACGATTCAGATTAGAAGAAGATGCCCATATACATGTAGGATTTTTAAGTAATTGAGGTCGGTGTCAATTGGAGTGTTCCGGATGAAACTCGCTTGAAAACAAAATGAAGTATCTCCAATTGCCATACAATTTGTTAGATGGATTGCTTGTTTGCTTGTTTGTGATGGTTGTCAAACAAACACTTGAAATCCTCTCTTTCCATATATACCTACAATTAATTATACGCCAATCGATATTTGGGGCGGTAAGATTTATAATTATTAGATAACCGATTACTAAGATGTGTGTGTGTGTGTTTGCACTGCCTTTAGATATGACTTCTTTCTTTTCACTTATATAACGAAAGAGGGGGGGGGGGGCGAGGCAACACAATGGCACACACACATACACACATACAAGCGATTCAAGAACGATGTTAGTGAAATCAGCGAAGCAGAAAAGTTGATTGGTACCCTAATTGATTGATTGATTTTGATCGACTAATAACTGTATTCTTCTTCGAGGTATTACCTTCGATTCGAGAAACTCCATATTTAATATCAGTATAGTATATAGCCTCACCAACTATATACCCATATGCAAAAGAAGTCAAATAAAAAAACAAATAAAAAAAAAAGTATTACGTAATTAGATTGATTGTGAAAAACAGAAGGAAATATGTATGATCGATCTTTGATCGAGAAACATCACTTTGCTATAATATAATATATATAGAGAGATTTCAATTTGGTTGTCTTGTTAACTCATCCACCATTCCAGGATTTTGTTGTTCAGTCATTACAACTCAGCAAAGTAATAATCAAATACAACGATGTCCAACGATACTTATACTACCCCTTTATCTTCTAGATATGCATCTAAAGAGATGTCTCAAATTTTCTCCTTAAGAAATAGATTTTCTACTTGGAGAAAATTATGGTACAATTTAGCCATTGCTGAACAATCTTTAGGTTTGAACATCATCACTGATGAAGCAATTGATCAAATGTCAAAGAACTTAACTATCACTGACGAAGAAATTGAATTAGCTAAAATTGAAGAATCTATTGTTCGTCATGACGTTATGGCTCATGTTCACGTTTTTGGTCAAACTTGTCCAGCTGCTTCAGGTATCATTCATCTTGGTGCAACTTCTTGTTATGTTACCGATAATGCTGACTTGATTTTCTTACGTGATGCATACGACGTTTTAATTCCAAAGTTAGTCAACGTTATCAAAAGATTAAGTGATTTTGCTTTACAATATAAAGATTTACCAGTGTTAGGATGGACTCATTTTCAACCTGCACAATTAACTACAGTTGGTAAAAGAGCTACATTATGGTTACAAGAATTATTATGGGATCTAAGAAATATGCAAAGAGCAAGAGATGATTTAGGATTAAGAGGAGTTAAAGGTACTACTGGTACACAAGCATCTTTCTTATCTTTATTCCACGGTAATCATGATAAGGTTGAAGCATTAGATGATAAAGTTGTTGAGTTATTAGGATTCGACTATGCATATCCATGTACCGGTCAAACTTATTCAAGAAAGATTGATGTTGATGCTTTACATCCATTATCTTCCCTAGGTGCCACATGTCATAAGATGGCTACCGATATTAGATTACTTGCCAACTTGAAAGAAATCGAAGAACCTTTTGAAAAATCACAAATTGGTTCATCGGCAATGGCATATAAGAGAAATCCAATGAGATCTGAAAGAGTATGCTCATTATCAAGACATTTGGGTTCATTATACCAAGATGCTTTCCAAACTGCATCTGTTCAATGGTTTGAAAGAACTTTGGATGATTCAGCTATCAGAAGAATCTCAATTCCTGAAGCTTTCTTAACTGCTGATATTTTATTGGCAACACTATTAAACATCACATCGGGATTAGTTGTCTATCCAAAAGTTATTGAAAGAAGAATTAAATCCGAATTACCATTCATGGCAACTGAAAATATCATCATGGCTATGGTTGAAGCCGGTGGATCAAGACAAGATTGTCACGAAGAAATTAGAGTTTTATCTCATCAAGCTTCTTCAGTTGTTAAACAAGAAGGTGGTGATAATGATTTGATTGAAAGAGTTAAGAATACTGAATATTTCAAGCCAATTTGGGGTAAATTAGATGAATTATTAGATCCATCAACTTTCATTGGTAGAGCTCCTCAACAAACTGAGAAATTTGTCAATGTTACAGTTGCCAAGGCTTTAAGTCCATATCAAGATTTAATTAATCAAGAAGAAAGTAAATTATCTGTTTGAATTAAATTATACCGCCTCTCCTATGTAATTAAAATTTTAACATTATCTATATAATCATTTGTGAATTTTTTTGTCTAGTGTGTCTTGTCTGTTAATAAAACTTTCTATTTATTTTTTCTATACTCTGTACATTACTTATATCAAAATTTTTTAAAATTGATCCCCATAATCCTACACCTTGCAATCATATATGCGCCACCTGCAATAACACTTAATCCTGAAGCAAACACAATAAATCCATTATTACGAGCTTCATCATATCCATCATCAACTAATGCGGAAGAGGCTGGAATCATACCTAATAAGATTAAACCTGTTAATGCGTACATTGTAGAATACCTTGATCCGAAAATATCAGCACGAACTACCAATCCACAACTATTTGGAATCAATGAATAAATACCACCATAAAAAGTGCCATAAAAGGCACCATATACGTACAATGCGGGACTTTTATCTTTGAAAGGCATCCAAAGAATTAAGTTGAATATGGCAGTTGTGAATAATAATGAGATTAGAATGTTAAAAGTTCCAAATAATTTATCTGCTAGTAAACCAGACAAATAACGACCCACTATTGCAAATGCATTAATAACAGTGACAAAAAGAAATGCAGAAGATTCTGAGAATCCTTGTTTGACACAAATAAATGAAAAATAAGTTGATGTGATCATTACTGTTGATTCTGCAAATATACAACCTAAACAAACAAGAAAATAATTGAAATCTGTTGAAAGTGCATGAAAATCAATAGATTTGATAAAATATAATTTGAATCGTTCAATAGAATTAAGTGATTTTTTAAGAACCAATTTTCTTTCTTTAACAAAAATTAAAGAAATTGATAAACAAATAAAAGAAATCAATGCTAATAATCTAATTGACCAAGTGAAACCAATTGATGAATAAGTTGATCTAAGCATAACAGGGAAAATCAATCCACCAAAGCAACCTCCATTTCCTGCAATTCCAATAGCCGTAGCTCTTCTCTCTTTGGGGAAATAATGAGAGATGACTCCAATTAAAGGGGACATCAATATACCTGTTGATATACCAACACCAAAACCAAAAGCCAAGATGAATTGATAAACTGTTGTACATTGAGCAACTGCCAAAAGTGATCCAATGAATAAGATTGAACCTACTGATAATGGTATCTTTGTTCCATTTCTATCGAAATATGTACCAGATAAAATCGTACATGATAATGATAGTGCAGCATAAATTGAGAAAATCCAAGCAACTGTTGATGTTGGAACATTAGATAATTGATGTTCTAAGATATATGTTTGAATGACACCAATTGAATTTGCAATTCCCCATACTGGGAATAATCCCATAAAAGAACCAAAAACAACTAACCAACATGTTTTAGAATTAGGATAAGTTAATAAATCTTCATCAAATATGATGACTGATTGTTCAATTTCTGTATTGGATTGTGAGTTTATATCATCAATTGATATTGATTGACTAACTTGTTGTTGTTGTTGTGGTAGATCATTATTATTGGATTGAAATGAAGTATCTAAATTTGTTGATTGATGATGCAATCGATGATGATGATGCCCTGAAGTTTTAGTCAAATTAATGAATTCAATTGAAGATGATCTATCTCTTATTGAAAATGATTCTGATCTTGCAACTAATGTAGTAGTAGTCATGATACTGTGTAGTGTTTACACTAATTCATCTTAATAGTTGTAAGTAGGTCTACTACTCTACGACAATCAGATGATTATAGTAAGAAATAAGAAAAAATTCAAGTAAGTTAAAAAGCTATTCAAAGGATAAATACTCGGTGATTATTATTATTATGACTCAGTTAAGTTATTAGCGCGCTCGCTATATGTATAATATATTAAAAATTAGCTCAATTACTCCGATGGTGGGCCGGCCTGTGGGGGGAGATCAAAATCAAAATAAATGGCTAGAATGATAACGTAATATATTATTAATATTATAAATTGGCTGTGTTAATTTGGTGGGAGGTGGGAGTTTCAGGGCAGGGTAATTAAATATATGTATATTATATAATATATTATATAATATATATTATTATTATTTTTGCACGTGTTTATCGATCAGGTGATGTGTATATAAAATTAGACTAATATATAAAGTTATATATTATAAAGTTATATCCACACTTACTTGATTCAATTAAATAATGAATTTACTTAACATGTGCAATACTTAAATTGAATAAGGAGAGTTTCTATAAAATAAAGTTAAACCTATCAACAAGGTATAATTACAAATTACAAATTACAACAAATTAACAACTGTTATAATACCAAGATAATTTACATTACAATGTATTGGTTGGTTGTAAAACTAAAAACTACGTAAGTCAACATGCATATAACATAACATATTCGATACTCCGTCCGTTGAACTGAAAAATTGGCAAAAACAAAAAAAAAAATTCAAAAAATCAATCCATCCAGCGTGGGGGTGGTGAATCAGATAATATATATACATACATACGTACACCGGGGGCAGCCAAAAATGGAGGTGATTCAGTTGCATATAATATATTATATTGTATTATATTATATGAGCCGTTGGTTGGTTGTACGCGGACTGACTTGACTTGACTTGACTGTACAACTACAATTAATTACTCACGGGGTGCAATTAGAGCTGCAACGGGGAGTATTAGACTGTCCAAGTTTACCTTAGGGGGTTAGCCCTGGCCGTAGCCCTAGTACGTGGTACGTGGTACGTGGTACGTGGTACGTAGTACGTAGTACGTAGTACTAGACTCGGTCGGCTAGCCTCTATACTTAGTTAATATAGCTTCTTTCTCTCCCCCCCCCCTCTCCTCTATGACAAATAGCCCGGAGCTTCTTCTTATAACCGCATCTACATTATATCAACACAAGAGATAAGCGTTTTTGAAGATGAGAAGCGGGAGGGTCAAATATTGTCAAGCTGTCAGTTTGTCTGACTGTCTGACTTTTGCAACAAAAAACAAAATTTTTGACATTGCATGTATTAGTAAAAATTAGAAATTGAATGATTCAATTTTCTCTTTAGAAATCTGACAAACAATAGAATTAAATGTATATATGTATCTATGTATGTATATACATTACCCAAAAGTGAAAAACTCCCTTGAAACCAAAAAAAAAAAATAAATAAAAAAAATAATTGAGTCACAGCTTATTGTTTATTATCTATTGTTCTGTTAAGATGATGATGCTCGGAGTAGAGAATCATCGATCATCAATTAACAGCTTATGGGGGGGAGAGGTATGTATGTATGCCCAAACTCGAAGCCTACTAATACTTACCGGACGGGGGGATGGGGAACGACGGGTCACGGAGGACGGAGGCAGACAGGCTGGCAGACAGGCTGGCAGACAGGCTGGCAGCCAGGCAGCCCATATGCAATTAATTTTACAACCCCGAGAGAAATTATTATTTTTTTTTTTTGAATCAACGGGGGGGACACGTCACACGTCACGCACATGGTAAGTAGCCTGTCCCAGGCCTACCTACGGTAACCTACCTACTCTACCAGGCTACTCTCCCCCCCCAGCTCATCAATATTATTATTATGTAAAATCAACAGTTAAACTTTATATTATAAATTTTAATTATCCCTGTCTTTCATTAAAATTCCCCAGAAACCTGACCTGACCTGTTCCTCCACTAAATGGTTCCAAAATTCAAAGAAATCTTTATTATTACAATAAATCCTCCAATTATACAAAGAAAAAAACTTCAAACCTATATTCTTCATTCTTTGTTTGTTTTTATCTAAATTTTCTTTTTCTTTCATATATTAACAAATTGACAATTGAATAATCATTCTAATTCTCATTCTCACTTCACTTCACTTCATTTCATTTCACCCTTCCCATTCATTGCAATAATTCATCTGTTATCACCAAAGGTTTTGGGTCAACTTTTTTTTCAACTTATCTTTTTATATTTATAAAGAAACAAGTTTTATCATATCATATCACATCACATCATATATATTACAAATAAAGACATGGCTACTCCAGAAGATCATTCTTCTTTACATAAATTAAGAAGAGAATCTGAAATCTTATCAAATGCAAACAAGATCTTAGTCGCTAATAGAGGTGAAATTCCAATCAGAATTTTCAGAAGTGCCCATGAATTATCAATGCAAACAGTGGCAATTTATTCACATGAAGATAGATTATCAATGCATAGATTAAAAGCTGATGAAGCTTATGTCATTGGTACAAGAGGTCAATTTTCTCCAGTTCAAGCTTATTTACAAATCGATGAAATTATTAGAATCGCTTTAGATCATGATGTTTCAATGATTCATCCAGGTTATGGGTTTTTATCCGAAAATGCTGAATTTGCTAGAAAAGTTGAAGAAAGTGGTATGCTTTGGGTTGGTCCACCTCATGATGTTATTGATTCAGTTGGAGATAAAGTTAGTGCTAGAAATTTGGCCATTGCTAATGGTGTCCCAGTTGTGCCAGGTACAGATGGTCCAATTGATAATCCAAGAGAAGCTGCTGCATTTGTTGAAAAATATGGTTATCCTGTCATTATCAAAGCTGCTTTTGGTGGTGGTGGTAGAGGTATGAGAGTTGTTAGAGAAGGTGATGATATTGCAGATGCTTTCATTAGAGCAACTTCTGAAGCTAAAAGTTCTTTTGGTAATGGTACTTGTTTCATCGAAAGATTCTTAGATAAACCAAAACATATCGAAGTTCAATTGTTAGCTGATAATTATGGTAATGTGATTCATTTATTTGAAAGAGATTGTTCTGTTCAAAGAAGACATCAAAAAGTTGTTGAAATTGCTCCTGCTAAAACTTTACCTTTATCCGTTAGAAATGCTATTTTAACAGATGCAGTTAAATTGGCAACATCAGCCAATTATAGAAATGCTGGTACTGCTGAATTTTTAGTTGATGCTGAAAATAGACATTATTTCATCGAAATTAATCCAAGAATTCAAGTCGAACATACAATCACAGAAGAAATCACTGGTGTTGATTTAGTTGCAGCTCAAATTCAAATTGCAGCAGGTGCTTCATTAGAACAATTAGGTTTATTACAAGATAAAATTACAACTAGAGGTTTTGCAATTCAATGTAGAATCACTACTGAAGATCCATCCAAAAATTTCCAACCTGATACCGGTAAAATTGAAGTTTATAGATCTGCAGGTGGTAATGGTGTTAGATTAGATGGTGGTAATGGTTTTGCAGGTGCTATCATTTCTCCTCATTATGATTCCATGTTGGTTAAATGTTCAACATCAGGTTCTAATTATGAAATTGCTAGAAGAAAGATGATTAGATCATTAGTTGAATTTAGAATTAGAGGTGTCAAAACTAATATCCCATTCTTATTAGCATTATTAACACATCCAACTTTCATTACAGGTAATTGTTGGACAACATTTATTGATGATACTCCATCATTATTTGAAATGGTTTCTTCCAAAAATAGAGCTTCTAAATTATTAGCATATTTAGGTGATTTATGTGTGAATGGTTCTTCAATTAAAGGTCAAGCAGGTTCTCCTAAATTACGTAAAGAAGCTGCTATTCCAGCAATTCATGATGTTAATGGTTGGGAAATTGATGTTATTAATGAAGCACCTCCTGATTCATTCAGAGAATATTTATTGGATAAAGGTCCAGAAGCTTTTGCCAATCAAGTTAGAGCTTTTGATGGATGTTTGATTATGGATACCACATGGAGAGATGCTCATCAATCATTATTAGCTACTAGAGTTAGAACCATTGATTTATTAAATATTGCTCCATCAACTGCTCATTCATTCAGATATGCATTTGCTTTGGAATGTTGGGGTGGTGCTACATTTGATGTTTCAATGAGATTCTTACATGAAGATCCTTGGGATAGATTAAGAAAATTAAGAAAAGCTGTTCCAAATATTCCTTTCCAAATGCTTTTAAGAGGTGCTAATGGTGTTGCATATTCATCATTACCTGATAATGCAATTGATCATTTTGTTAAACAAGCTAAAGAAGCAGGTGTTGATATTTTCAGAGTCTTTGATGCATTGAATGATTTAGAACAATTGAAAGTTGGTGTTGATGCAGTTAAGAAAGTTGGTGCTGTTGTTGAAGCTACTGTCTGTTATTCAGGTGATATGTTGAAACCAGGTAAGAAATACAATTTGAAATATTATTTAGACACCGTTGATAAAATTGTTGAAATGGGTACCCATTTATTAGGTATTAAAGATATGGCAGGTACTTTAAAACCAGCTGCTGCAAGATTATTAGTTGGTGCAATTAGAAAGAAGTATCCATCATTACCAATCCATGTTCATACCCATGATTCAGCAGGTACTGGTGTCACCACATATGTTGCCTGTGCATTAGCAGGTGCAGATGTTGTTGACTGTGCAGTCAATTCTATGTCTGGATTGACTTCTCAACCTTCAATGAGTGCATTTATTGCAGCCATGGATCGTGAAATCAATACTGGTATCACTGAAGAACAAGCTAGAGATATTGATTCATATTGGGCTGAAATGAGATTATTATATTCTTGTTTCGAAGCTGACTTGAAAGGACCAGATCCAGAAGTGTATCAACATGAAATACCAGGTGGTCAATTAACTAATTTATTATTTCAAGCTCAACAGGTTGGTCTTGGAGAACAATGGATCGAAACTAAGAAAGCTTATGAAACTGCTAATATATTATTAGGTGATATTGTTAAAGTTACTCCAACTTCTAAAGTTGTTGGGGATTTGGCACAATTTATGGTTTCTAATAAATTAACTAGTGAAGATATTGAAAGATTAGCACCTGAACTAGATTTCCCTGACTCTGTCCTGGATTTCTTTGAAGGTTTAATGGGTACCCCATATGGAGGATTCCCAGAACCATTAAGAACTAACGTTATCAGTGGTAAGAGAAGAAAACTAACAAAGAGACCAGGATTAGAATTGGAACCATTTGATTTGACTGCTATTAGAGAAGACTTACAAGCCAGATTCGGTCCAAATATTACTGAATATGATGTGGCTTCATATAATATGTATCCTAAAGTTTTTGAGGATTTCAAGAAAAGTCAAGAAAAGTATGGTGATTTATCCGTCTTACCAACAAGATTCTTCTTACAAGCTCCTGCATTGAATGAAGAAATTCAAGTCGAAATTGAAAAAGGTAAAACATTAATCATCAAAGTGATGGCCATTGGTGACTTATCACCACAAACAGGAACCAGAGAAGTTTATTTCGAACTGAATGGTGAAATGAGAAAAGTTACCGTTGAAGATAAGAATTCTGCAGTGGAGACAATCACTAGACCTAAGGCTGATTCTCATAATCCTAATGAGATTGGTGCTCCAATGGCAGGTGTTGTTGTTGAAGTTAGAGTTCATCCTGGTGTTGAGGTTAAAAAGGGAGATCCTATTTGTGTCTTGAGTGCAATGAAAATGGAAATGGTTATTAGTGCTCCTGTTTCTGGTAAAGTTGGAGAAGTTATAGTTAGAGAGAATGATTCAGTTGATGCTGGTGATTTGCTAGCTAAGATCGTTAGAGAGACCTAATTTATGTGATGTGTTTTTTTTTTATTTTTCTTGTTTAGTTTTATTTTTTTATTTTTTGCGTTTGTCTTTTATCAAATTAATTAACCTGTTTTGTTTACTTTGTTATGTAAGTCTTGTTTTTCTTTTTTCCATGTTTACTTTTTTATTTCGTTTAGTAGTATGTTTCTGATTTATATAGCAACTACCAGCCTTGAATTAATTAGTATCTTTTGCAAGAAAATAAAATTATTTGTTTGTATAATAATTTGAATTATTATTCAAATGTGAATCTAAGTCACCTAATACTTTTTTTTACTAATCATCAGTGCAAGTCACCGGGCTGAGTGGCTCAGATTTGTAACAAGTTACCGTCTTTTCTATGAGTCCAAAACCTTTCATTTCTATATGCTGCACTATGAAATTATCATTTGTTATGGCAGCTCAAGTAAAACAAAATACTTGTATCCTTCCAGTTTCATCCAACAAGGATCTTTCTTTAGGTATATATTGTTAGGTGGTGCTATCTCCATATAACGGTCAAAATAATCAATATTCGCATAGTATTATGTACTTATGGTTTTCTCCTTTTAGGTATCCCCGTGCTCGAGGATGAAACTGCACTAACACGTTTCTTCTTTGAATCATTATTATCAACATCGCTGAATACACTCTGTCTTTTCTTCTTTTCTTCCAGTAATTCCAAATACCGTTTACTTAGGTCTTCATATTCAGCCAATTTATCAGCGACTAATTTTGATTGATTCTGTGATCCCGTGTACCCATATGTACTATTTGTTGAATCATTGATGATTTCAGAAGTGTGCTTGTTCTGTGACAAAATCTTTGACCATATTTGGATTAATTCCGTTGATTTTCCAGTAGCATTCCGGATTCGACTTATATGCTTAGTTGATTCTTTGATTGATAGAGTCACCTGTGATATCACCTCATTCAATTTCGTAAGTTTTGTCAATTCATTGGAAATGGCTTTGTTTCTTTGAACACTGTGAAATGAGGGTGCTGATGACGAAGCTGGAGCTGATGACGAAGAGGAAGATGAAACTGGGTTAGCGATTTGTTGCGATGATGGCAGAGATATTGCTGATGATGGGTGAGGAGTTACAGGAATTTCTTGGTCTCGTTCCTTTTCAGCATGATTGACTGAAGACATTTTGAAATGGTATGGTTATTGTTGAGGGTTGATAAGTGAAAGGAATAATCGAGATATCTTTGTATTCAAATATCGAGTTAAGTCTTAAGTTGATCTTTATATCAGATTTCATAACATTATGAGACGCGTGCTTACTCACATCTCTGCACCACATAGTGCAACCAAAAAAAAAAAAAAAAATTGTTAAGAAGAAGTAAAAGATGAGGAAGAAGAAACAGAGATTCAGATGCTTGGAATCAGGAGAAAATCGAAAAAAAGAAGGATGTAGAAGGGCCAACAGAAACTGATAGTCCAAAGAAGTTACGGGCAAACCATGTCAGAAGAAGAACCACTACACTTGACAGAGCACCAACCAGAGATTGACGAACTAGATCATGAGTTCCGCATAATTCTATTCAAACAGAAGTTTGATTCTACCGCCACTCATACAGACATCAATGTGGATCAATCGGAAGTGGAAGAAAGAATACTGAGTGGGATACATACCTTTACCAAGATAAATGAATTCTTCGATGAATTTGATAAGAATATAGCATACCCAAACGAGAAAAGCATCAAGTATGATGTTGGATCAGATGGAATGATTGTAATTGTCGTTGATAACGAGGATTTGAAGTTAGAGGTGCTACAGTTTGTTGATTCATATGTTGGGAATCTACCGAGTTCTGAGACAGAAATCCCAGAAGAAGCTGAACCTGAAGAAGAAAATGAGGATGAACAAAGAGGAAGTAAAAGACAGAGAAAATAGGGGTCTTTGTGGAAGCCCTTACACTAATGAACACTACACCAACTACATTTCACCCCGGACGTCTATGTCTCCGCTACACTACGTAAATTCATACCAACTGACACATAATATCAATATTTTATTCTTGACCACATATCAGATGCTGGTAATCGTTATATAAATCGATCAATATAATCTGTAATTTTAAATGGATAGATAATCATAATATATATTCTGTACACCCCTACACCACACGCAAAATGTATCTCAGATCTCCGATTTCAAACTTGTCTATTTTTATGATATCTAACCCAGTATTCTTTTGTTTGGCTCTATTACTTGTTCACAAAGGAAATAGTGGTTGCAAAGTGAGGAAAAGCAAATTTGAGGATGTCTTCCCAATTACAAGATGAACCAAATAGCTATGTTAATTCCTTGAAAATTCATGATGAATCTTTGAATCTAACTCATTCCAACTCTTCATCAACATCATCTACGTCTCCTAGGATGCAAAATTCAAACACGGAATCTGACCACAACAATTTAAAGCCATATGCAAACCGCTTGAAGCATGGCAGATCTTTATCCCCGTACGAAGCGTTGGATAAGTCTTCTGATCCAAGTGATGGGGATTTACCTGTTAAGGATAGACCTAGATTTTTCTTGTTGGTCGTGTTATACTTGATCCAAGGAATTCCAATAGGATTAGCGTTTGGTTCATTGCCATTTTTGTTGAAATCAAATCAATTGTCATATTCTCAAGTTGGTATATTTACACTAGCTTCTTATCCATATTCATTAAAATTACTTTGGTCTCCAATAGTAGATTCACTGTTTTTCAAAAAGATAGGGAGAAGAAAAACATGGATTTTACCTGTTCAGACAATATCAGGATTAACATTGATTTATTTGGGTAACAATATTGACTATTTAATGGAAGACATAGTGAAGAATTTATACAAGTTGACATGGATATTCTTTTTCTTAATATTGTTATGTGCAACCCAGGATATTTCAGTGGATGGATGGGCGTTAACCATATTGTCTAAGAAAGCATTAAGTTATGCATCAACTGCACAAACAATCGGTTTGAACACGGGTTATTTTTTGAGTTTTACAGTGTTTTTGGCTTTCAATTCGCCGGATTTCGCTAATTCATATTTGAGAAAGACTCCAAGTGAAGAAGGATTGGTCACTTTAGGCCAATATATGAAATTTTGGGGTTGGTTTTATTTAATCATAACAGTGTTGATTTTCTTTTTTATACCCGAGGATCCTTTAAATTACGAAGAGACGGACAAGAAACATGATGATAATAGTAATGCTGATGAAATCGAATTAATTGAGTTTGAAT
The DNA here is from genome assembly GCA_030579435.1 of Ogataea nitratoaversa. NCBI lineage: Eukaryota > Fungi > Ascomycota > Pichiomycetes > Pichiales > Pichiaceae > Ogataea > Ogataea nitratoaversa. The sequence continues at coordinate 100,394 of JAKTQZ010000020.1, forward strand.
CGACTAGAGACAGAAACTCAGTAAACAATCCAGGTCAGACTCATAGTTTGTACAACGAACCAAACGCTAAGAAATCAGCCTCGTCACTAGTGGATGTTTATTCGAAAATGTGGAACGTTGTCAAATTGAAAAATGTTAAACTATTTATAGTAGTCCATTTAATCTCCAAGATAGCATTCCAGGCAAACGAAGCTGCCACTAATTTAAAATTATTAGATAAAGGATTTTCAAGGGAGGATTTATCCATAACGGTATTAATTGATTTCCCATTTGAAATTGTATTTGGATACTACTCGGCAAGATGGTCTACAGGTGACGAGCCTTTAAAACCATGGTTATACGCCTACTTGGGAAGAGTCATAGCTGCAATATTTGGTCAAATATTAGTCTGGTCATTCCCATCAAGTGGGGTGGTTACGAAACCATATTTTCTCTCAGTTATAATTCAGCATTTACTTGGATCATTCATGTCAACTGTTCAGTTTGTTTCAATTTGTGCATTCCATACTAAGATTGCTGATCCAATCATTGGTGGGACTTATATGACGACATTGAACACGTTGTCTAATTTAGGTGGACAATGGCCAAAGATCATAGTGTTATATATGATTGATCATTTCACAAGTGCTCAGTGTGTACCTGATCAGACAAGTACACTGAAGCAATCCAATAATCCATTTATTAATGAGGAGTTTTATAACTGTTATTCCGCCACATTGAAAAATCAATGTGTTTCAAACGGTGGCCACTGTCAGATAATCAGGGATGGATATTACAATACTAATTTGTTATGTATTATAATTGGTTTAGCTTTGTATTTTGGATGGATTAAGAAAACAGTTGTTCATTTACAAAGTTTACCAATTGGTGCTTGGAGAGTAGGCAGGTTCTCATCCAGCTTACCCATTTGAAAACTGAAGGAAATATGTATTTGGATATATTTTATAAACACGCACATACACAAATAAAAGGTGTATTTAGAAATAAAAAAAAAATTCTATATAATCAACGAAAGATATATACTAGAGAAAGCAAACGCCAGCCCGAATAATTTTTCCGTCAACGAATGGAAGTAAATAGACGTCATCAACAACATCCAGTACCATAAAAGATTCAACAATAACACCAGAATCAAAGGATTATCAAACAAAAGAGTTTTCACTGTCCGTATCGATAAGTCCAATTTCTCACTTCTAACGTTTTGCAACTGTTTGATCAAATCATCAAACTTGAAGAAAAATGAACACTCATAAATTAAAAAAAGGGAACTTAAAGATAAGATATATATATGTCCCGATGGATCATGTCCACCATACCATGATCCTTTCAAATGTCTACAAACTTGAGAACTTATTGCATTGGAAGAGTAATAAATTAATGAATCATCTATATTTTGGTCAATCGTAGTTGGTGATGAGGCAGAAGAAGAAGTGGAAGACGACGACGATGCTGCTGCTGCTGCAGATAAGGCATTTTCCATTAATTCAAATAAACTATTATTTTTGTTATATTTGGATTGTAATAATCTTTTTTCAGGTATATTGTAACATGATCCACCGGTCAATAAAAATATTTTGTCCATTATAGGCAATCCAAAAAACCACTGACTGTAAAAAAACCAGCATAATGAAACGACAGCGTATCTTTTCAAACTAGATAATAGTTGTAAACGTGGAATAATCTTTAAACTGTATATATCTTTCAATAACAAAAAATATATCGTACTTGTCCAGAACCAACCTTTCTTAACGAAATAAACATTCCATATATTCTTTTTAGATGTGAAATAATTGATGGAGGTCTCATAAGGTGAGAACAATATGAATAGTTGACCTAAAAGAATAATCACTGGATACGTTAATGCAACCAAGATCTTGAATTTGGAAATATGTACCTTGTTTGATAATTTGGTTAGTTTGTCATCTATCAAGTTTAAATGGTGTACTATTGGATGAGGCGGAGGTGACTCAGATATATTTGATTTGTTTGGAACTTGAGCAATGGGACGGGAAGACATGAGCCTTAACTAATGTTATTTCCAACAATGTATTATTCTATGGTAATCGACATAGATAACTAAGTGTAATTGAATGAAATGGATCATATATGAACAGCAATCCTTTAATTTTGAATAAATATATATTTTAAATTTAAACTTGCCTTGCCCCACAGAGATATACTAAACATTGATTTGAACATCCCTACACTGGAATAAGATTTCACCCATTTCAAAAAAGATCTTGAATCGAATTCATCTTCAAGCTGTGCAATTATACTAGTGAAAGTGTGTTAATGAAGGATGAATTGAATGTTTGATTCCTGTCAATTAGATATTAATGAAACTCGTATTTTTTTTTTGCAATTCTAGTGGTTTGATATTTAATTAGTATTGTATAATGTCGACAGATATTCCAACTGAAGATATTCCCACAAGATGGGAAATAGAACTTGAAGTAAGTACCCACTAATAAATGTAAAGTTTAATTCATTACTAACATCATTTGAAATTTTATTTCCAGTTTGTTCAATCATTATCCAACATGCAATACTTAACGTATTTAGCACAGACAGGTCATTTGGAAGATGAGAAATTTTTGAATTATTTGAAATACTTGGAATATTGGAGAAAACCAGAGTATGCTAAACAATTAGTGTAAGTGAAAACATGTTGAATCCAATTGAGAGACCAGTTATATTCCCCAAAAACAAAATGTACTAACAATTATCAAATTACATCATTGAATTCTAGGTATCCTAACTGTCTACATATCTTGACCTTACTCCGATCACCCGAGTTCCGAAAGCAAATAACAAAGAACGAAACTAGTTCGATTCTATATAACGACATGGTTCAAAGATGGAAAGAGCCACAACAACAACAACAGAAACGGTCTTCCACTCAACCAGAGAGTACCGGTCCATCAAGGCAAGAACCCGAACCTGCGTCTACACAATTGAATAGCACAGAGAATCAAGAGAAGCAGGAAACTGAAGAGAAAACTAATGGTGATACAGGCACCGATCTTGATCTTGATCTTAATCTTAAGTCTAATGTTGAAACTGACGAAGCATCAAATGGATTACTGATTGAGACAGCAAGATCAACGGGTGATAGTGAAAATTTGAATGATGCTATGGCTATTGATTAAGAATAATATACCATTCCGTTTAATACATTCAAAGGAGGAGAGTGGAATCGGTCAAATCAGATAAGATCAGATCAGATCGTTGTAATTACAACAGAGAAACAACGATGATATAGGTATATCATTTTCAAATGAAGAATCCTTTGAGTCAATAAATCCTTGTCAATAGAGACTTTATTTTGATTCTGGTTTTCCCAAATGAATCCTTTTCCACCACTGAGATCTGAAATTTAACATAGTGGACTGGACTGAAGTAGAAACAAATTAATCCTTTATTAATCAATCAGATGAATAGATTAAAGGACCTTTGAGAACATGGACTCAACAAATTTTAATACATCTGTAATTTTCTGTCTGACAGAATATATAATGTATTGTATATTGTAAAGAATATAGATATATACCTTCTTTTGAATAGAGAACCAAAAAATCACAATCACGTGTTTTATGTCACCGATCCCTAATTCTCAATCCCCGATCATGACTGTAATAATTTTCTAAATAGTATATAATATATATACATACATATTACATACATACATACATTTCGAATCATATCAATATATTCAATTAACAAAAAAACATGTGTCATGCCAAGGGAGGATCATCATCTATTTTGTTGATCTTTAAAAGTTTATATAGTACAAAGTTTGAATAAATAAATTGGAACTTAAAATAATTAAAATTCTCGCTAATAATCGATCTCTAGTGGTGTCTCGATCGAATGTATAGCCGGTGTTTAATTATATATTTTCTACTTTCATATATATATAAGTCATAGTTTGGTCCACATGGTTAGTGATTTATACATTATGTTTATATGTATATTTATATTCTTTGTTTAGTCGTTTATCAACGAATTATGGACATTAATCAACAAAGTCAGTACCAAACCGTATATTTGTGATTGTGGCCTTAGCATAAGGTTGTTGATGATTTCAATATTCACCCATTACTCTTTTGAATTGATGTTCAGATATTTTAGGGACTCCACAGTGCACAGTGCACACAGTCCTTTAAGGGTAGGGACGAGGAGGATCCTGGACCCTGGTACGTTCTGGGAACTGGGAACTGGGCACACCTGGGCAGTGATAAAATAATTGCCATGTGGCATGAACTTTTGCCTCCTGCAGCCTCTCTCCCCTCCCCACGACCCTTTAATTACGCACGGATTCTTGGAGTTTTTTATTATGTCAATACATAGTTTATGCACGCACGTGGAAGTATAGTACATATTGCATAACCTGAGAGCACGGCGCGTAGCATGGTAGATAGATTATTACAGAATCAGATTCCCTAGGGTGGGTAGGCCTGGGGTAGGCAGTGGGCAGTGGGCACTGGGCAGTGAGGCTATCTATATCAATCACTGGGCAGGGAAAAAAGAACTTACTGCCGACAACCCATTATCACCCATCACCCATCACCCATCATCATGTGTATTTCTTGCACTCAAATAATCTATTTTTTGGGCTAACAATGGATATAAGATTCCAAGCAGGGAAACTTATCAGATCTTTTGGGTGAAGGTAAAAGAAAAGTCATTTTATGGCACTGCTGGTAAAATAGATGAATTTATTATAAATTATTCTGTTCTCTAAGTGCCCATTCAGTAATGTATCGAATTACTATATGTCAAGTATCATATAGTAAATATATACATTGGCATAGTATAGTATAGCATGCATGTGGGTAGTTGTTGTTGTGAAGGTTGGAATGGGTGGCCCTGAATCCTTAATTAATTAATTAATTAATTATATTGCAGTCCTGTCCGTCCCCCAACAAATTAATTCTTAACACAGCCTAAACGTGTAAGCCAGCTGGCTGTTTACGTTACTTAATTTTTACGCGTATAAAATTTGAAAACTTTAAAACTTTAAATGATCAATTTGAACAAGCCCTTAAATTCTCATGCAACTCTTTTAAACCTTCAGCCTTTTATTTTTTTTCGTTTATTATACACAAAAAGTCACTCAGTCAATCAGTATTAATAATATATTCAACATTAATTGTTACATATATTTGTCAATGTTGTTCAATTATTGACTGATTGACACTTATCAGATTGATTTGAAAACCATTATTATTGTATCACAACCGATCATGAAAAATTACAATATCTTTTCTTAACCAATAAGTTTTTTTCTCCTCGCCCTTGCCCTTGCCCTTGCGCGTCATCCTTCCCGGAATTTGATGTTGGCAAACCGCTTACTTACTTGTCTTTTGTCTTTTGGTTGTCCCCGTACGTTTTGTTCAAATTGAGGCTTCTCCCCCTTGCCCCCGTCCCCCGCGTCCCCGGCTTAATTAGTGATTTTCTTCTTAGTTATACCAGTCCTTAATTTGTTCTTGTTTGTAATTAGATCAATTGAAACATTTTCAATTTCTTAACTTGTATATTAAATACTGTCCAAATGATCAAAAAAAAATTGGTGTTATACCATGCCATCAACGATCAATATCCTATCCCTATCCCTATCCCAACAATATCCTTCTTGTAACCAAAGCAATTTACAAAAGCAGTGCTAATGCATAAAATGAGCCTCATCAACTTATTTGGATAATTAATGTTAATATTTTTACCCAAAAAGGGGACGTTACTTTACAGGGTTAAGCAGGAACGTCAATTTCTCTGGCCTCGGAAATATTGATGCAAGAATGATGATAATACGAAACCCAAATATTAACAATAGAACAATATTATATGACTATTTTCTTTGTGTTTTTAGTCGTGATGATGATGATGATGACGATGATGATGATGATGATATGAAGTTGAAAGATTATTCATATGTAATCTTTGTTAAGTATTTACTATTTATTAACAATGGGTAATTTTATATTCTTTTTTGGCTCTGGAATTATATTATGATTTGGGGGGAAGGTTAGGTTATTTACCAAAAAATTTTTAATAGGTATATAAATGAGTTAATTTTCCACTAAAATTGTCTTGATTAATTTACTACTATTTAGAATTTTTATTATCAATTGATCAATCAATCAGAAAAAAAAAGTACCTACCAATCAGCAGTTTTTTTTTATAATAAATATCAACAACAATGTTAAACCCAGTCATTCTATTATCCTTAATTGTTCCAGCCCTTGCTGTCACTAACGAAGGATGGCCACCATATATTCTTGCCATCAATGCAGACATACAAGTCAATGATTATGAATGGATAGATTATTTAGATGCCCATTCTACTGATAAACTAGTTGAAGATTTTTTAAGTTTATATACACAAACTTCATTAGATAAATCTCAATCCGAACATGCTACTGCTGTTTATGGTTCTTTATTAACCGAAGTTCCATGGAGTGACAGATTGGAAACAATTGTTGATTATGTTTCAACTGCAACTGGTACCGATGGATTGGTTAGAAATACACTTGAATATTACAGTGTGTTGACAGCTGCTGATGATTCTTATTATGATCCTGGTTATCCTGTCGATGCTACAGGTACTGAAGATTTATCAGAACCAAGATCAACTGATGATACTGAATTGGATAATGAAACCACTTTGAAATACGCAGCACTTCAAGCTGATCAGGTTTATAATCAGGAACAATGGGATGAATTTTACGAAGTTAATAGTGATGTTCCAGCAGTTAGTTATTTCTCAAATTTAATAGTTTATGGGGCTACAAATTATGACTCAAAATCAATTTCAAATGCAGTTGAATCTGTCTTTTCATTAGTTCCTTGGACCGATAGATTAGAAAAAGAAACATCATACATTAATAGTATAACTTCTGAAACTATTACATCCCGTGATTTTGAAGAATATTTATCAATCTTTTCCGATTCTTCAAGCTATAGAATAACTGCTTTTGATGTCGCAGATGCCACTTCAGGTTCATCAAAAACAGATTCAAGCTCTTCCACTGATTCTGTTGAACCATCTTCTACATCTGAATCTGTTAGAGAAACCAGTTCAGCTGAAGAATCAAGTACTGAAGCTACAAGTACAGAAGCAACCACCAGTGCTACAGAATCAGAATCAGAATCAGAAACAGAATCTGCTACTAACACCCCTGCTTCTTCTTCATCTTCTTCTTCATCTTCGCAAGCTGAAGGTGCCAATGTTGCTGCTTTGCGTGAAAGTGCCTTGTTTGGTATGATTGGAGTCTCTTTATTATTCCTGTTATAAGTCTAAATTAGCAGGCGAGGGAGAGGGAAAAGAAGTGTTGTTTCTAAATCAAACTTATATGTTATTGTATCCCATATTGAATGTTTTTTTTTTAAAATAGTTTTTGATGTAGTGTTTGTTTTTTGTTCTTAAATTCAAATGTTTTAACTTTGCAAAAATTTTCAGCAGTAAAAAACTCTTAAAACTGAATCATAATAATTTTTCAAATCTGTAAAAATCTGTAAAACAAAAACAAATCCTTTTGTTCTTGGACTTTATCTTGGTCGACGCTTTATATAAATTTACAATTGTTTTTACTCCTGAATATTGAAACTTGCTTGGGTAGTTATAAAGTATCAGTTATATTGTTCTCATCTAAGTAATATCTAACTCTAAACCTTCAACTACTAAACATCTCCTTCTTTTGATTTGTATACCCGCCCGCTTTCAGATTTTTTCTTTGGCTTTGCAATTTCGATTTTTCGGCTCGGTTAACATCTGCACACCTGTGCACCATGAAATTGAGTTTCTTTCCACATGACGGAGGCTGAATTTGGGTGGTTGAATATATAGGCAGGCAATTGACTTAATACTTAACTCAAAGATAGTATAGTCATGTCTTATTGTTCCTACTCAATTAGGAATAATACCAATCTGCCACCCCCTATACAAACATTTAAACAGTAGAGAGATACACTCCTGTTTCCATAAAACCACATGTCTCCAATTCAATTCATATTATCAAAAGATCCAATTTATGATCATTGTTTCTCACATGATCGTAAAACCGTTGCAATAACTAGACAAAATGATGTTGATATTTATGATTTATCAATTGCTGGAAAACCTAAATTAATAACCACTTTGAGACATCATGATAAGACAATTACAGCTGTTGATATCGCCCCAGATGGTAAAATTGTCACTTGTTCACAAGATCGTAATGCATTAGTTTGGGAACCATTGAATGATTCAAGTAATGGATATAAACCAACATTAGTCTTATTAAGAATCAATAGAGCTGCAACTAGTGTTAGATGGTCACCAAATGGTTTAAAATTTGCCGTTGGATCATCTGCAAGAGTCATTGCGGTTTGTTATTTCGAACAAGATAATGATTGGTGGATTTCTAAACATATCAAGAAACCATTAAAATCAACTATCTTATCTTTAGATTGGCATGAAAATTCCGTCTTGATAACTGCTGGTTCAACAGATGGTCATGTTAGAGTCTTTTCCACATTTATCAAATCTGTTGATTCGAAACCTTTAGCAACTGTTTGGGGTGAAAGATTACCTTTCCAAACATTATGTTTAGATTATAATTTATCAGCATGGGTTCATGATGTGAAATTTGATCCATCGTATCAATTTATTTCAGCAGTTACTAACGATTCATCAATTAGTTTTATTTATCCTGGCTCGGGAGAGTTAGAAATACTTAATGTTGTTAAATTAAAGACATCTCATTTGCCTTTCAAATCTATTTTATTTGCCTCTTCTTCGAAAGTCATTGCAGCTGGACATGATGCACATCCTGTTGTTTTTGAGAACGTTGATGGTTCATACGGTTGGAAAGAAACATATTCAATTGACGATCCATCAATCAAGAAACAAAATGTTAATGAGAATCAAACTGCTTTAAATATGTTTAGACAAATGGATTTGAAAGGCTCAACTGACACCAATTCAAGTAGTTTATTAACAATTCATCAAAATACAATTAATGTATTGAGGGAATTTCAAAAAGATCAAAGCGGTGTCTTGAGATTCAGTTCCAGTAGTAATGACGGTACAGTTGTTATCTTTGATGTTTAAATAGACCTTATCTATTTTACTTATTTGTTGTTTGTCTAAGTTTTTTATATTATCTAATTTGTAATAAAATACTACATGTTGACATTTTTTTTTGAAAAAATACAAAACACATAGGAAACGAATGTATTGACGTAATAATATACAAGGAATTCATAAAAAGAACAACACTCAAAATCAAAAAAACCACCTGAAAAGAAAAACCAACGAAACAAAAGTATACGGAAAGGGAAAGGACATAAAAGATTACATGATACTAGAACTATCATCTAAATGAACATCCTCATCTGGATTACCATGTTGATCGGTTGTATTATTAGTAACGACATGATAAACACTTGATTTGAAAAGTGTGGAAATCAAAGCGATATGCCTCTCCAATGTTCTTAACTCATTCAACAATCCTTCAGGATCTTTATTGTGAGTACCTGTTCCAGGATTACCTGCAGAAGCATTATCAAACAGATCATTAATGGAATTCTTATAATCCAATTCCGCGGTCAACTGAAGTAATTCATTTTTCAACTGAATCAAATTCAATGCTAAATTTTGATACTGTTTTAATGTATTTATCTCCAACTCTGATAAATCAGAAGAGTATGTATCATAATCTATAGATAATAATTCATCACTTATTGAAGGATTTGGTCCTAGACCAGATATCTGTTGTTGCTGTTGAGTTGATGTAGCCATTATGTGTTGACTCTATGTGGCAATGACGTGTGTTCTGTCTGATTTAATACTAGATCGTAAATCGTCTAATCATAGATATAATAAATAGAGTCCTCCTTAATGCCCAAACAAAACACCAAAACAAAGAATATTTATTCAATAGAAGAGAATAGATCTGTTGAAACTGTGTACAGATGTTGCTTTTTGTATTTTTCCAATCATTCACCCATACACCATTCCTCTTTTCGCTTTCCCCTACCCTTTTAGGCTTGTTCCAATTTCTCGCTATTTCCTCCCGTGTACAAACTCACCTCTTCGGATATTGACTTGCAAACTTCCTGGAGAGGGGCTGATCGAGGGACAACGGGTTGAGTGTTTTTTTATTTTGAATGGGAAAAAAAAGTCCCTCTCTGTTAATATTTTTTTGTTCCGGGGGCCCTTAATAAAAGGTTTATTTTATTTTCATTTCACATGACCTGATGAGTGGTTTGTTTGTTTGTTTGTTTGTTTTATATATAATATATATTATGTACCACTCTATAGGATGGGTTCTTCTTGTTTGAAAATTTAATGCTAGTTTCGTTACAAATCAACTTTTTTTGAAACTAGTTCTAGTTAACGAAAACATCTATATTTCATTGCACGATGTTTCACGAAGTTTCAATATCTTCAGATGACATCGAAGCTTTGAAAAACTCTGCCCCTTTATACAGCTTGAATGAGAAGTCATTAGTCTTTCAAATAAGCAAATCTAAACATTTATTTAACTATACAATAAAAAAATATTTTAGTAAAGATACTGATTTTTTCAAAGAATTTTGGAAGCTAGAAGAAATACCAGAAAGATCACAATTTTTTTATCATCATTTTCCAAAAGTGTCAACTAATTATGAATCAGATCATCATGTTTCTAATTATGGTGTCTTTTTGAGTCATTTTTATTTAGGTCGTTGGTTACCGGATACAATTCAAAATATATTATTCCCTTTACAAAACACATTATTCCACGTTGATTCGTTTGATGATGATAATATTAATTTGGCAACAGCTGAAACTCATTTACAAAGCAGGAATTCAGCAACAAGCAAGAAATTAACAGCGAAACTAATGCCTACTAAATCTGAATGTCAACTTTGTTCAAGGTTTAACGGTTTGTCAATTTGGAACAGAAATGGTGAATGGTTTTGTATATACGATAATGCATCATCACCACCATTGAAAAACGGTTTCAATTTAAATGATTCTGATGAATTAGGTTCAAAATATTTCAACAAATTTGAAGATTTTAGAAAATGGAAGAGATCATACGATGATAAAATCAATCAATTGGAAATCAAAGCTTTTAATAGTAAAGATTTAAATCAATTGATTAAAGTAGAAAGTGATATAGAAAAATTCAGAAAGTTCAAACAAGATTGTCACGTTGATTTCAAACAGATTATTAGCATCAAAGGTTGATCCAACCTTTGAAACGAAAACAAAAAAAAAATATTCATATATAAAGAAAAAAGTGACATAACAAGTATAAAGAGCGTTTATTATATTTGTTTATGTATATTGCATACTATATAACTTTCAAAATTATTTTTTAAAGTAAATAGAAACTATTCCGATTACTATTATTTTGTAACCATGAAGTAGAAATCATATCATATCACGGAAACTGTAAAAGGGTCAAAAAAAAGGTGTAATACACCCAATAACACTCATATTATTAAATTGAATATTATATATTAATTAAAATCTTTCAGTTACTTACTTTCATCTTCATCATCACTAATTGACAATGGTTTCTTTAATGCTTCACCTTTGAGATGATAATGTTGTTTTCTTAATGCTTCAAACCTTTTGTGTTTTTCCTCTGCACTCAATTCATTTTCTTCTTCCTCATCTTCTTCTTCACTTTTCACTTGTTCAGGTTCGATTTGTGGAACAATTTCAATTCTATTCTCATTATTAATCACATCTGGAGCATTATCATTCAGCCCTTCACCTAAATTAATATCATCCAAGTCTTCTAGCTCTTGCTCTTTATTATATTCATCATCATCTTCATTATCTGTTCTATAATAATCATTATTAGGATTGAATCCACCTTCATATGGTGTTTTTGGCTCATCGATCTTCATCGTTGCTGATTTTTCCTGTTCATTAATCAAAATGTTCTTTTCATCCCACTTCAAATGATCTTCATCTTCTGCTTCCTCTTCCGCTTCAGATTGTTTCTTTAATCTTATTGAGTCTCTCACTTTAGCTCCATTTATTGCTGATTCACTAAATAATTTGGCATTAAGTTTAGTATTCTCGATGACTTTCTGTCTATCAAACTTTTCTTCTATGACTGGAATTGAGGTGGATGATGTATCAGAATTCAATGAACCATGAGTTGAACTAGTACTAAGACTATCTTGATGTGGAGAAGTATGAATGAAATCTTCGGATCTGTATTGAGCATCAACAGGGGCATTTTTCAAGATACCCCTTGGTTGTTGTTGTGAATTAGGCATAGCGCTGCGTATACTTTAATATTGTTTATTGTTAGCTCAATTAGGGTGTTGAGTTAATTTATTTGATTATGAAGAAAAAAACTAGCCATATTCAGTAGCATTATTAATTAGCCATATATATACTTATTAATCTTAAAAAAAACGCATGGGCTGTTTCCAATCATTGGGGTTACTTGCTGTGCACGGGTGTTCAATAAAACGCCTGGAATACAATGATTTTTTAACGCTGGAGATATATTCTAAAGCAATATGATTGATTCTATTTGGAATCAGAAGTATGAATAATGTTATTCATCCAAACTGATTTGTAGACAGAAAGTTGATCAAAAGGAAACGCAAGATAGATATGAATCAAGTTAGTTAAGTAGCTTGCCTTATGTTTCACCCCCTTCAATTACCCCCCGGACCTTATACCAAAACTATACTTAAATTGAGCTGTATATATTCACAGTCGAATTCAAATTACAAAACAAAATTAAACTGACTAAACATAATTGTTCAAGGAAGTTGACTTATTTAAACTAAATTGATTCTAGCTTATAACATATTCGTCGACCTTAATTAACCTAACATAACAGACCCAGAAGACTCTTAATTCTTACTATATATATTATATAATATATGAAGCCCGCTTCAATATGACATATGTCATGTGACAATCTCGTTTTTTAAATCTAGCTAGCTATACAATATCATATGACTCCGAATTCCGTCGATTATCAGGAACTAGATATAAGTATTTTATATTAGAGCGATGTGGGCTAGAGAGACTCAACCGGGCTAATTTGATACCTAATTCGGCCGTTAGTAGCTATATCTATTTCAAGGCCGTTGAAACTATGATGTTGTGTGTTTCAAGTTACTGTTAGTGCTTCTCTCAGCAATGTGTGGACAATGTTAGGCAACATGAGGATGAAGCCCGTTATGAGTACAGGTCAAGGGGAACATGTTAAGTTCTAGACTCCTAAGCTAATTATTCAATTTTATTGGTTGGTCGGTGCAAGATTACAATTATGGGTCAAGCGTCATAAAATACTTAAAATTCGAATAAGGTGATGGATGGATTGGAAGGAAGGAAGGAAAAAAAGTTCTCACACACACACCGTTGAGTGTCATAATAGGCACTGGCATTATACTAAGAGTAATGAATGGGTCCTTGAATCTTAATGTAGTGGTTAGTTACTATACGGAACTAGGTAAGGGTCATAGGGTCTCAGCCTTCAGCCTTCAGCCTTCAGCCTTCAGGGTACGTTGTTGCATCACTATATACTACACAAAACCCGAATGTGCACTGTGCACACATGCAGATATGAGATTCCTATTCTTTTGAAATGACTTCAGAATTCGGATGTGTTGTATTTAATTATGCTGGAAGTATTGAATCTTGAGTTTATATATATATATATATATATATATATATACGGCACTTATTAACAATTGGTTTATATATGGTAACTAATCAAGAAAACAAGTTGAAAACAGGCAAACTTGAAACAGTAGATATAGTGGATTTTAAGTACTAATGAAATCTAAAACCGAAGATTATAACAATTAAGGATTCATGTACCGGGATTGGTATCGTGCCACGACGCACCAAGCGCACGATATATAAATTTATATAGCCTTTGAATTATGCAGTTAGTAGCCGGGTTGGAGATTCGAGACTCGAGAGGAGCTAGAAGATATATATGTAGGCACTTATATAGTTGTATTAATCTACTTATATATATTATATATATTTAATTGAATCCAATTTATATAATCCATATCATAACAGTTTGATGAATTTCATTCCATTCAATATTCTTCTTAACTTAACCGGTAACTTGGGGATATGAATTACAAATTTATTATGCAGATAATTTACATAAATTACTGCAGAAATGCGTTAATTTTAAAGGGCAGAGAAATTTTTTTTTCCATGAAGTTCTTTTCTGATGTCATCACTTATTAATCACACGAAAAAAAACAGTCATCGATCGCACCACTATCCGATTATTCCCGGAGTTTAATTTTTACAACATATATCAAACAAGCCCGCGTGTATAATCAATAAGTTATGATTGTGCACGAAAGCCCGCCCGCTCATAATCATATGGAGTTTAGCAAGGCCGCCCTAGGGCCTAGGCTAGGGGAGACAGATTGGCGACGGTGGGGGTTTAAAAGTTAATAGTTAAACTTAATTACCCCCTATGGAATGCAAATCCATCAGATCACATCACACCAGGCAGAAGGAAAAAAACAAAAAAGCGGGCACGGCACATAAGCTCAAGCTTTAGCTGATACCCCCAGGACCCAAGTCGGTCCTACTCCTCAGTTCTCACTGGTCCCCTTTGAAACGAAATCTCAAACCGCCCGCCCCTTCAAAAACCAGGCGGCAGGGTCCGCTAAGCGCTTGCCCTGTTGCTCCTAACTGACTAAGCACGTACGTACATATTACAAATTAACGGTGCTGGCTGATAAATTAAATTTAATTTCTGTAAAAGGTAATTTTTTTTTTTGTCTCGCTTTATAAATATTTGAGAAATGGGCCGACCGAGGACAGGACTTAAAAATGCTGTCAAATTACAGAGAGAGGGATTTTAGATAGTTATATTTTATTATATTTCCTCTTGTCTTCGGTTTTGCTTTTTGTTTTAACTTATTCCGGATTTTTTTAATTCACCTTTTTCCTTCATTTTATATATCTTAGTTTTCCCAATTTGTTTTCGGTGTTGGTTCTAAATCAACTTTAATCATTTCAATTCATCAAAGAAACAGTTATAATTAGAATCAAAGTTACACCAACTCCGTGTTATTAATAAAATACAGAAAAAAAACAACAATCAAGTGTGCCTTTTTTTTTTGTGCTAACTATCATCTAATTTATTCAATTCTTGTTATATACTACTTACTTCCTTTCATCATCAATTGGTATAAATAGGAATCAAGAATCCCATCTTATTCATCATCTAATTTAACAAACTGTATCCGAGTTTCTTTGTTCAAACCTAATACCACTCTCCTTTAGCTCACACTCTCAATACTATGAAGTTTCCCTCTTTTTTATCATTTGTCTTATCATTGATAACTATCTCTTATGCTTCCGGATTACCCAACATGGATATGGGCGATTCAAGCCATGATGAAAATCTTCCTACTACTACAAATATAATTGATTATTCAACTATATCTCCCATTCCTCATGAAGCACATCATATGCATGGTGTCCCAATTTTGGAGACAAATTTAAGTCCTGCGGAAAAGTTATATTGGGATTCTTATAATACAACTACTTATTTTACAATTGAAACTCCTTATAAAAATCAATTATATCTTCACTTAATTTCGATCGTTTCAACTTTTATTTTCTTTTACCCAATTATCATGGTTCTAAATAATTTGAATTCAAATTGGTTTTTACCTGCATTATCGTTACATACATTAATTGTGCTCGTTTCATTATTTTCATATTCAATCTTCATCAATAATGTTCCGGATCTATATCCAAATAATGCTTATACAAAAATGAATAAAGGTTTGTTGGTTTTGACCGTTATAAATTTTTTCTCTGCCTTTATTTACACAGCCCAAAAATGGAGATTATTTAATAATAATAAATTAAATTTTGTTCCATTAGGTAAAGGTACAGAAGACACTGCAGATGAATTAGAAATGCATCAATTCGTTTCTTCTCCTTCTTCTTATCATGAATCAGGATTACAATCTCCTTCAACAACATTATATGACTTTAATGATCATGAAAATCAAACTGGTAATACCATAATCAGTAGATTATCTGCTGATTCATTTAATTTAAATGATAATGCTTCAACAGATACTTCAACTTCAACAACTTATGAAAATCCTAATCATTTTGTTACATTTCAAAATAAATTTAATAATAAATTTGTATTAAAAAGAGATTCAATCTTATCAAAAGTTTTCAATTCTGTTATCATTAATAAAATTATATCAATTTTTGGTTTCATTTCAACTGTTTTATTCAATTTAACTAATTTTGGATTACTTTTTTATTTTTTCGCTTATTTACCAACAGGTATTGCAGTTCTAAATTGTATGGGTAAAGGTAATAGAGTTTTCAATTTATTGGCGCATTTTATAAAAGGTTTTGTGTTTTTCTTATTGGGCATACTAAGTTTAGCTAGATATTCGGGTGCTTTCGAAAAATTAGGTTGGTCATGGAATCATTCATTCATTACTAAATATAATCAATCAAGTTCAATTTGGTTCAAATTACAACCATTCAAATCGATGGTTACAATGGAATTGGTGGAATCTTCATTGATTCTATTTTATGGTTCAACTAATATCTTTTTAGAACATTTAGCTGCTAGTGGTGGTCCATGGACTGCAAAAGATTTACAGCATGCATCAATTGCTTTCTTATACATTGGTGGTGGGTTATGTGGTGTTATTACTGAATTGAAGTTAAATCAATGGAGAATCGATAAATTCTATTCCAACGCTCCTTCATCAATGGATTTTAAATCTATTTTACGTGTTACTCCTGGCTTTTCTCCAAATCCTTTCCCATCATTTACTATTTTTTGGACAGGATTATTAATGTCCCAACATGCTCAAGCATCAGCCTTATCGACTACTGTTCATACTCAATGGGGTTATTTATTGACCATTGGTTCAATAATTAGATTACTAACCATTTTAATGATGATTTATTATCCATCTAATAAAACCATCGATTCATATGAATCAACATTTACTAAACCTACAAGACCATTCACTGAATTATTAACATCATTTTGTTTGATTGCTGGTGGTTTGGTGTTTATGGAAAGTACAGATCAATGTATTGAAGCCATCGAATATAGAGGATTTACAGCAATGTTTGTATTAAACGTCAGTGTTGGTATAGTTTCCTTATTAATGACTTGGATTATGACTGTTTTTGCTTTTAAAGATTGGTTGAAATCAAAAATGTATTAATCAAAATTTTGTTTGGTTTTTTTTCTTTATCTATTTATTTATTATCGCTTACTTTGCCATTATTATGAAGTTCCAATTAAGCTTACTCACATATTCTTTTTTTTTATTTTCATTATGCAATACACCATCTAATTATAATGTCCCCTCACCTGCTCAATCACTTTTGATTGTTATTTTGTCTTTTGTTTTTGCCTTTCAATTCCAGTCCATTGACGGTTATGAAAAAAAAATATTTATGTGTGTATGACTAACTATCAAAGTGTCCTGCTTCTGTTTTTTATACTTATTTTAACTTGACTTATATTTAATTTTCCCCTGTTTTTTTAATTTTTTACACAAACTATGGAATTTATGAGATTGTTATACTTTATATTATTATTAAAACTTTCAAAAATTAAAAGATAAAAATGATCAAGTAATTAATATGAAGCTATACTTTTTGTTCAAAAATGCGAAAATAGAAATTAAACACTATTAAAACTTTAGACAAATCTTGCAAGGTATTTAGTTTTTATCTACCTGATCCACGACCACTTCTTGCAACATCAGGAACTTTAAATGGAACTTTTAATGATGCGATCTTATATGAATTTATCAATGTCTTTGAAACGCCAAAGTGCTCACACTGTTTAGCAGTTATATTCTTCACTGTACAACCTAAACTTCTAAACAAAGTAATCAACTTACTTGGTTTGATACTCAACTCTTGAGCTAATGGAGAAATTTCAATTTGATATTCATCTAATTTCAGGCACAAGACTAATAAATACGATAATAATTTATCTTCCCCTCTTGGATCCACTTGAAAGTACTTAGAATGGGTTGATTTTCTATTGGTGAAAGTAGACAATACGTAATCAATTAATGATAATGGAGGTTGGTTAGGGAATGCTTCAATCAATGCTTCTTTAGAACGTTGACGACGATTGGCATATGCCCCTAATAAGACCGAAACAACGTAAATGATTTGATAGTTTGATTTTGAGATTAGATTGCTATTAGTTAATTTCTTCAATAAGTATCTTGAATTGGTATAACATAATAAGTCAAGTTTCTGTTTAGGTGTTAATGACTTGTCTAGAATAGAATCCACTTTGATCCCCTTGATTAAATGTAATGGGATTATATTAGCTAATGGATAGATATCATCCACATCGGTAGCATCGACATTGAAATCGGGAATAATTCTATTATCATTGAGTTGCTTAATCATTTCACTCTTGGTTGGTAATTTAGATGTATTCACCTTTATGGAATCAATTATATCGATTTGATCAGATTCTAATTTATTAGAATCAATTTTATTTCTAGCCAAATCTGCAATAGCTTTTTTTGCTTTCTTAGTACCAAACTCTTCACCAAGCAAATTTCTTTGAATATTCCGTTGAACATGGAGTTGTTTCACCTTTGGTATTTTAGCATTCTTTTTAGATTTAGAATTCACTTTAGATGGAAGTAAATTAGTTTTAATCAATTGTAATGATTTAGAAGAAGGATCGTAGACACCTAAACAATATTGTTGATTTGCATCCGTAGCTGTCTCACCAATATATTCAAGATTTTCATTTTCTCCATGTAAAATTAATTGTTCTGGTTTTCTCTTATGTTGATATAAATCAAATTTAGTTGAGTCAGGGATTTGTAAACCATTGAAAAATGATCCAACTATAACAGAGTTTTGTGTTTCTTCCACTGGAAGCGAGCTCACAGAAATTTCAATCTCTTCACGTTGTCTCTTTTCAACCATTATAAGTTTTGATGCGTTGGTTGGGCTCGGCCGTGGGAATATGAGTGTATCACTGATTCAATAATAAACAATGAAATTTGAAACACCATTTTACTACTAAAACAGAAATTAACTACTTTTTTCAAGTGTCTTTTTCCCTCTAAAATTTTTTTAGTTTTTTTTTTTTTGTTAAAAGGCTTGTTGAAAGATTATGTAATTTTTCACCTCTTTCTCTCTAATTTACTATAAATGATTATGTAATTTGCAATCTCGGTCATTAGTGGTGGTTGCACAGCCGTTGTTATAATATTTATATATTTCTTTTCCAATTAATTCAATTTTGTCATGTTTATTTAGTTTTGGGACTATTCTCTGATTCAAGTGGTGGTTGATATAGAAGAAGATTATTAGTTGGCTAACATGTCTGCAAATGTCAACAGTGGGAGTGAGTTTATTGACACAACGGTAAACCATTACAAAACACTGGGAATCACATTTGATGCGACTATAACTGAAATCAAGCAAGCATATCGATCGAAATTACTCTCAACTCATCCTGACAAACTACCCACCACGACTACCGCTACATCGAAAGTAATAGGATCGAAATTAAAATTCATTCCCCCTACGGTAACGGAAATTCAAACAGCTTTCAGAATCCTTTCTGATCCAAAGCTAAAAATTGAATATGATAGCCAATTCATCAACTCATTGAAATTGAAAGGAGTTTCTGGTACAGGTGAAGGATTGGATGATTATTCGTTAGATACCTTTGATGAAGTTACTATAGATGATGAGATGACATGGATGAAAGACTGTCCTAGATGTGTTACCAAGCATGGATTTATATTAACGGAGATGGATTTAGAAAACGGTGGAAGGGTTCAGGAATATGATGATGATGATGATGATGATGATGAAAATGGAAATCATTATGAAGTTATACTACAATGCAATAGTTGTAGTTTATGGATACGTGTGAAATACTATGATTTAGAAAGTACATAAAAAATTAAAAAAAAAAAAAATTAAAAAAATTTGGAGAGAATCAATCATGTCTATAACTTATTCGTTTCATTTGATGACCTACTCTTTTCTTCTTTCAAAACAGCAACTAGAGCTTTTCCAACATTAGCAAGATCTGAAAGTAACGCAACATGACCTAATTTCGAATGAAATTTCCCAACGATAGGGATACCTAGCACGACAGGAAACACCCATCGTTGATTCGTCACTCCGTCTCCAGGTCCATATGCGAAGTTATAGTAATCACCATCTTTGATGTCTTGTTCAGAATCAACCAGGGATGATTTCACACTTGGGATTGTATTACCGTACACGATTGCAAGTGGAGGGTATTCTACTGATGGGTTGTAATCCAATGATTCTAAAAATGTTAATGTTCTTTTCAAAGTTCGTGAAAGATAATCAAAGGCGTCTTGAAATGAGATAGAGAACTTTGATTGTTGTTTGAAAACTAAATTTACTTTTTCTCCTGCTTCTTGTCTAAGTCTGATTGATGATACTATTGGACTCAAATTGTAGTCTATCCAATTCTGAGGATCAAAAAAGTTTATTCTAATCCATTTCCCTGTTTTTCTATTTTTGAATAATTCACCTGATCTTGGTAAAAACACAAACGAGGATCTCATCATGAAATTGACTTCGGAAGTTAAAATATCTTTACTTAATAAGATATTATCAGCGAATCTTAATGGACCTAAAACGTTCGAACATGGCATTGGAGTGCCTGCATATACTATTCCTCTGACTAATTTGGGATTTTTTAGCATTGCAGCATGAGCTATAATTCCACCCATTGAATGAGCTATTATCAAACAACCTTTATTACCATTTCTTTGATTAATTTTGATTAATTCTTGATACAACGATTCACTGGTTAAATCACAAGATAATCTCCAATCATAACCGAAATTATGCAAATTCACCATTGGATTTAATTCCAAGATCTTCAATAGTTTTCTGGAGATATCAACTGGTCCAACATGAGATAACATCCCATCTGGGTATAATTTTTCAGTTACATTTAATTCATCTTCATCGTTTGGACCTAATAATAGATCAATTTTTTTTATATTTAATCCAGCTTTCAATACTGGAATCCATTCTCTTTTATTAGTTTTAACATCACGTAATATTGAACCTCTATATCCACCTAAAACTAATACATCACCTTGCAAATCATGATAAACTTGAAAATGTTCTGGTCTTTCACTAGGAATATGTAATGAATTATGATGAATTACTCTTGGAATGATTGTTGGTAATTCACTTATTGTTGAATCATGTGATCTTGGATCAGTGGATGAAGATGACGTTGGACTTTTTAAAAGATCCGATGAATGGGAAGTTAAAGGTAATGAAGGGGAAGGTTTTAAAGCTTTAATCAATGCTTCCATCTTATTATCATTCAATTTTGTAACATCTTTATATAAGATATCTTCTTCTAATGAAGTAATAGATTCTTGTCTTGACAGTTTATTGCGTATATCAGCTCTTTGTAACTCTAAATCATCATGCTCTGCGGATCCAATTGTGTTTGAAATTCGTAATTTTAAATTTTGTAGATGAGTCGAAATATTAGGTAGTTCATAATTTGTTGAGAATGGCATTGAAAATGAAAAGATTTTTCTTGTTACATTAACTGATGAAGAACCAGTTGATTCTTCTATTAATTCATCTTGTTCTTCGTCAATCTCATCATCACCTTGTTCAATATCATCAAGTTGTTCATTTTCGGACAAATTAACTGGAGCACCACCAATCAAAGATGCAGCATTTTCTCTACTAATCTGTCTAGTTGTTTTCAATCTTTGATCTTCATATGCATCATCATCATAATAAATTCCTTTTAACGATTCGGCAGGAGGAATGAATGAAACATCATCATCTAATGAAACATCATCTATCTCTGCCTTGGGTGGCGGGATTGGGATTACTACTGATGGCTTTTTACAAAAATGAGATCGTGATGATTCTGTAGTGGTTGACTGAATTTTATGATGATCATTTGACGGTGATAGTGGTAGCGACGAAGGTGACGATGGCGATCTTGGTGGTGATGAATCAGAGGGTTTATTTGAACGATGAAACAATTTCAGACTTGATGGAAACCGTAACATTGTAGTTGATGAGATGGAGTCAGAAGTTGTAGTTGAAGTAGTCTCAGGAGATTGTAAAGAAGAAGAGTTTTCTGAACTATTGGGAGTTTGCTCGGTATTCGGGCTTAATTTTTTGGCATGTGAAAACAATCTCATATTGATGTGAGTATCTGTTTGTTATTCAGATGCAAAGAAAAATTGATAATGGGTGTTGACTATAATTAGTTTTGTTCAATTGGTCATAACTATTTACAAAGAAAATGAATGAAAAACAAGTAAACGTAAACAGATAAATGTATTAAATTCGGTCCAATTGAGGGAATTCCCGGAAGATGAGGATGTAAATTTTTTGTAGAACAAAAAGGAAAAAAGGATGATAATAATTGGGGAAGGGAGGTGGTTTGTTTTAGTGTTTATTAGAATGTATCTGATTACAAAAACAATTATTCAAACTGTTTAGCCATTTCAATCAACTTTACTTTTTAAACTCGACTTGAACACATTCATACTATAATAACAACCCTCTCCTTCTTTCCTTCCTTCCTTCTTCGATCTGTGCCGAAAGGAAATAACAAAAAAAAAACTGGAAATAAATTTCAAAAAATTGTGGGGAACACATCTCTACACATGTTAAAATTTGCTGATTTATTTTTTGTCTTTTTGTCAGTTTTTTTTGGTTTATTTATCTATTTAACAACTGTTTTGTTCCTTTTGTGGCCTTTTTATTGTTATTAATAATAGGTTATTATGATTGTTCAAGGGTGATGTTGGATTTTGGAAGGTTAAGTGATATGAAACTCAATTCAGTTGAATGATCATCATATTATTTTTCTTTATCTTATGAAAGGCCCCCTTCTCAGTTTGTTTGTTTGTTTGTTTTACTGCATAATAATTAAGTTTGTTGATCTCATTCACCAATAAGGAGTTTCAAAACATCAATGAATGTGTCATTATGCAAAGAGTAAAAGAATTAAAGGTGAAAAAAGAAACGAATTATCAATTCATCTTCAATCTTATTCTAAGATTTTTGTGGGATGAGTTGTTTTTTTTTAGTTTTTTTGATCTTTGATTTATTTGTCTATTTTCCAAAATTTCTATTTATATAGACCACTTGAGACGATAGAAGGTCAACTAATTATTTGATCATCTGTAATTTTTTTCTGTCTTGAGGTTAGAGAGGAGAGATGAAGAGAAGGTGGATACGTACATTTTGTGCTGTTTTTCATTCTTTTGTTTCATTCAATTTCTTCTTTCTATAAGTGTTTCGAAGAATAAATCATGTTGTTTGTTCATATATGAATAATCGTTTTGATTATTTATAATTGTGGATAATTAATAGATTAGATGTTCTTCGATGATTATGCACTGATTTGGTATTTTGGAAAAGACATACATCTGTAAGGTTGTTTTTTTTTTGAAAATAGAGATATACAAGTTTAGCATGTACGTATTTATACCTTGCTACATAATAATATTAAATATAGTGAAAATAATGATCAATCAAACGAAACCAATAATACAAAAGAAAAATGAGAGAGAGAGAGAGAGACAAGATATAGGTGTGGAAAAATAAAACGCAAATAAATAAAAGAACAAACAACTAAAATTATACAAATTGAAAAGAAAGATATTGTGTTTTTTCAACAATAGTACACTAATCAGTTTAAAAATACAAAAAAGTAAAGTAAAGGGTAGATGAGGCAAAAAATCAAATAGATAAAAGTAATTAATTAATTACGAGCACCAGTACCTGTACCAAATAAGTGTAGTGGAGGACTTTGACCAGAAACACTACCAGGTATTTCATTTGAATTATTACCAGCTCCTGAATTTAATAATTTACCTTGTAAATTAAGAATGTATTCTTTTAATTCTAAATTTTCTGATCTTAAGTTATTAATTGTTTGTTCACAATCTTTATGATTTGATAATTTTTTTTCTAATTCTTCTATGTAATCCTTACGACGTTCTCTAAAAGCTTTTTGAGCACGTCTATTTTGAGCAGCTCTTTTTGAAGTTGATAAAGGTTTACCGTGATGTAAAAATGGACGACCAGTATCATCTAATGCTGGTGATTCATTTGGTGGTAAATGTTGTTGTTGTTGTTGTTGCTGTTGTTGTTGTTGAGCATGATGATTGTGTGATAATAAAGCATGATCAGTTAAAGGGGAATCATTTGATTTATTTGTTGTTGTTGCTGAAGTTGAATAATTTTGATTATTTGAATTTGTTCTTGAATTATTTGCTTCAATTGCAGCTACAGCAGCAGCTTCAACTTCAACATTGTATTGATTTTCAGTTTTCAATTTTTGAAATGAAGGATCAATATTATTATTATTGTTTCTATTACTCATGATTGATTATGTATTGATTTTGAGCTAAGTTTAATCTAAGAAAATAATCAGTAAGTACTGGTTAGTAAAAATTATGTAATCATGAAGTGAATTAAATCCGAAGTAAGTGTATATAAATATAAACAACAAATCAACAACAATGATGGTGTGTTTATTTTAAGCAATTGAATGAACATGTAAGTGATAGGATATCATTAACAAATTAGATAAGAGTGAAAGATGATTGATATGATTATTATTGATCTATTGATCTGCTGATCTGTTGATCTGTTGTTGTTGTTGTTGTTGATTATTATTGTTATGGGATTAATTTATTTAAATACTTTTTTTTTTGATTGATTTAAATATTTCATTTCTATAAAAAGAATAACATACTAAGAATTGTCAATTAATTATTCAATTTTAATTATAATTATAATTCAAAATTCACTAATTGATCGATCTATTTTTGTTATTATTATCAATATATATTAATAATAAATGATTAAATAAAGAAAACAAATAAAAGTAAAGTAAACAAATTGGTTATATAATAAATTAGTAAAGAGAGAAGTTTTAAGAAAAGGCAAAAAAAACAAAAAGGAAGGGAATGTCCATTACCTAAACGTTGACCAATTATTTTTTGAAAGTTTTTTTTTTGTGTTTTTTTGTTTTTTTGGGGGGAGGGAGAAGGGAGGGTAAGTTGGGTGAGATGGTGTGTACGGGTGTGTTTGTGGGTCTGGTGTGTGTGTAGGGGGGTGTGTGTGTAATAAATAGGGGGGATAGTGTATATGTGTGTAAGGGTGTATTGTTTGATTAATTTCATTAAATTATATAACATATATTATAATATAAGAAGGATCAATTTTAAAGGAAAGGGGCTATTATTATTAGTCAAATATTAAACAATTGATTTATTATAAACTATCTTGTATCTTTTATCTTATCTCTCATTGTTAACATTGACTGATTGATTGATAGATTTAATAGTTGAGTTGAGTTGAGTCGAGTCGTTTGCTTTGTTTTGGGGACTTAGTTTGCTCGTGGTTTCTTTAATTGTGGTTTAACATCTCTTGTCTTGTCTTGTCTTGTCTTGTCTTGTCTTGTATTGTTATTTGTTGATTCACTTAGTTAGTTTACCTTGAATTTGAATTTGAATTTGAATTTGATTTAAGCTGGGTTTGTTTCACATTCTTCTCTTTGTTTCAAGATGTCTAGTACAGGTGGTGTACCTTCTCAACAATCATTTGATTTACCAATCACAGATTCAACTTTATCTACTTCAACTACAAAAACAAGATTCAAATCTCAATCAGTTAATAGTTTATTTCGTCAATTATCTAATCCTTCATCAAATTCAAGAAATTCAAATTTCAATTTATCTTCAGGTTCTGTTACAAATTCCCAATCAAATTATTTTAATAATTCCATTGATAAATCTCAAAAAGGAAGTTCAGGCTCTAAAATATTATCATTAAATAGAAAATCAAGTCCAAATCCAAATCCAAATCCAAATCCAAATCCAAGTTTAAATTCAAGTTTAAATTCAAGTTTAAATTCAAATACAAGTATCAATGCATCATCCAATACAATATTAAATAATTTTTGGGATTCCAAATCATTAAAATCGATTAATGATCAAAATCCTCAATTTTTGAAAGATTCATTATTACCATCATCAACTGCATCAACAACTACATCAACAATAACAAATCCACCTACATCAACAATCACTTCGACAACAAATACATCAAATTTTATGGATTTCATTTATCCATCATCTTCAAACAATAAAGAAAGTATAAGTTGGGTAGATGATTCAATCGATGATGATCAATTTAATAAATTATTATGGGATTCATCTTCAAATGATCCTTTGTCAACTTCTCCGACTGATTTACAAAAAAAATCAAATTATAATTCATCAAATAATTGGAATTCATTTGATTCTTCAAATTCAATGGCTCAACAACGTAAACTTAATAATTCATCAACTTTCCAACCTAATACAAATGCGCCTCCATTTATCCCATTATCTCAACAAGCTTCTAATTCTACTACTACTACTACTTCAACACTAACTTTCCCTTCTGCAACTTCAATCAATGATTCAACAATCCCGTTACCTCAACAAACTTCATCTTCTCTGACATCTTCCCCAACATTATGGGCTACTGCTCCAATCAATCAACTATCAGATTCAATAGATGATACTCCAACAATGCATAGAATGTCAAGATTTTTCCCAAGTCCAATAACTGAACATCGTAAAGAATTCAGTTCAAATAATAATAATGAGTTAAGTTCAAGATCTCATTCAACTGGCTATTTACCTTCAACACCTTTAAATCGTGGCATTTTCAATCCATTATCTTCGTCCCCTTCTATTGGAATGGGACTTTCAAGTCCAATTGGCTCAATTAACAATAATACTTATCATACATTGAATCAAAACCAACAATCATCAATTGATAGATCGACTATGAATTACAATTTCAAAAGTTCTAATAATTATCTTGATTCTATGTTTGATAGTTTCACTTTGAGCAGTTTAGCTAATTTGGATTTGAGTCTTAGATCTATAATACCTCCAGTTGAAAAAATTGGATTTGATAATCAATCTCCCACTAATGAATCACCTCCTCCTCCTCCTCCTCCTCCTATTGATACCGCACCTACTTCTTCTCTTCAAGAAAATAAATTATCTTTACCATCATCACCTAAAGCATTGATTCCTAGAGAATTGAATGAAGATTCAATGATATTAAATGACACTGATTTCAATGATTTAGAAATATCGTTACCAACTATATCAATTAGTCCTAAAACCGAATCTGTTATTCCATCATCAAATTCGATAATTTCTCGATACATTCAATCAATGATAATAAAACAACCAACTCAATATATGTCATATATATCTTCTTTACCTAATGATACCCCGATTTCTCAATGTCATTCAATAATTCATCAAGCTTTCAAAAATATTGGTGAAATTACATATCTAATAAAAGATGATGATGATCAACAACAAGAAGATTTGATTAATTCATCCGAATCTTTCATTAAATTCAAAGTTGTGACTAAACTTTTGAGGGATCAAAAATTACCATTCAAATCACACCGTTTTAATAACGAATTAACGGGTCGTGATTCTAAGATGTTATTGTTTTTTGATCGTATTACTCCATCAGCAACAGGAGATGATAATGAATCAAATAAACAACAATTTGCAAATCCAACAATCGCATTGAAAAAACAAAAACAATTATTGTCCCAACAACAACAACAACAACATAATTCATATGAAACTGTTTCAGTATATCCTGAAGGATTTTCATCCACTTTCCATAGAAGGGGAGTTAATAATTTCATGTTTGTTAGAGAATTACAAAGTAAGATGATTATAAATAAGTCAAGATCACTTAAATCAACATCCAATACTAATAACGGTAGTGGGAAATACAATTACCATGAATTTGCAGAATTTCGAATCTCATTACCCGTTGAGGAATTAAATTCGAATCAATCAATAGATTCGAACAATAATTTGAATATAGATGAAGATGAATCTGATTCAAATCATAAATTCAAACGATCTTATCTTGTTAATATAGATGTTCGTGAATTAGAAAATAAGCCAATTCCAAATCCAATAGTATTTTCCCCTTCTTATATAAGTGGTGGTGGTGGTCATGGGAAAAGACATTCTAGTGGTTCATCACCAGGTGGTGGTGGTGGTGGTGCCGGGTCTAATAGGTGGTTCAATTCTAGTAGGCATGGGTCAATTAAAGGATGATTACATTATTATTTTTTTGATTCCTTACCTTTGAGGCCCTGAACAGTGAACCTTGAACCGCCCGTGAAGATATAATTATATGTCTTCTCCAGTGTCTAGCAAGCTAGCTACTGTCCATTTACCGATTAATAGTAATTCTTTTGTTAACTTAATTAGCAACTCCAACACGCATATACATACATAATCAAGTGGACATTACGAAGACAAAAAAAAGAACATAGACTATAGATATCTAGTTGTAAATACAGCAATAATAATATATCATCGTAAACAAACTTAAATGAAAAAATGAAAAAACTAAAATAAAATAAAAAAGTGTTTCAGTATTTTGAAATCAAGGGTTTTTTAAGAATTTTGAGGCTCAAGTCCTCAAAATGGATTAATTGATTTATTTTTCACTTCACTACCTTAATATATTTTACTATTAATATTATTACTATTTTGCAAATTGCTGTTTATATTCTACTGTTTGTTTTTTTTGTTTTTTGCCTATTGTTCAGCTATATATCTTCCTTACATGCCATTATAACAAATATACTTGGGTCAATCATCAGTCAATAGAATAAATAATATCGTTACAAATGAACAAATCACCAACGATAGCTGAATTATTAAATATATCAGTAGCTAATAACGACACATGTTCATTATATCAATTGAATCCAGGTCGATTAATATTACCTCATTCTAATAATAAAACAGCAATACGGCATATTCAATTAACTCATCCATCTTTATATATAACTAATTGTTCTAATCCTGATACATATAATTTATATTTATCTCATGTTAGTATATTTCAAAATCAATTAATTCAAGAATCTAAAGATGATTTTGCAACTTCTGTGATTTTAATTAATTTTGTTATATGTACTATTGTTTTATCTTCATGGTTATTATTAATTATTGAATATTTAGCAGTTAATAGGAAACCACATCATTTAACAATAATGACTACATTATTAGCAATTTTTTCAACGGTAACTTTAGCAAGGACAAGTAATATTATGAAAGAACAATATGCTTTTAGTGTACAAGATTCAAAACAATTATTAATTTCAGTCTTTGATGTACCAATTTTTGAAATATCATTTTATTTAATAGAATTATTTATCTTTGTTAATTGGATAATTGTTTGTGATAAATTAGTTAAAATGGGATTTAGTACAAATACATCAAATACTGGTGAAAAAGTTTATAAATTATTAAAATTATCAACTATTTCAAATGGATTAATTATGTTACTTGATGGAATTTTCATTGGATTAGAATATTTTTTAAAAGATGGATTAACAAGAGAAAATCGATTTAAAGGAGATGCAGGAGGATTATATTCATTAAATTATTGGATCAATATATTTGTATTAGTTTTAACATGTTTAAGATATTTTTTCATACTTGCATTATTTACAATATTTTTAATTTTTAAAATTAGTGTTAAAGTGAAATTTAAAACAATGTCATTATTAGGAATAACATTTTTTTGTTTATTTTTATCAATTGGATTAAATATAACTCATTTATCATTAGTTTATAAAAGATTATTATGGTTAATTCCATTATATTTATTTTTTCAAGTTTTAACAATCAATTTAATTTTTGAATTTTTAAGTGATTTAAAAGAATTAGATCAACAACTTGAATCAAAAGGGATTGTTGGAAGACAAGTTGCTTTAAATTTTGGTAATAATAAAATTGGTAATCAAATTTACATGGATTATAGTGAAAATTACAATGAAGATGAAGAAGAAGATGAAGATGAAGATGAAGAATATGAGATGTCAAGATTGGTTGATTCTAATCAAGATGAGGATGATGAATCACAATTCCAATTACAAGAACAAATACAACGGAATGATCAAGATGTTAATAATTATCTTGATAATTTTACTGATCATGACATAATTGGGAATTCAAATTATAATGAAATCACGAATATTGATGATGATGATGATGATGATGATGATATAAGGAATGATGAAGAGTTACCTGCTTTTGAACCTCATCCTGGGTTTGAAATAGGTGATTATTGGGATGAAAAAAGACAATAGATAGGTAAATCGATAGGTAGATTTGTAATAATAATAATAATAATAATAGATGGAATTTATGATTGATTGTACAAACAATATGAAATTTCAATATCTTTGTATGTTTTCATCATTAGTTTCAGTAATAAGAAATTGTACATGCTTGAACAACTAAAATAGAGATAAGTTAAACTAAACTAAATCAAAACAAAAATATATTTATATATGTGGCTTTGTGATTAAGCAAGATTTCTAAAAAAAAACGCTATACTAACTTAATATCGGAATATCATTTATTGATAAAACAAATAATTACACACACAAGTTGTGTAAAACGTTATATGTCAAAAAAAATACAATAATAAGGCTGAAATTATTCATGTATGTATGTATGTATGTATGTATGTATATATGTATATTTGAAAAAAAAAATGACACATTTATTACTATATCGATATCATTGATTGATTGGGTCATCTATATATAATATATATTATATATTATGTAATATATATAATATATATATTGAATGAATGTAACTACCATGTACGGCGATCGACACAATACAATACAATACAATTACATGTCGAACAACACTATATGCAATTGTTAAATAGTTACTTATCTGAAAAAAAAAAAAAAAAAGTAGCAAACTATGGCATTATTTATATGACAATTAATAATCAAACAACAATAATATGAAATTTAGAACACATGTCACAGTGGCTTGTTTGTTGCTACCAACTTAACTTAACCAAACTACTCAACTACTCAACGACTCTACTCTATACACCACCACACTTATTAATTCAACTAAAACCGCCGTCATTTCATTTCATTTCATTTCATCTCTTCTTATCTATTGTTGTTGTTATTATATATTTTTTGGCGTTGCCGCCTCTTTTTTATTTTATTTGTTATCTTGCCTAATCCGGCATTCCGCGTCTTTGTCCATTTGAGATAAGGAAAGAAAGACACTTTCATCCGAGATCCGGGAATGGAATATTTTATTCTATTTTTATGTGTGAAGAATTTGTCTCCTGATGAAGGATGATATTAGATAACGTGAGATGTAGTGTTTTTATTATATGTTTATTGTATTGTAGTTTATTATATTATATTATATATTTCTCTTTCTTTTGTTTTTTGTTGTTTTACATACAGGTAAATTGATTCATAAAATTAATTTTCGAGTCACTCGTTTCATTCGTTTCATTCGTTTTAAAAGATGTTGGATGCTACTTTTTCAAGAGATCAATCTTTAATATCCACTCTAACTAACGCAACAACAGTTTCATCTTTCAATAATTCAAATTCACATCAAGAACAACAACAACAGCAAGAACAGCAACAGCAGCAAGAACAGCAACAACAACAACAACAGCAAAAACAAGATAAAAAATCTACCAATTATGAAATATTCAGTACTAGTATAAAAGATCTTGAAAAAATCTTTGATTTTAAAATTAAATTATTTGCTAATAAATCTTCTTCTTCTTTGTTGAGTAATTCTCCAACAAAGAAGCAAAATAAAAATTATCAATATGGTGGAATAATAAATAATTATCATCATCATCATCATCATCATCAATCTAATGATATTTCATATTTACTTCAAAATCAAGTCACTGAATTGGATCCAGATTTAAATTTACAAATTGTTGAAAAAATTAATAAAAATAAAAGAAAACGACAACAACAACAACAACAACAACAGATTCAACAACAAAAACAACAACAAAAACAAGTGAGATCTCAATCAAATAGTCATTCTTTGTTTAAAAAATTGAAATCATCTTCTTCTTGTTCTTTATCTTCATCTTCATCTTCATTTGAAACAACAACAACAATAACAGAAAAAAATCCAATTTTTTTGAAAAGAAAAATTCCTCATTCACAAAATCACCTTTTAGATGATTTTGAATTATTCAAATATCATGATGAAATAGATGAATTAAATCATGAAATCATGCATTTACATAATATTAATTGATCAATCAATCAAATTAAATTAATCAACTTATCTATATAAACATAACTAGCTGGCTATTATTCTTCTTATTGCACTCACTCATCATCGCAAATTACAGTATATATAACTTGATTTGTATCACAAATTTTTTAACGAAACCCCTCCCCCCTCTCTCTCCCCCTTTTTTTAATAATGAACCCAACCATTTTTATATTCAAATTAATCATCAAATGCTTAAAGGCGTCGTAATACAAATGGATGTATCATGGTATTAAAGAAGTTACAAGGGTCACCATTTTTAATATCATCATAGTAAAAAAACATATTAATTTATTTACCTTGGTCATATACAAAAATTACAATTCCTATATAAGCCAATTTACTATCTTCTCTCCCCCCTTTTTTTTTTCAAAAAATAAAAAAACAAAACTTAAATCTCAAATCAGATTCATTAAATCAGTATTTTTGGTTGAATAATCACTGGTTACAATGTAACCTCGTACAGTGTGAATATCAAAATTGATCATCATTTAGAAATTTTGGCTTTTTTCCCTATTTTTCCAAAAAAAAAAAAAAACAAAACACAACAACAAAATAAACAAATATCTTTCAATTGATTTCAAAAACACTTTTTTAAAAACAGTTAAAAAACACGGATTCAGAACTTAACAAGAACACATCACACATCATTCTCTCATTTCAATGATCAATTCAAAAAAAAAAAATCAGCTATATACGACCTCTCATCAATTCCCAAGACATCAACCAACATCTCTCAAAAAAAGTTTGTACACTAAAGAAATGCGACTACTAACTTAATAGTGGTTGATGGGTACTCATATGTCCGCCCGGTCGGATTAATCATCAACTTTTTCAAAATTGAATTGAAAATTAAATTGATTGAATTAAATGAAGTGTGTCTGTCGTGTGTTGTTCTTAGTAAGCATGAAAATGAAAAAAAAAAAAAAAAAACAAACAGAAAAAAAACAGCAGCTTGGATTCATCATTTGGTATTATTCATATAATCCTTTATATGTAAAATAATCACTAAAGATAAATCAGAAACAAGACTTAAAAACATCACAAAAATAAACATGTATATTCATCGAATAATAAATAAGCTCATACAAGGCTGAAACTTAACGATAGGTGCGATTGTCAACATATAAATTAAACATTTATTCAGTCGGAACAATTGGTTGGTATGCAAATAATCACAGCTATATTTTCTCAATGAATAAACATGTCTATCTGAAATGTAATTATCAAGTGGATTGCAATGCAAATTCTAGATTGAATCAATTCAACTATAGATCAAGCTTGATCGATACTGGAATCAAAACACACCCTAAAAACAATCACAAATCTGAATTTGCACATTCCTTAACCAGGATCATTCTTATTAATCTTAATCGTCAATATTAATTAGTATATACAATTCATCAGTAAAAGAAAGGAGCACTTGTAAATAAAGTTATATCAAAATAATCAAAAAAGACTTTATTTAGCTAAAAGGTCTTTGAAGTCAAAAAATTTTAGAGTTTTTTTGCGCCTTTTTCAACCCCCCCAGTTCAGGCATAAATGGAGTGTACACTGTACATTGTACATAACCACTTACTTGTTGTAATTGGGCGCAATTGTTATGTTGTATTAAAATTACGTAATTAGTTTTCAAATAAGGGTTTGGCGCTAAAAGTTTTGGTAGGATAGATAATTATATTCTAAAGAGGGTTTTACAGGGTTTCGATGATTAATTTATGTTGTCTAATTTTAAGTTCAACCTTTTTATTTTTGGCTCGGCTCTGCTGTCGAAACTCTTTTTGGAAAGTGATTAAAATACAACACTAATTTTCAACAATACTGTTTTTTTCCCCTCATTTGAAGATTTACCAATACCTCTCATTCAGCTATAGACAGTACTTATAAAACCCCATTCAACATTACTAAGGTTGAAATATCGCAAAGAAATATACTATTAATTATCTATATATTGAAAGTTCACTGTTTTTTTTTTCTTTACTTTAAATTTGAAAATTATATATAAAATCTATAAGTTGGTCTTTTTTTAGAAAATAGTAAATAAATAATTTTATTAAATAAATCGTAAATCATAAATGTATATTAGTATATTGGGCAGACGAAATCATAAAAAAAATATCAAGTATTTTATTGATACGATTCACACATCCCAAATTTAAAAAAATTGTCTATTTATATAAAGTATTTTTGAATCCTAGTTCTTTTCAACATCGGCGACTCTGGTATGTCTCTTTGAGAAGGCTAAACCTGGAGTGTAATTGACATATAATGTATCAACTTCTTCTAATGATAAACCTTTAGTTTCTGGGACAAAGGCAAACACAAAGAATAATGAAAAGACTAAACAACCAAAGAACACGAAACCATAAGCGAAATGAATGGCACCTGTAATAAATGGTGTAAAGAATGCAATCAAGAATCCCCATAACCAATTAGCACTACCAGCAATACCCATACCCTTAGATCTAATTCTTAATGGATAAGTTTCTGAAATGACAACATAAACGGTTGGACCCCATGTAGTAGCAAAGAAGAAAATGAAGAAACAAGCTAAGAAAATCATAGCATCACCAGTTGGCTTATCACCATCGATACCGAATTCACCTGGATATAATTCTTTGACACCAATGGCAGCAAAAATGACTAAACAAATGGCCATACCAGTAGAACCAGCTAATAACACCTTTCTTCTACCGAAATGATCAACAACGTATAAAGCTAAGAATGTAGAAGCGAAATTAACAATACCTAAAACAATTGAGGTTTCAAAAGAATCATTTAAACCAACAGACTTGAATATGGTAGTACCATAATAGAAGAAATAGTTATCACCTGTTAATTGTTGTAATGATTGTAACATAACACCCAAGAATAATCTATAGAAAATCTTTGGCTTACCTGTAAATAATTCACCCCATGAAGCTTTACCTGCATTTCTTTCAATTTCAACACCTTCTAATATTTCAGTCATTTTTTTATCAACAAAGACAGAATTTGGTGAAACTTTATTAACTCTAGCTAATGATTCTCTAGCTTCATCTAATTTATCCTTTTCAACTAAATATCTTGGAGATTCTGGCATATAAGTCATACCTAAAATCATTAATAAAGCCCATGCAAAACATAAACCTAATGGAATTCTCCATTGTCTTGAATCATCATAAGCATGATAAGTACCATAAGTTGTGCAATAACCTAAGAAGATACCAGCGGTAATCATTAATTGGAAACATGAAACTAATGTACCTCTAACTTTTTGTGGAGCAGATTCAGCAATAAACATAGGACTCAAGACAGAAGTGGAACCAACAGCTAAACCGGAAATAATTCTTCCAATAAAGAATTGAACCCATGAACTGACAGAAGCAATTTGAATAATAATACCAATCATATAGACAATCATAGTTAATGTCAAACCCATTTTTCTACCTTTAGTATCACCTAAACGGGTTAAAGTTAAACCACCAATGGCACAACCAACATTAAAAATGGAAATCATTAAACCAGTTCTAACTTTAGATAAATATTTTGAGCCATCTGCACTAGTTTGACCAAATCTATCTAAGAAATCAGGCATATTAACAAAACCTGAAATAGTACCAGTATCCCAACCAAAGACGAAACCACCAAAAGCGACTAAAGAACACATCATAGCTGGAACCCATAAGTCACTAGCAGATTGTTCTAAGGCATCGTCTAATCCTTTGTTTTGAGTAGGATCCTCATAAACATTTGAAACAGGAGGAGTCATCGTTTCATCACCACTTAAGGAGTGTTTTGAAGCATGCTCGCTGTTGTTGTCTGCAACTTGCGTAGACATCTTTTGAATTTTTGTTATAATATTAATTTGTAAAAGTTTTTTTTGTAAATTTTATATTATGTTATAATATAATTTATAATATAATTTTGAAGAATGTAATATTCGATGATAAAAGTAGAAGTATAAAATAACTTTACTTATCAACATGAATATAAAGTAGCAGCATATAGCCCATTACTTATACTGTTTGATCAAGATATAAGAAAGGTACAATTCCATTCCATGACATGACGGGTTTTAGTAATAAGGCGGTAGATGTTTTGTGTTTTTCGGAGCAACATATGGTATGGTGTGTGTATTCATTGAGTACATATGGATTGGCACTTACAAAATCATAACAACCTATTGTTAATCCAAGTGGGATGATAGTACTAGTTAATCCTGCAGTTCACAAACAATCATCTGCTTTTCAAAGCCGTTACGCAAAGCAATTTCTCAAGCACTAACAAAAATTGCCGGGTGTAAACGGAATAGCTGAAAAAAAATTATAATTTTAAGCCTGACGCATGCACACTGCTGTAACCTGTTTAAAAGTTGTTCCGGTTAGTATAATCTCCGGAAAAACAATTTAATCCACCTGAAACCTCCGATCAATTGTAATTTAAATCACGCAATTTGGAAAACTGACCTGGTTTTTTTGGGCTTGTATTGATGGAATTTTATTTGTCTTACAGTTTTACTTAGTGTATTTTTGTTTTTGAATCTCTAATTTAGTGCCATCACTCGGTGTATAATAATTGCAGTGCTGTTCGGTGACAGGTGGTACATTTTTGTGTTTTTATGAGGCTGTTGAAGGTGGGTTCATTTCTACAATTATTGTTTTTTCGGGGATCTGGTCAGCGAGCTGTTCCTGGAGTGGTCTTGTCCTATTCTAAACTATAGGATTTTATGTAATGCAATCACCACCCTTTCGTTGTTTTTTGTCAAATCCCTCCCCCAGCTTACTCCAGTTTACTCCAATTTACTCCAGTTTACTCCACCGCTTGGTTCAATAGTTCCAGCTCTGAATCGATTGAACAACCAGGCGTGTATATTGTGTGTTGTGTTGTACGTACTACGTATCCATGATTACACATGCGAATAACTGGCCAGATTTGTAAAAATATAAGGTGATATATTTATTTGCTGTTTTTTCCGTGATTTTTCTTAGCCCTGCCACGGGAAATTACTTAAATTTCACTTGCATTTAATATTTCATTGGTTCCGAAAACCAAAGAAAAACTCTTGTCTTTCTAGGTTTTTTAAGTTTCAAACTTTGGATAAACTCTGTTGTTACTTTACATAAGTTATCCCGTAGACTGTGAACATGATGATGATGGTCCGCACACATTGTACAATATACTGTGATGAGATTAATATAGTAACTTCTTGGTATAATTATTTGAACCGATCTGTAGAATGTATTCAGCAAACTCGGTTTGGAATAGTGTTATGATATGATATGATACTACTCTACACAAAATACTCACCTCTCATTTATAGAATAGTATGTCATCAGGCAACTGACTCGACTGACTTTGACTTTGTGTGTGTTTTTTTTTTTTTTTTTGGCTCGAGCGTGCGAATTGTGTGATATTTTAGGCCTTGCCTTGCCTTGCATGCATCAGGCATCATCACCACTCATGCCACTGACTAACCTAAAATGAGTGTAATCTATTAGTAAGGTTTCATGCGAGAGGCACTCTTAATTTTACAGTCAGCTTGTCTTTTCTTTTCTTTTCTTTTTATTTCTTTTAACACCCGTTAAGATATCTGAATATTTTCGGTAATTACAGAAGATTGAGTTATTGGTTGTTAGTTATAGTTAGTTAGTAGTATTTTAATAAATATACACGGCAGGAATATCTGACAAATACCCTTTCAAAATTATTCCGGTCCATTGTCAGCTGTTTCGATACCAACGTCTCCGCCATCCCCATATTTATTACTGTTGGATGCGTCTATTTCACCTCCCTCGAATACATCATCATCATCATCATCATCTTTTTCGTCTTCTTTCTTATCATCTTCGACTAGGGTATTCTTTACTGGATGAGCAGTAGTGCTCTGAGGTGGTTTAATCAATCCATTGACTTTATCAAATAGTTGTTGTAGGTTGAACTTGCTGAGCTTATCGTAGGTTTTGAAGTCAACGACACTCATTCCTATATGATTCTTAAAACAGAAAATATTGATCATCTTGTCCGGCTGTCTATAGTTCAACCTATGCCCTGAAAGTAAATCGGCGATTATGCTATTAAAGGTATCACGATCAATTAAATTGAAATCACGCTTTACTAAATTGATCGAATATGCTTCTTCACTGTTGAAATGACCTTCTAATGTTCTTTCGGCTAACTTTTTGAATTCTACCTCGGTTGCACTACACGATCGATCAATTGGTGTTAGTTTTTGTAAAAATCTAGATGTTTTCAATTTCGAGTCATGAAATTCGTTACATAACTTTAAAACGAAATCGGACGGTATCACTGGATTTCTTGTCTTGATGAATATCAAAGAGTCACATCCTATTGGTACTTCCT
Organism: Ogataea nitratoaversa; assembly: GCA_030579435.1. Lineage (NCBI taxonomy): Eukaryota > Fungi > Ascomycota > Pichiomycetes > Pichiales > Pichiaceae > Ogataea > Ogataea nitratoaversa. Next base: position 138,971 of record JAKTQZ010000020.1, read on the forward strand.
TAATGATGTCTTTGGATTGAGAATCTTTATTGCTAGTTTTAAGATCTTCTAATTCCTTTTTGATTGAGTCTTCAATTGATAACTCTTTTTCCTCTGCTGCATCGCTGATTTGTGATTCTTGTGTTTCATTGAGCGTTGGATAATACTCTTCTAATCTTTCAAACAACATTGATTTCAATTCTTTGGCTGCAGCACCTTCTTTATGTCTGTTACACGATGCATATATTCCAACTTGACCAGGGTCTAATAAAACATTTCCCGACTTGTACCTTTTGGACTTGGAGTTTCCTCCTCCATTGTTTGATCTTTTACCCATTGATTGACTTTTTTATATATATATATAAACTTAAATAGACTATCGTAACTAGTATGTATTCGATCCCCACCAAACTTAACATATACATTCAAATGTATTCTTTGTCTTTTGTCTCTTGAATGTTTTCTGAAAATTTTTGCTTATAAGTTAATCTATAATTTTAGTGTGGAGCGATCATTGAATGAGTGCGGCTTTTCTATTTAATTATATAGTTATACATTGAAGGTTCCCGGTCCAAGGACACCAAGACCCAGTCGACTTGATTTCTTTCAGGCCCACAAGACACTTCATGGTGTATGTTTATAAGTCTACTCTCTTAAATATATAAATATACACACAACAATCTTCTACATAATAAAGGTCAAAAAAAAAAACTATTGTTTGCCATTACAAGGAGATTGAAATTTTAGTGCCCTAATTTATTTTTTTCAGCCAACTCCAAATTCTTCTCATGTTCACTCTTCCAACCTTTTCTTCTTTGTCTTTCTTCATAAGCCTCTCTATTTTTCAACACTCTATCAACAATATCCTGTGTTGTGATATCATCGTACTTATGGTGGCCCAAACTTTCAAAATGTCCATTCGTCTTTATTTCTTCGTATGGCTCATCATTCTCAGCAGTTGGACCGTGGAAAACCTTGAAAACATCGGGCTGGTAGTACTCGTTAAATAGTGAGACAAATTGTGCAGTTGGGGTATATGGAGATCCTAGTACAATACCATCTATGTATTTGCTTTGTAGAACACAAAGTGACCTTTCAAATAGGTTCATGATAGGATAGTTCAAACCTTTATGTAAGTTAACTTCAGAATCGTCATTTAGTCCAACAATAACCAAAGCGTTTTCTTCATCGGCTTTGATTTTCAATGTTTTCAGAGCAGTGATATGGCCAGGGTTGAATAAATCGAATCCACCGTCTATAAAGAATATATCCTTTCTAACTGATGTTACTGGTTTAACTAATTGATGCAGTTTATTTGAGTCTGAAGTGTAAACAAGAACAGAAACTCCTGGTGATAAACCATCAGCCGATGTGGCATATGCCTTGTATTTCTCAACGGAATCATCAGTAAGTAATGGATGTAAAGATTTCTTACTACTTGTATAATTCTCCCAGTCGACTGCATTTATAGGTTTGATATGATGGTCTTTTGAATATAGCAACATTCTACCAACTAAGTCAGTGGTAGAGATATTTGGAGTTCTCTTAACAACTATAAATCTTCCATCTTCTTTAACTTCTTTATAAGTGTCTTCTCCACTTGAATCAGTGGTAATGTCATCGCCATGAACAACATATTTACATTGGTAATTATCCATAACTTTTGGATCTGTCACATAAGGAGCACCAGCTATGGATTTAGTGCACCATCTACAACCTTCAACAGCCTCTATTCTTTCATCTAACTTCATCACCACTGGACCTTTGTGTTCCAATATTTCTTCGTCAGAGTGAACACCAACATAAAGTTCTGTGCCATGTTGTCTTGCTTGTAGCATTGCACCAGCATGTCCTTCATAATTATGCAAACCATTGTTGGAAAAATGTTAGTTTCTGATGAGTTTCGGGAAATCGTTTGCGATATTAATCACGATCTATGGATTATAAATAGGGAACATAGTACTTACCATGATGAGCAAAATCAAAGCAACCATCGATCCAAATTCTGGACTCCAAAATCGGTTTGCCTTGGTTGTTAGTCATTTTAAGTTATACGATTTGTTGACCAATCTAAGATTTTCGTATTAACTATTCTTCAGATTGACATGAAAGTGAATATTCGAAACTTATAGCCAACAAAAGCAAAATGATTTCAAATCTCTCATGATAATAATCTGTAGGGCTGCAGGCATGTGCATCAAATTCTATATAATCGATATATATATCGAGTACGTGTACAGCCCAACGTGGCCAGGTCGATAAACTCGTCGATCGGCTCATGTGTGGAAAAAAACACCGCCTGAATCTTCTATTTTTGGAATAAATGTCTCGGACTTGATGGTAACTATATACAATAACTTGCTTTCTTTATATGTTGACTGGTTGCTGTTTGAAACTTTGTTTGTAATTTATAACGTGGTTGGTATTTATGTTCATCGATCAATAGTCAATTCATTGTAGCCCAAGCTTGTTGCACTCTGGAGTACAATTGTATACTTTAGTGTATCAAGCACTCTTATTTTATAACTAGTCAGTGTACATTGACAGACATATAACTGGAATTTTACAATAAATATTATTTACCAGGGAGCTCAATAGAAGAGCCATGGATGTTTTACAAACCATTAATGATCAATTAGAATCCCTCCCATTTTATGAGGATGTCCTTGAAAAATGGAATGAATATGCAGGGGACAAATTTCAGACCAAAGATCCGTACACTGTTACTGAACGGGATGGATCAACGCATAAATTGAAATTGCCTGAAAATGCCACTAAAGAGGAAAAACGAATATGGAAAAGCATTCAGAGAAAGGCATGGAGACGTGATAAATGTTTTCTTGGATGTTATCCAATTGATTGTGGTGTAGGATTTGCTCCATTGGTTATTTTGATACCAGGAATTGGGCCGCTTTTAATGTATGCAATTAATGCAAGATTGGTTCATATGGCTGGCCAGATATGGGAATTGGATACCAAATCAGTTGCTAAGATGCAAGCTAATATCCTATTTGACTTTTTGATATCTTTGCCTCCATTAATTGGATCTTTTTTGGCATGGATGAACGCATGTTCTACAAGAAATGCAGCTATAATTCATACAAGGGCTACTAAATTATTATTAGAGAGAGCTGAGTTTGAAAAGCATCAAGCTGAGATGGTCAATCAGGGTACGAAGCCCCAAACTAATAAGACATATTATGGATATCAAAATAAAACCAACAATCGCGTTACTGTTGATAATCCAAACTCAAACTTGAATCCAACTTCAACGGTAGAAAACGGGGGCACAATTCAAACTACTCCACAACAGTCTATTCTTCCACCACGGCTTCCAGATCGCACATATACACAGTCACGACCTAACACGAAAACGCCTACCTACCGAAATAACTACACGTAATTATATCGTGTTAATTTATATACTATATACACGGTAAAAATAACATGAACTATGTATAATAAATATGTTGTATACACAACCATATTATATTCCCATATTATTAACCCTAGTTGTATATATATATGTGTACATCGTATGTAAACTTCATACAAACATTTCCATTTCATAGATTCTTCCAGAAGAATGCGTTTTCCCAATTGGGAAATTCTTGTTATGTAAATCATTAGCTAACAAAGAAAAAGTGTCGAATTTTCTTTTTTTTCTCCCCTTCAAATTTTTTTCAGCTTACAAAGAAAAACTAAGGGCAAAGGCCTAGTAATTGTCTTGATTTCTAATTATATATAAAAGATAATGATTGATATTGTTTCAAATTTTTAACTCGTATTTAACTTTGTACCATTTAAACCAACATATACATCCAAACTTTCAACGTTTGATTTTCTGAATTCCCACTCTGTTATCACATACATATAGTTCAGTTTCTGTGCCTAGCTTTGATATTCATAATAAAATATATTCAAATTTTAGATTCAGTTTAGAACCGATCAATACTTTATAAATAAATCGTAGAAGCAAGAAATCATATTATACTTTATTGTGCCCCACCCCTGACCTAATTTCACATATACTCTTGAATACATTACAAACATGGTTAAAGATACTAAATTTTATGACATCTTAGGAGTTTCTCCAGATGCAACTGAAACACAATTAAAGAAAGCTTACAGATTAGGTGCTTTGAAAAACCACCCAGACAAGAACCCATCACCAGAAGCTGCTGAGAAATTCAAAGAAATCTCACATGCCTATGAAATCTTATCGGATGAACAGAAAAGAGATATTTATGATCAATATGGTGAAGAAGGTTTGAACGGAGGTGGACCTGGTGGTTTTGGAGGTGGAATGGATGCCGGTGATATATTCTCACAATTCTTCGGTGGTGGATTTGGTGGTGGTAGTAGACCAACTGGCCCTCAACGTGGTAAAGATATCAAACATTCTATTCCATGTACATTAGAAGAATTGTACAAAGGTAGATTTTCCAAATTAGCTTTAAACAAGACTATTTTATGTCCTGGTTGTAACGGTAAAGGAGGTAAAGACGTGAAGAAATGTTCTTCATGTAATGGTCAAGGTGTCAAATTCATTACCAGACAAATGGGTCACATGATCCAAAGAATGCAAGTCCAATGTGATATTTGTAATGGTGAAGGTGATATTGTTGCTGCTAAAGATAGATGTCAAGTTTGTAAAGGTAAGAAGACTTCAACTGAAAGAAAGATTTTGGAGGTGCATATTGATCCTGGTATGAAAGCTGGTCAAAGAGTTGTTTTTCCTGGTGAAAGTGATCAACTTCCAGATACCATCCCTGGTGATGTTATTTTCGTTGTTGAAGAAAAGAAACATGCTCTTTTCACTAGAAAAGGTAATGATTTATTCTACGAAGCTAAGGTTGATTTATTATCCGCATTAGCAGGTGGTTTAATTGCTATTAAACATTTGAGTGGTGAATATTTGAAAATTGATATCATCCCAGGAGAAGTTATTGCTCCAGGTTCTGTTAAAGTGATTCAAGGTAAAGGTATGCCAATTCAAAGACATGGTGGTTTTGGTGATTTGTTTGTTCATTTTGAAGTTCAATTCCCATCTAATAATTTTGCAAGTGAGGAAGACCTTAAGAAATTAGAAACCATATTACCTGCTAGACCTAAATTGGATATTCCAAAAGATGCTGTTATTGATGATTCATGTGTCTTGTCTGATGTCGATCCAACAAAACAGAGACAATCCGGTAATTCAGGTGCTAATTATGAAGATGACGAAGAAGAAGAAGGAGGCCAACCAGGTGTTCAATGTGCTCAACAATGATTTCTATAATTCTTCTTAGATGTTTGTTTTTTGAAATGAAGGGGACGCGACCAAGAATAAGACACTAGATTCAAGTTACTGGAGTTACTTCAATTTTAAAATATATATTATATGTAGATATTCAGTATTTTTTTGATCTCTTTGTGTTTTGTTATTACTCATTTGCCTTTATTCAATTATTTTGTTACTTTTCTGTTATTCCAAAGCGTTAGCGTGCAGCAGCCAGCTTGCAAAGAAATGGATATACTATTATTTATTTAGTTGTTTGTTTGTTTGCTTCATGTATTTGTGCGAGGGTGTGTGTGTGTGTGTGTGTTTTTGTTTTTTTGTTTTTGTCCTTGTATGCTTTTTCAACATCCTGCAAGTATTCACAGTTACTTGTGATTAATATATTCCTTGCCATAGTATAAAAGAGATTTTAAAGGTCCAACAAGTTTCGAAGTAATAGTAGTCGATGTGTTTACACTATACACCAAAAAAAAAGTTTAATTTATACAATGATCCTGTATTTCATGCAGTAATAACGGTACTCATATATGATATAACATATATAATATATAATAACAAACGTCAAACCTCTCACTCAATTCTGTACTCGTTTAGTCCAGCATGCCAATCAATACAATAAAGTCGACTGTACACACAATTTAACAGCACAACCCATAAATAAGCAAGCAGCCCTAAAATAAAAAACGTTCTAATCTGTCCCAATCAGGCAAAAAGACAACATACATATGGGACGGCTCAAAGCCTACCCCTTTTTCTATATCTACGCAATGCTGACATAATAGTGGTTGTTTAGCACTGCATTTAAAAAAGTTTTGCAATGAACAAACAATTTGAGATTTCCATGATGCAAAGACACTAAGACGTAAAGGGGGATGGATGATTAATCGATTAATCAGTTTGCTGATTGATGTTATAGATCATCTGGTTTTATTTATTCTCCTTTCCGTTTGTGTTTATTCTGATTTGTTCTTTGTTCTTTGTTTATTTGTTTATTTGTTTGTCTTCTTGTTTGCTTCTTGTTGTTGGTTAATAGGTAGCAGTCTCATCTGTTTGTCCAACATCATCCTGTCAATCTCATCATTATGGCTGTTCCTCCACCTCATTACGACACAGTGCTACTAAGAGAGCACTTATACCAAGATGTTCAGAACACTTATGTTGTTCTGCCTCCTGATGTCTCCAACCCTGGTTTTAGACCCATCCATGAAATAGGGTTGGGAGTCTATCAGTATCACCTAATCGATCAACAATTACCATATGCAGATGCCCAACATACTCTAGTCGAGATCATATCTGCTATTGGACCTTTTTGTTTGCTGTTTTTGCTGTTCTATTCCATTCATAGAATTTATCACAACATGAAAAGTCAGAAAATCAAACCAATTTTTCCCATCTCTGCTGCTATGCGCTCAATTGATTCAACTTATACTTATTCGGATTCTTTGGAAAAAGGCAATTTTAATAAAACACCAATCACAGCAGGAGATTCATTACAAGCAGAGGAAAATAAAGAGACTAATTTCCATACCCCTGTTCATGTTCCATCACTGGTTCACTCACCATCTACTCCTTCCAGCTTTAACTCTCTTCAGTCAGTTCGAACACCAGATAGTGCTGCAACAACTCCTCTTACAAGAATCATGAATTTCGATCATTCATTCGGGGTTGAGAACAAGGGTAAAACTTTTTTCAATGATACCAATGATCCAATTTCAGTCGGGATCGTAAATGGTTTAAAAATCAATTAATATATGAAGGTTAAAGAACTAATTTTTTTTATAATCTATTTTGTTCCATCATTATTGCATTTAATCAGGTGCTCCTCTAATATTTTTCTCCCTTTTGTTTGACTCATGCGTCTCATTCCTTCGATCCAACAGCATTCAGAGCATCATTCCTAATAACATTCTGATCTCGGTATCAGCATCAGCATCAGCATCATATCATCATCAATCAATTACCATATCTTTAGATTGACTTAATGTTTTATAATCACATTACTTTTTTCCCTTTCCAGCGTTTGCATACACTTTTATTTTTTTGCATTTTCTCAATCTATATATGTTTCTGACGTTTTTATTTTATTTTAGTTTTCTTTTCTTTCTTTGAATATCAGCATTCGTTCATTCTATTTAGTATCTATTGAGTGAGAAGTTCCTTGTTATATAATTTCTAATAAATCTACATACCCAAGACCTCTGTCGGATGTAAAAACCCATAAATTTAGTACCATGCCCATTTACCGTTGCCCACCCATCCAACCTCTTTTTCGTTGTTGAACATTTTCAATGCACTTACCGAACCATTAGTCAAGCTGTGTTTTCCTCCAAAGTTGGAAACAATAATTTCAAAAACCTTCTCTTCTTTATTTTTCCCTCTATCTCCAGAAACATTATAATCGACTAAGTCATCCTGCCAGATTTTGATTCTTTCAAACTTACAATCCGTCTGAGCGTAAGTTGTAGAGATGTGATTGATCAGTGAAGCAATTAATTGATTCAAGTTTTCTATATTAGATGAAAATAACATCAAAACAACAACAGTACGGTGGGCAGGCTGATAGTGCCAAGCTATGAAATCCGTTTTAGAAGATTTCAATTTTAATCCGTATGTGTCAAATGGTAATCCTTTGAAATAACAGTCCCCAATATAAACAGATCTTTCTTGGAAATACTTCAAAATATCCCAACTTGGAATAACACAAACTTTGGACTTGAAAATGACATTCTTTGAAATCAATTGCCTTTTTATCTTGTTATTATATGAATCCATCAAATCATTCCAAATTTCACCATCCTGGTTGAACTTTAACAATGAGTAATTCTCATTATCCTTGTCATTCAGTTGGTTGTCAAAGTCTTGAGGGATGGGTATCTCAACTATTGGAACTGTATAAGGTAAATAACCAAACTTCTGATAATACAACTCACCTATCTCACTGTACAAGAAAATGAAATCGTTGGCTGATTCATCGACATATCCAGTCTTGATTAGCTGAGAAGGTAAAAGAAAAAGCATACTAGAGGCATAGCCTTTTGATCTGAACCGTGGGGCAGTATAAACCGATCCAATAACAACTGATGTGACTATTTCAATGTCAGTGTCTTCCTTCTTGTCGTCTGTCGAAGCTGTAGATACATAATAACCAGGTCTTATTAACACATCACATGCAGAAACTATGTTGGTGTATTTGTCTTCTTGAGGAATGCTAGAATCGCGTAAGATCCAGTAAACAGCACCAAATTTATTCACTTTAGTGTCTCTTTCAATATTGCACAATTCGCTAGTGTAATGAATGTAGTCTCTTTCTTGGTACTGAGATAGAGTTAATGGAGGACCCCATGACTCGTAGTTCAACGATTGGGCGTACCTTATAATGTCCCAATCAGTAGTTTGTTCCAGCGTTAAAGTGCTCATATTTTTTGGAAATTTTTATGTACTACTATGTTATCTAAGTGAGATGTTGAATAAGTATATGGATATAAAACGTATAGTTTATTGTAAAGCTGTCAAAAGTTATCCGTTACTAGTATAATCATAAATTCTCGTTCAAAGCGTTGAAATTTTTCAGATCTCATCTCAAATGCTCAGCATCTCCAGTTCTTCCCGAATAGGAAGCTGTAGCCACCTTGGGGTATCTGTTTGATTTTGAATATCATGTTTTTTATATATTTCGATAACTGTAACATTCAATGTAGTAAGATGCCAATAATGAGTATCAGATATTTAAAAGCATAACTTTCAGAAGAATGCTTTGATATACAACAGCGTAGTTGTCAAATGCTAAAATATTCTCGGCGATGGGTCATTTCCTATAACGTAGAGGGATTATAACTAGAAAATCCATAATATATAAGCACGAGCTGTTGAATGATTAATCCTCCATCTTAAAAAAAAGCCTTACATCATCTTTTCCGTTGTGATATTCAATCCAAAGCAAGCTGAACATTCACATTGTAAGGAAACTCCCAAAAACAGATTCTGAACACTGTTTGTAAAGACAATTAGATATCAAAAGTGCTTTAGTCAATCCCATAAGGATATTTGTTTGTGATTCAAAGTTCAATGTATCTACTTTAATTTACTATTCAACCCTTATTGTAATTCACTTTCAAGCTCAACTAATTATTGACTCACACTTGTTCCATTACAAGATATACAACAAAATTGTTGTTGCTGGAAAAAAAAGCCTCATGCACCACTTACATAATACGATAAATTAAACTGTTCAATCAATCTTTTAAATGACAATTTGTTCATAGTTGAACCAATTCATAACTAGTAATAACTTTCTTGTTACTCCTTTTTTTTGGATACATGAAATACTGATCATCTGACCTTACAAGTAAAAGAGGTATCATTTCAACAGACGGAAGAATGAGACCAACTTTGAGATTATTAGTGAGACAAAGACGTCCAGTTAGAGATACAGCACCATTATCACCTCCACTGGAATTATACCGCAACTTGCTTCGAGCCCATCGTAAACTTGGCCCAGATGAAAGATCTCTAGGAGACAAATACGTGAGGGCGGAATTTAGAGCTCATAAGAATATAGACAACCCATTACACATAGTTGGATTTTTGACTGCCTGGCAGGACTATTTAGGTTACGTTAATAAGAACGAGGAGGATGACTGGAGGAAATACAAGTTAAAGAGCGAGGATTTGGTTAAGCTCAATGACGAGCAGGTTACGCAGTTGTATGAACTGATGCAAGAAACTAAGAACTACCATAAATCAGATGAGGATGGCCAGGGTGATCTGGATGGACATGAGAATGAGCATATGCATTAGTAGAGGAATCAGGGTGTTTGTGATTTAGTCGATACTAGGGGTTTGATATATATACATACATACATACATATATACATACTTACTTACACAACAACTAACATACTTTATAAGAGATGTAGATCACTGCTGTAAGTTTTAGGGCAATAATAATCGATTCGGATAAATTGTTAGTATTCGTAATATACATGAGTTATGAATAAAATATAATGATATAAAATAAAAAAATATAAATAAGAGAGTCAAATCAACTAAAGCAGAAAGTCCAACCAAAGTCTTCAACAACATCACACCAGTCCATATGGGTACAAGCGTCATCCAACTTGCAATCGATAACCTTCCAGCACTGTTTAATAACATCGAAACACCGTCTGATGTTTTTAACTTCATATAAGGATGAATAATTAGCATATCTTTCTCGCATTTCCTGTCTTGAAGACTCATCAACACACAGGATTCCAATAATCATCATTGGGAAACATAACGAAGCTTGTAACTTTGTTCCCACTAGGATGTCAAACAAGTTTGAGGCTAATCTTCGTAAAACTTGGACTTCATCGTCTGTGAAATTACAAGTCTTGACTGAGATTCGAATATAGATATGGAGGGTAAGCTGTAAAAGTTCGAATAAGGTAAGGTGAAGTTCGAGTAATTCCGGGTCGTTCGCTAGTTCATTCAGTTGACTATGGGATGGCTGGGACTCAATTATACGTTGTTCGAGTTCGTTAAACGATTCAAAAACAATTTGCTCATGAAGATTGGTTAACTTGTTGAGTTCAGCCTCATATGTTTGGATCCGCTGAGACCTTTTTCTTTCTTTCATGGAAACGGTAGTAATTGAAGATGCTGGAGAGATGGGTGATGATGAATTGGAACCCGAGCTTGATGAAACATCAATGCTGACTTCTTGAATTTTAGGTTCACCGGCCTCTGTTACAGTTAGAGGATTTGTAGTCAGCTCTTCGAGACTCAATCTAATCAAATCAATTCTCATTGATAAGTTCTTCAATTCTTTTCTTTTGTTTATGACATCACCAAATATCAGAAAAATCTCTTGAGATGGACCTTGGAAGGGGTCAAGTCCGTAGTTATCCAAGTCTAATAATTTCTGATTCTTAAAAATCTCTTTGTATACATCCATGTCCAAATGGGTACCGGATGCTAAGGCTCTAGTACCCATGATATCATGATAGAAGAAGTTTGATATGATCCATTTCCCTTCATTCGATTGTTTGTTGTTTTCAACGAACTTCAATAATCCTCCATAATCCATCAAAGTGTCTTTGAATTGTAAGAATAAATGATACCAGTATTTGACATCTCCAGTTGATATTTCGGAGCCCATTAATGCAATATAAGCAGACAATAAAATCATATAGTCTTGGTTATTAAATGACTTTTTCTTAGTTTTCTTAAGGTTAACTAGATTCAAGGCTTTATAGAAATAATGTCTTGCACACTCATCATCCGGACCTAACAAAAACATACCACCCCATGCGACGATCCCCATTAAAACAGATTCTTCTATGTTGGCAAGGCGAAGCATATAACCTAGGAAAAAATTAGATTCATTTCTTTCACAAACAGTGATAACATTAACGATATGTGATATATAGTGATCAAGAAATAATCTCCCTGTTTCATCTAAATTTTTGATCAAATTTGAAGATGGGGTTGTCATGTTGGGAGTAGCAGTATCCAAAAATAGAATACGAAGTGCGGGCTTCAAGTAATTCAATAAGTCTGTTGATTGCAAAATACTATACAACTCAGGTTCCGTAAGGTCTTGATTTTCAACATACTGTGATTCGTCCATCGGTAAATAATCGTCCTCATCAACGGGCTGATGCAGGATACTCAGGGTTTTACTTTTATGTTCTTTAGGTTCCGGATCTTTCTCCTTTTCATTTTGGACTAAATTATGATAATCATCGAAGTTTGTCAACGATAATTCCTCTATACTTTGAGTATCATTAAGACCGAGCTTCTGTATATTAGGAGTGTTCTTGTTGTTGAAACATTGATGGTTACGATGCATGATAATAGAATGATTGATGATTGAATCTATAACATTTTGACGGGGTTTGAACTTTGGAGACTGTAAATGTTGCATCAAAGAACGAGCCAAATTAACCATTTCATCTGCAGAGGAGTCATGTTGGGTTGACAATGAACTCTCCGAACCTGATGGAGATAATGTTGGACTGACTTTCAATTCTGGCAACGAGGAGAAAGCTTCATCGTTGAAGAAGGCAGAGGGAGAAAATAGAAATGAAGGTGACCCAAGTTGTGATCCAAGTTGTAATGGGGAAAGTTTTGGAGTTAACGCTATTGGATCGTTTTTTGATTCAGTTTGATGCTGTGCCCGTATTTCAATTTTTTGTTCTTCTTGGACAGATTTTTTTTGGCCATCAGCTTGTGCTCGCTCTAAAGCCAATTTGTCTGACTCTAATTTACCGTTTTTAGCAACCGTATTGACAAAGATAACATTTAAATTTGGCTGAGGTTTACTAATTTGCTTTTTATCAGCTTTTGACAAGTTTGTGTTGATTGGGTTCTCCGTAAATGTTTTGTCTTTCTCCAACTTGATTAACTTATGCGATTCCATTAAATTATTTAAATCGAAATCATTTTTTCTTTTTGCTGGGTTAGCATCTCTTCTCTTACATTCTAGATTTTTCTTTTGGCATAACCCGCAAACAGGAAACGTTTCATCACATTTCTTTTTCTTTTGTCTGCAGTTCAAACATCCAGTTTTGGATCTCGAAGTTAATCCAACGAATGATTTATTTTGAATAACAGGTTGCTTTAACTTGATAGGTTGTGAAAAAGTATTGGAAGACGATGAGGAGTTTGCTCTTAGTATGATAGGCTGCGGAAGTGTATCATTGTTGTGTTCTTGTTTGATGTCTATGGATATTGATTCAATATTGGCCGTACTCATATTATGATCAAATGATTTAGCAGCAAGAGAGTTAGTGGATGAAGAAGCAGTTGTAGCAGATCCTAGTTCCACGGAATGAAGATTAGTATCCACAGTGGAAAACATTTGCTAAGGGTGATAAGGTTAGACTGGTGATGACTTTCTTCAAAGGAGATAAATCAGTAGTCAAGGATTGAGGCACCTTTAAATACGAGACAAGCAGATAATATAGTATGGTATTTGCTGTTGAATCTAACTTGATTCTATTTGATATTTAGCTGAAGCTTCAAGAGGAAGAGACAAAAGATTCAAAGAACCAAAGAAAGATCACTACCAAACGAAGCTATTAAAAAAAGATGTGACTATTGCTTACCAAGCAGATTTACAAAAGAAAAACCAAGACAATAACTCTAAACCAAAAGACCTATCTCAACAATGAAAACCAACCAGATTCTAGCAAAGTAATCAAACTGCATGGATAACAGTTTCAATTATAATAGAATATTCATTCACAATCTTTATCGTTTGTACAGGGTTGCCCAATATGGAACACTACGGGATGATCATCGCCCTTACGCCGCAATGTGTTTGCGATGAGCGCCAACTTCCCAATTGGGAAGCTAGAAGAGGCCGTTGAGATTTAGTGGCTGAATAATTATGCATGTATTATTATAAGCCACGGCGCAGCACGGCGAAGATCAAGGGAAGAGCCAAAAGAGCCAAAGAAGGAGCGAGGTCAGATCAGTAGACTCTAGAGTGTCTCGAGAGGAGTCAAGAGTCAAGAGTCAGCAGCACTCAGCTAGTCGAGTAGCTGTCGAGTGGTTGTAACTTGACTCTCGAGTAGATGTCTCGATGACACCCACGGGTATTTCCTTTGAAACGAAAAACCACATTGCAAGGGTTTAAAGTCCGAAAAAGGGATGCTTCAAAAGAATAAACTTCCAATTCGTAGCAAGACTTTCTTGTTTGTCCATGGCTCCAGTATTGTCTCTTTTTATCAATTCATTGTTGTATTTACTCTTACTAGTTGTGTTTATACATTGAAATTTAAGTTAACTTATTATTTACTTCAGCATTTTGAAGAAATTTGATGATGAGAAAGACATGACAAATATAAAAACAAGACTTATACGAACAACATTCAAAAACAATAAAGTACAAACTCCTGCTTACAGAAAAGGCCCCACCTAGACCCACATAACCAATAATAGAAAAATACCACTTTTTCAGGCCTTTGTTTCAAAAACTAAATGGATCTTCCTCGTCGCTGAATCCATCGAAAAATGTTGTAAAAGTAACCACTGTTCCAAAGATCAAACTACCCCCTATGATCGTTAGTATTGATGCCATATGTGTCAGAATATTACAATGATATAAAACTAATGGAACTATAGTTGCAGTAGTCAATAAAAAACTAGTTAAAAACCTTCCAAATTCAACCACGTCATTCGTTGGAGATCCCGAATCTCCAAGATAATCATCGAATCCAGTCGTATAATAACGAGTGAATAAAATTGGAACGTACGCTAGTCCGTAAACAAATGCTATTAAAACGGGGAACCAATTACCATAAACGGCACCGGCTAAGACAACAAGTAGGAAACCAACCGCTAAGACACTCGATAATCCAATTATCTTCGTTAATGGATTTAATTGAAATGCCATTATAAAACTATTTAGCTTTGATTATAAGTATATTTGTTCTATTTGGACTATTTTAGGATATAAGTGTATTTATGTATGTATTATGCGTATATCAGTTGAGTGATTGTTTATATGCAGTGAGTTAATGAGCGGGGCCAATGACAATCTGAGTGACGTTCTATACCTTCACTCGCTCCACCACTACTATCAAGTGGATTCTATCAGGAGTTCTATTGTTTTACAGTTCTACAGTTCTACGGTTCTACAATTTGGTGATATCTCTATCTCTTCTTCTCTTCTGTTTTCAAGAGTAAGTTCAAAGCTGATTCCAAAAATTCAGCTAATCACCTCTACACCATTAGCTTACATAATTTCTTGCTTCTCCAGCTCAGTTTATTCTCAAATCTCAACAGTGGCAAATATATATGCCAAAGGTCAAAGACCAAATAACAAGTCGAGACAAAAAATGTGCCATTGATTTATTCTATTTGAGATCTAGAACTTGATAATAACCATCGTTAATCTTTAGATCAGTTCAATTGATAACCATCACATTTTTTTTATAGAATGGTAAGTGATCTTGATTTTTTCAGATCTATCTTTCATCACCAATGTTTAAAGTTTACTAACATCTTTTAACATTCGATATCACTTTCACCCCTTGAATTACAGTTCAGAAATAATTACGATAACGACGCCACCACATACTCCCCAACTGGACGTATTTTCCAAATTGAATATGCTTTGGAAGCAATCAAACAAGGTTCAGCAGCAGTGGGATTAACGTCAAAGACCCACGTCGTTTTGGTGGCGCTCAAGAGAAATGCCGAAGAGTTAGGTTCCTATCAAAAAAAGGTCATCAAGATTGATAATCATTTAGGTATAGCTTTAGCTGGATTAGCACCAGATGCTAGGGTTCTATCGAATTACTTACGTCAACAGGCAATGTCTTCCAAAATGACTTTTAACAGACCTTTATCCGTCTCTAAGGCAGTTCATTCAATTGCTGATAAAGCTCAAGAAAATACACAATCTGCTGGCGGTCGTCCATATGGTGTTGGCTTGTTGATTGCCGGTGTTGATGAAACCGGTCCACATTTATATGAATTCCAACCTTCAGGATCGGTGTTGGAATATGTTGGTTCTGCAATTGGTGCCAGATCACAAGCTGCTAGAACTTTACTTGAAAGAAAATTTGAAGATTTCCCTAATGCAACCAAAGAACAGTTAATCGAATACGCTTTAACCGCTTTGAGAGATACTTTAGCACAAGATAAAGAGCTATCCATTCATAACACAACAGTTTCTGTTGTTGGTGTTGAGGATAAACAATTCACTATATATGATGATGAAGAGGTTCAACAGTGGTTGGATTTATTAGATTCATTATCGAACGCTAGAACTAGAGGTGATACTAGACCCGATGACCAAGAAGAGGAAGGAGAGGATGAAAAGAACGATGAAACAGCCGCTGGAGTTGCTGAGCCTGAAGACGCAAGAACAACGACCACAAGTACCAGTACAGCACAAGAAACATCTGGAGCACCAGAAGATGCATCGGCTTCAACCGACGATCATATGGACACTGATTAAATTCAATTCTTTTGTGGCGGGCAGTTGTATAATATTAAGATTGTAGACGAGTATGTTCTGTTATTTCAAATACGAATGTTCTTTTTTTCGTTTCCTTCTTTGTTCATATGATAAAATATAAATATTTTTTTTTATTTCAATGCTAATTTGAATTCAATTCAATCAAATCAATTTATATAAATCTAAAGTGTCAAAATAAAATATTCATTCCTGGGGAATATGTAATTTCTTCACAATCTTCTTCGGGAACTCCATTTTCATGAGTCAACACGGCGAAATCCAAGTGACTATAATCTCCAATAACTACCATTGGAGCATGCCATGTACCAACATTATAAGTGACAGACTGATTCCCCTTGCACAAAAATGCTTCTACTTTGGTATGGTCCGGATAGAATTCAGGTCCGCTTGTTGGATCATTAGGTGCTACAATGACCAAGTAAGCATTTTCCTTTGCATCTCTCCCCATTGGGATAAAAGTTTGTGTAGTATACGGATGTCTTTCTAAAACTTTCGCCGTGTATGACGTACCAGAAGGTTCAAGGGCAGAAAAAAGATGTTTCGGTGGAGAACATCTGAATATATTCCAATTTGCAGTTGCCGCTTCACCAGATTTTGCATTTCCCTCGTAGATATTTGTAACTGGGGCTACTTTGTGAAGTTTGATTGCAGTTCCCTGATTGGCTGCCGAAGCACTAACTTGTGACATCTGGTGATCTGCTGAGAGAATCGACCCATATTTGGCAAATGATTCAGGTGTTAGGAGGGAAACCTGAATTGATGGTAGACTTGATGTGTCTAGTTCAGTGGTCTTAATAACTACCATGATTTATGTCTGTAAACAATTGTTTGAGGTGTGAGTCCGACTTGACGATGAAATTTGGAAAAGCTTTATAAAAGAAAGACCCAGACTGGCAATATCTGTATTTCTCCAAGAGCTTTATTACCACTCTATGATTCATGATTGGACCCAAATGATCTCGAAACAAGTTCCAAGTTTTTGATCTTTAGTCGCTTATCTGAAAAAGAAGGTGGAGATCTCCGAAAATAGGGCGGTGGTAACAGCGGTGTAAGGCTGTTTCGTTATCATATATTACCGGCTCCACTTTCTGTACCGTTTGTTTCATACAGGTCAAAGCTTTCAAACTAGTTCTACGAGATAATAGGTAATGATTGCGAAATGTAATCTTTTTTTTGAGCCAGTTATGTAAAACATCTAGTAGGGTTAAAGACAAAAGAAACACGAAACAAATGAGAACAAAATTAGTAAAAGAGCACGCATACTTACAGGCAGAAATCGTTTTCATATTACCACTAATTGGAGTTAATCTAATTCTTTTCAGTGATACTAGTATTTACACCTGAAGTCACTGGTTGAACAGGAACAGATACCGATGCGTTATCTGGAGGTGAATATGTTTCCTTGCCGAAAATTTGATCATAGTTCAGAATCATATCCTCACAAACAAAAGTCATAAGACCGAAATAACTCTTCATTGTTTGGGGCTTGGTACCCTCAATAAATGTACCACCTACAACTGTAGCTATATTTGATGACCCCATCTTATTGAACTTCTTGTACTCATCAACAAACTTCAGATGCCTGACAAATCTTTCCAAGAAGTAGTAGTTGTAAGTTGGCAGTTCCGCTAAAACTTTAGAATAGATGATGAGTCTTTCTTCAATGCCTGGCGATGAACGGAGTTTGTCGAATCCAGGGACTAATTCATCTGGGACCAACGGCTCGGGAAGCTCTCTTAGATACAGCTTAATACACCCTGTCAAATTGTGAACATCAAAAACTAACTGATTTTCCATATTAAAGTCACCACGTAAATTAATTTCATCCCTGATTTGATTTAAAACACTTAACGAAGCACTCTTTCTATAAAGACCGACTTCTTCAAGTCCTCTGTATTCGATCTCAGTCATCATCTTTTCTATTATGTTCGGAACATTGCTCCGTTCTCTGCTGCAAACAAACTCCAATGGCAGTCCGTAAACGATGGTTTTCATGCTATATGGCGATGACATGGAGAGCAACTTTGGATTCGATGTAATTGCCCTAGACCAGTACCAATGTTTCTTGGAAAAGTTTAATTGATATATCCAGTCTTCCTTTTCTTTATCACTAGAACTTTGGAAGGAGTATTCTATGTTGTGATTCGTAGTAGATGTTATTTTGAAACAGAATGGAGATTGGTACACTGGGAAGATAGTATAATCTTGCAAATTCAATGACAGAGCAGATTTTGGCTTGGATGCAACAACTGTAGATGAGTTATTTGTAGAACAATAAATGTCCTCCACAAATGACTCAGCATCCGGTAAAGATTCAAAGTCAGCAATTCTTTCAGCTGCAGGAAGAGAATTGAAAGAACTCATATTTATCGAAAATGGCCTTGATGCCTTACTCAATAGTCCACTAAATTTGAACCTCGAAGACGCTGATGATGTGGTAGTCGAAGTAGAACTTGGCGAAGTAGCTGTAGATGTTTGAGAAAGTGTTGTTCTTAACGAATGAAAATCTCTTTCACGATCACTTGACATAAATACTCTTCTTGACAATTTTGCATGCGAATCTTGTCTCACAGATATTTCTTGCCTATTTTTATTCAGCTTATCAGTCTCTTGTTTCAGCAGCCAACTCTTCTTAGCATGTTCAATTCTCAATAACTTATTTTGGTCTTGAATATGATCTTTGAAAATTCTTAATCTTCTAGAGTTTCCGTTTTCCTTGTTTTCCTTGGTGGCAAACTCATAGACTGATTTTAAGTCAACAATATCCACGAAATAATCAAATAAAAATCCAAATGATGTATTTCTTGGTAATATTCCAGGCTTGTCTTCAATTGTTTGATTTGGAACCATTTGAGTAATATTCGAGATACAGTTATATGCAAAACGTCTCTTATCAAAATTGATTAGGTTGGTATTCTCAACAGACATGTTAGGAATAAAGCAAGAAATTTCTAATAATCTTTCCAGTATCCAACCTGGACATGGCGATAAATGGGTTCCTGGGAGGTCCGTTAATAAGGCCTCAACTGCAGATTCCTGATGAAGTAAATCTGTCAAATTACTGTACCCGATATCTTCCTCCTCAGATTTGGTCAAACTCTTTGATGCTTTCAACCACAATGGTGAAAAGAATCTGGACTCTGGACTTAACATCGTATCAACAATACATGATTCAATGAGAGACGGAACTTTCAAAGACAGACCATCTGTGTTTGTGGTACCATCAGAGAGACTGATTTGTTTCATTCGAAGTCTTGCTATCGACAAAAGCATCAGAATAGATGCCATTCTTTCAATCCTTTCACTAGCTGGGATAGTATTATCGATCAACTGAGCTGTTAAATAACTTTTGAATTTGAAGTAAAATTGCAAGATTGATTTTACCGAGTGTGGGAACTTGTTCACAAAGAACGTTGGGGTAGACCCGGCAGATTGAGCAGTTGAGGCATCGTCACCTTTACTTGATTGTTTGTCCGAGTTGACAGAATCAGTGTTTGATTGTTTATCCAGCAGAGTTGAGATCCAAGAATAGATATTAGAGATCACTAACACATCCTCATGGGTGTTGAGCTTTTGAAGGTCGTAATTAAATAAACTCAATGGTGATCTAGAGGTTTGAACTTCCAATAACTCAAATGTATCTATCCAATCACTCACTGAAATATACTGATAAATTGAGGAGATTGTTTCATCAAGATTGGTTATAAATGACTGAAGTCCAGAAATGTTGCCAGAACGGGGTAATAATTTATCAGCAGGCACAATTTGGCTTCCTAATTCAAACACTAAATCATTGACTGACCTGATTTCCAACTGAGGTTTATAACATTTCTTGATATAGATTTTTCTCATTTTTTTATAAAGTGAAGTTATTTCATTGTATAGCTCCACAACCTCTTCATAATTATGATTTTCCTTGTGCTCTTCATCAATCTCTAACCAGCTGATAACTTTTGCCCATTGAATTATGGTTTCATTATCAATGATTCTAAGTAGACTATCGAATGCTAATCTATTAGAAACAGAATCAATAAAGTGATGATAATAATCGTCCACTAATATCAGTAAGGTCTCCAAAATACCCAACTGAATCTGACCGACATACTTCCAGTTAACGTCAGAGTATTTGCCAACCACATTAGGCTCCCAGTCTGGGAATTGAGCAACAGAATTGCTGACATTATTAGCATGATTAGATTTGTCTGACATTTTTCTTTTATTTTCTAAATCTTTCGAAATAGACAAAGCAGCAAACTTAGCACCGACAAATCTCTTTGTTAAACCCTTCAACAGTTGCGTGGTTGAGCAGAATCCTCTATAAGTAGCGAAAAAAGTCATTGTGAAGACTCCATTATCCATTTTGAAAACCATAGAGGAATCACTTTTCTTGGTTCTATTACTTGCAGTAGAGCCAGCCAGCTTCTTCGCATCGTCCCCATTAATCTTGGATCCAAATAATGACGAAGTTAAAACCAATAAATCTAATAGTCTCTCTAACGTGGCTGCCTTCGGTAAAATTTCAACTATAATAGAATTCCTATTCGGATCTTCGTCTTCGACTTTTCCATCAGGATCATCCATAGTATTATTATCATGATAAGTAGTACTCACACTTGGTGCCAAAGGGGAAGCTGTTTCTTTCACATATGGGTGATAAGATGAAACATACTCATCCAGGTTGAAGCTACTGGATGAGTAGCTACTGAATCTCTTAACGTTTGCACTTTCAGAGAATAAAATACTTGATGGACGGGATCTAGACTTTGATTGCCTTTTAGGATCACGCACGGTTGATGAGAGCTCATTATCTGTTTCTGATTCTGATTCTTCACTTTGCTGCTCTTGATTATCAATTGCTTTGAAAATAATTGAATTATCAACATGAAGATCGGTGGAATCGATATTAAATAAATCACGAACATGCTTCAAGAACTGATTTCTACCAAATGTCTTATTTCCTGGTTTCGAGGAATTCTTGCCCAATAATCTATTACCGATAGCAGCCTGTGAAGGCAATCCATTCACAGCACCACCAATGGCGCCAATCAATGCATTTTGGTCATATATTCTGTAGGAATCCAAGACTTGCGGAAAAATAATAGAAGGGTAGGAACCTAAAAACAATGGACTTCTTGAGATATCATGATACTTGTAATATTGACCAGTATAAGAAGGTTCAATTTCGAGAGAACTGGACATAACATCATCTGTAGTTAAAGGAGAGCTTGCAATATGATAATGTAATAAACATTGCAACTTTTCATCGATCAGTGAGGGAGTATTATCATCTATAGAATCATTATCTGTTCCAAAAACTGCATCATCGTGTATTGTTGAAAGATACTCATCCCATTTTGCAAATGCAGCGTTGACTCTATCTAGATGTTTATGACATTGTCTGACAATGAACGACAAAGGTTGGGATTTCTTGATAAACAAATCACCAAAGTATGGGATCACCTGTTTTAGTGAATACTTCTTACCGATTCCCTGTGGAGCCAACACATGAAATGACGATCTGTGACTTGCCGAGCTTATCATTGATCTTCTATCCAATTCAAAGACAACAGGGGCCCAATTAGTCGACACAAGCTTGACTACTGCTGGGTCCATACTGTTCCAAGTTTTAGTCAATCTGAGTATCGGTAGAGAGCAGACTGTGGTAGCAATTGCCAACCAGCCAACCATGTCACCAATCTTCTCAAAAAGACATCCAAGTTCAATCCATCTCGTTAATATTTCACCTCTGTTATATGGTGTAGAACTATAAACTGGATCCTTCAACAAGTGGAAGGTCAATAGTCTTCCTAGGTAATGGATATTGTTCGTGGTATTGAAAATCAATGGATTATTTCTCCAATATGTATAATTCTCCTGGGTATTTTCATAAAGTAATGAAGGATCAACTTTTGCATCCCAAACACCACTGAACTTCAAATTGATTTTGTTGATCTCTTTAGCAAGATCCTTCAAGTTGAAACTTAAAAATTGTTCAGCACTTAGCTGATCCGTGAAAATACTTTCAGATCCGGGATTTTGTGGCAAAGAAGAAAAACTAATCAACAACTTCAAGTTTTGCTGTTTTTGATAAACCGAAACTTTTAATGAATCACAGTCTTGATGCTGATCGATTGCAAGAAGTAGGTTCCAGATAGACTTTGAAATCTGGTCGTCTAATAGCATGCCAGGAAAGCTGTCTCTTATGACTTCAACCACAAGGATCAATCTCTTAGTCATCTCAAGATCAATTTCCGAAGTCACTAAAATAGGACCTTGTCCATCAACAGACATATAATTCTTAGTAGCACCAACTCTAAAAAACACTTCTGAAAATTTTTGAAAATATTCCATAGCATTGATCATATCATCTAACAGTGGTAATATTTGCAACAAATTTTTACTTATGCGTGGAAAAGGATTGAATATGATGGCATGGCATATACTTTCGAGTGTACCGTTGACAATTTCCCCCGTTGGTTGATCAATCACTAAGTCCGGATGAGGGTAGAAAGTGGATCCATAAGCTAACTTGATGGATGTTGCTGATTGTCTGGAAGATGTTGTTGCCAAACTCAATTGAGAGCTCATATGATTTAAAGATCTCTTTGATTTGATCGACTTGGATTCCAAATCATCATAAGCATTTGATGTCCGTATAGATTGAGCTGGATCTTCACTGTCTGGTTGTATAAGTAAGCTCTGAATTGATTCTGATTTTTTTAATGTGATATTGTTACCTTTGTTTTCCGAGGCAACTAATGTATCTTGATATGTGTCCAGCGTTGAGTGTGTCACTTCCCTTCCAAGGTCATTACCCGATGGTAGTTGCTGAGAGGCACGTTGATCAATAGTGTTCGGATCTGTAACAGTAAAATATTTAACATCTGCTACTTCAGCAGGTGGCTTATAAATGTGAAGCGTCGAACCCCTTAATTCTGATCTATATAGCCTGAAATTGCTTTCACCTGATTCACTCACTCTATTTAGCCACCCGACTTTGATTAATTCGTTATCCCAATTGGGATCAACCAAGGAATGTCCCTTCGATCCAACATCCAATGTAGATGTAGAATTCATAGCTTGCTGTAATGAAGCTGTTGATCGCTTGCTTGATAATGTCTTTAACAGGCTTGTACTCTTCTTATGAGAGATATAAGAGTTACGCTTGTTCGAACCGTTAAAAGAGCCCGAGTCGGTGTCTTCTAGTCTCAATTTGTTCAAACTAGCTGTGATATTTGTTGCATCTTTCTTGGATGCATTAGAGTATTGCCCTCCATCTGATTCGCTGAGCTCATCCACTTCTGCTAAACTTGATCTGATTTTCGAATAATGTGCATCCTGGTATGTGTACTGATCACTATCGTTTCTATCATCCACCAAGGAGGAATTTGAGTCGGTATAGTTTTCAGAAATGATGCTTCTACGCTTGTCCTTACGCGCTATTAACTTCTTCATAATGTATAAATAAAGTCTGTAATTAAATGGAACTAAAAAAGTACTTCAACTGTCAACGGTGTTAACAACGGTACTTTTTTGGAATCGATGGATGAGTACGAAAACAGAGATTTTATACCAACTCACAGTATGTTTCAAATATAAATTGTTAACCTAATTAACTTTAAAATGAAGTATATAGTGTCCAGTGGAAATTTGCTGTAAAAAAATGATATTATTATGTTGTACCACACGTGTAGTAAGTGATGGTCACGTTAACTAGTAGAGATGAATGAACAATGATTGGAAATGTTGACTATAAATATTTCAAGGAATGCAAATAAAAAAAAATGGTACAACTAGTGACGGATAATAGTATAAGCAAATGTGTATCTGTTCAAACTGACTTATATCGAATGTTTTCGAATCGAGCAATATTCGTACCTGGAAAATCAACCATAAATCATTAATGGCCCTCCATCAATGTGTCTGGCGCCTATTGTTTGAAAAATCGAAATTTCGATTCTCGTTGAAGGAGCAGTGAACAAACAAACGCTTAGGAACAAGAGTTTGAATATTAGGGATCGATGGATGCACGTAATTTGTATTGTTGTTGAAACCGTGAGGCTCGGTGCTCAGGGGAACTTTTTGTGAAAAGTTTGAACCCAGATTTCCGTTTTGGGAATAATGTATATCTAGTATCTACATATAATATCATTGTTTTGGGTGTTTCCTATATATTCTATATAGTGGTAACCACCATAGATGGTTGATATTGTTATATTTTGGTAACTGATGATATTTTCAGCTACTCTGTGTATTTTAATCGGGAAAGATTTGATACATGGCGAGATGTGAGGTAATCAAGCTTAATAATTAATCATTTCCTATTTGAAAGAGTCTTTCGTTATTACTTTTTTCAACTTTTACACCATTAGTTATAAAATATGAAATATGCTGCCTGTAAATATGGAAAGCAGAGTTTGTATCCATATATAACAGACTCACACTTTTATACACATAAGCAAATATCATGCCAAATAAATTTAAAATTATTATGCTGATTGAGAATGGATTAACACATAAATCCCATATTCTGCAAAACAGAAAGGAACAACTTATAAGGACAATTTAGCCAACTGAATAACAGCCTCTTTAGTCTTAGCACCACCAATGAATCCAGCAGCATGAATGAAAATACACCCTTCAACACCGGTCAACTTACTTAATTCGTCATCTCTAAGACCTCTCCACGGCTCAGGCAACTTCTTTCTCGAATCAAACGATGAGGCTTTCACTGGAACAGCACTAATTCTCCATGCATTTGAAGAATCAACAAATAACACGTATAAGATCTCACCAACTGCGTTGTTGTCTTTTTCAATGTTATATAGGTGCTCTTTCCATGGAACAAATCTGTCCAACAGAATAACACTACCGCTCTTATCTAAGTTGAATCTGTCAGCAAATGCCTTTTCAACATATTGTTTTGCAGGTAAGAATGATTTACCTAATTGATTCAAAAAATTGATGAAAGTAAATCCCATTATTTCAGAAGCCTTTTCAAAAGCAGCATCAAAATCAGAATCATTTGGATCATTAATCCAAGAAGGATTCAAATTAGACACAACACTGGATAGTTGGAAATTATAATCGCGGAATTTTGGTGACAAGTCATCGAAATTGTCGTATTTATGGATACCATTGTCATTGGCATCAACAGCCTCAATAAAATCTCTGTAAACTCTGTCGTACAAAAATTCAATGTCTTTGGAATCAATAACTGGGTCTAGTTCTAAATTTTCCGAAATGACATCCTTACCGAAATGTTTGAAAACCAAACCAGCAGATGACAATTTAGTTTTATATTGATCATTGAAAGTGCCATCGAATTCTCTTTGATGATGGTCAAAAAATTTGACTTGATCGTATTTACCACCAACATCGACAACAACATCGGCAGCTTCCCAATCAACAGGATTTCTAGATCTGGTGACTGGAGAGTTTTTGAATCTTTTCAAGGTCTTTAACATGTAAACGGCTAACGCTTCATCTGCATGGAAACTGCCTGAATGAGTACAAATTTTGAGAATGCTGGCCATTGTATTTGGATTATCCTGAGTTGAGTCTGGTTTTTGTTTTTTTGGAAATGGTTCAGTATCTGACATTTTCCACCATAAATATTGTGATAGAGAGAAGCTTATAAGCTTCATAAGTCAAAACAGCGTCCATACTTGGAACATGTAAACTGATCTGAAATTTAAAAGACAAGAAAACTTTCCAAAGATCTTATTCTGTAATGCGCCTGACTACGCCTTCTCCAGCCCCAGAACCTGGACCAATAAGATAAATAGAGAATGTAATATATATTGCCGTATAATGCCCAACTACCTTTTCTACTATCCAGAAACACTGACTCACAATATGATAAGTAATTGGTGCAATCTCACTGGAATGTAGAAGCAAATAATTCACAAGTTAGATCGGTTTTTGTAAGACATTAAACATTATGGCAAGAAAAAATCTCTAGGGTGACACTTTTTAATAAGGGAGCAAAACTACGGATTACTGAACCTGATCCCAAAAAGACAGCTTCTGTACTTGAACATTTAACAAAATTGAGCATGAACCTAATGTTTAAGAGGTTGAAAATACAATTGGTTAGCATTAAAGTTGAATTAAAGTTACGTTGCATATACTAACAGTATTACAATATAATTAATTTGTTTATAACAATGACAATGCTAGGAAGATTTATACCAAAATTCAACTTCACAAGATCTCAGTTCGAACTAGCAAAGGTACGTTTGTTTCCCGTCTCACACTTTATATATTCACTTTTCAATCATACTAATCAATGATTCTGGCAGTTCACATTCTATTTGCTTACACCGATAACGATTATGTTTTACGTCGGTATAGATACTGACAGAAAGTTCAACGTTCCTGGTTACTGGCCCGATCCAGAGACGTTGAATAAGATTCCGAAAGAACCATACGAAATCCAAGCCGAATTGGCTAGAATTAGAGCAGCGAAAGCTGAAAAGAGAAGACGTTTAGAAGAAAAAGCAAGACAGTTAGGTATCACACCTGACGGCGACGAGGATGAAGAATCTGAAGAGCAATTACAAAAGGAAGTTGTGTTGGCTGAAGGTAATTAGAATCTTATTCTTTTTCGGAGAGATAATGATGACCATGCTCTTTGAAATCACGGTAGTTTTTCCCGGAGTTAGAACCTGTTCATATTGTTCCTTATTAGCGCAAATAAACTAGACCCTACAAATGGTGACCTAACTACATGCTTCAAAATATCCGACTGCTGTTCCACTTATAACCTGTGCGCTTCATTTTGAGACCCTTATATACTCATATTGTATACCTTTCTGTACATAATCACCAATATCTAGTATTGTATTACTTTTCAACTATACAGATACAGTATATAAATCATTGTCCCCCACCACTGTTCCAATATCGTTTCTTGATTGAAGGCCATCAGGGGAGGAAAATAATACTCTGCTGATACATCCTTACACTTCCAATTAAATGCTAAACACAGCCCACTCTGGCTTGGAACTTCCGATACGTTGTTATATTATTATTAGATCCACACATGGATGAATAAAATTGACTTACAATTTATTTTTTAAGTCCAAATGACAAAGCAGAAAAGTACTTGAACTCATGGTAAGCATACTCCTTGAGATATAAAGAGACCAATCGCTCACACTTTCCTACTAACACGCTGTGGAAATTCAAAAATTAGGCATCGCAACAAAACCAAGATTTATTTGATATTGATACTGAAATCCAACCCGATATCCCAATCACAACCACTCCAATTCCATTTCCGTCTATGTCTCAATCCACGGCAACACCTGCCACTACTAGCACAAGTACACAACCAGTTGCTACCCCTGCTGCAAATGCAACGACTGCCGCATCTTCTATTCCCCAAACATTATATCAAAAGCTTTCCGAGTCATCACATCCCATAGCACTTATAGCATTTTTGATATTTCGTTTAGTTCCATTATTCAGTTATTTATTCGGTGTCTTATTGACGAATAATCATATTTTGCAGTTTATTGTTGTGATCCTATTTTTAGCAGGAGACTTCTGGAATATAAAGAACATATCCGGAAGATTGTTTGTTGGACTAAGATGGTGGAATGAAGCTAATGAATTAGGTCAATCGATTTGGGTTTTTGAGACTGCAGACCCTAACAGATATATCAATCCAATTGACTCAAAAGTGTTTTGGGCACTTTTGTATTTTGTTCCTGCTTTCTGGATCGTTTTAGCGGTCTTTGCCATCCTGAAATTTCAATTTATTTCTTTGATTTTGGTTATTGTTGCAATTTCTTTAACCTCAATCAATGCTTTGGCTTACACAAAATGTGATAAGTTCGGTAAAGCAAATAGTTTTGCTAATGATGTTTTTGGAAATGTCTCCAATACCTTGTTTAGTAGAATGAATCCTTTCCAAAGATTTTTCTAAATATTACGAAGGCAATCTTACATTACCGTAAATGAAAATTTTGTTATTATATTACACTCAGTCATATACAACAGTATATTTAATTTTTGCTTCCATTAACCTTAAATTTTAATAACATCAACTGTCTTTTGATATAAGACATATGTGTAATCTTTTCTGTATGTGTAAGGGCGACACCTTTCCAAGCTTGTTCTTCACCACCAAGTAGCTCCTTTTCTGTAATCAAATCTTTCTTTTCATTCGCAAACTTAATTATACTGTCAGTGAATAATTTCGGATGGGCATTCGTTTCAAACGTATACCCTTTGGAGATTGAGTCCCGATATATGCGCGTCAGTTCCAAGGTCTCGTTGGATATTATGTTTAAAATCATTTGATGAATCCTACGATCCAAATCAATACTTGTACTTATATTCAATACTGCATCTCGCAACCCTGGAATCTCCACTTTATTTGGGACACGGCTGATGACAGGAATAGGATCAATCAAATCACCTGATGCAATTAACAATGTTTGAATAAACTGAGGTTTGTCCATAGAGTAATCTAGTAAGAAATCCCATAATTCCTTATCATCACTAGAGTTAACAAAATTAATTGCACGTTCAGGATCTTGTAACTTGTCAATAATCAATATTAGTGCTTGTTTGTTCTCTCCAACTTTACTCAATAAGTAAACCAGCTCTGACACACAGTCTTTAGCTTCACATACCGCGATAGCATTCTCAATCGAGTAGTCATTATGCTTTGTCAAAAATGATAGTAACAAAGGCCTATTATATGATGCAAATAATTTAACCATTTCATCCTCAAAATCTTTAACCAGTAACCCATCAAGCTTTGATAGTTCCTCTAAATATAAATAGCTAACAACATCTAGTCCTGCACTATCAAGAATATTCACAATCATTTGAGGTAATACTTCGTGGCTATTCTCGACTAATATTATAATAAAAATATCCAGCTTATCTCTTAGCTGAGTGACTGAAAAATCGTTTGCATTCTTGTTCTCTAAGATAATGTTTATTATCGCAGGCAATTTATCCAACGATGACCTTAACAAATGATGTTCATCCAAGAACTGAACGATCTCCGTATCTTTCAACTTGATCATCTGATCAACACATGATTCCACATCATCTAACTCAATACAGAGATCAATATACAGTCGTCTCAATGCTTCGAAAATATGGTCCTCCTCCGTTACACTCCGCTGAGTCTGATCACGATGTGCTAATTCGTCTTTGATTCTCTGTTTGGTATCGGAAACGTTGAACAAAGTATGATCCCATTGCTTTACCAACTCAATAATTTTCAAAAATTGATCTTTGTCGAAATAGTGGTCTAATAGTTCATCGTAGTATTCTTTTGCAACGGTGTACTCATCACCATAAATTGTATAAGAAGGAATAACATCAACGATTTCATCTATATGATCACTTGAAATAAACAGCTGGATCCATTTATCCCACTCCTTTGTTACCCTTTGCAAATAGTTATCCTTACAGCCGCCCTCTGTTATCTCTAATACTTTCCCTAAAAACTTACCAGCTTCTTCCCAGTTATCATTAGAGATGAACAATTCAAGTTGTCTTATACCGATATTCAAGTGTTCCAGTTTGTCCAACCAGAGCCTACTCATATTCCAAGCTTCCAAAAATCTACCCCTAGCAGTAAACCATGTCAACTGGTCATGTAGACCAAATTCTTGAATGACTACACCGTCATTTGCAGAGACCAAGAACCATTGAGTCGTTGCTCCACTCTCAGATGAATGATACTGTTGCAAATGGTAATCATTCAAACCCAACCCAGCATAGTTGTTCAAGCCGACCTCATCAACAGATTCCTCTTCTAACGTAGTTCTATTAAGGATTTTTAATTCTGGTGGTTGGGACTCAAATTCATTTTCTCTTTTACTGCTAATGCTTTGTGCAAATCCTTGTAATCGCTTCGGTGGAATAAAATTCAATATCATTAAATCATCATTAAACTCAGATATTCCTGCAATCAACGTATCCTCTAATACAACATGATTTTCTACTTCGATCTTTTTATCTATGACTGAACCTCTTAAACTGGATGCTGCAGACGACAGAATTTGAGAAACGTTCCTGTTTTGGACACCGGAGCTAATGGAAACCCTAAAAAACCAAATATGATTGGCCCAGCCAACTATAATTCTATCAGCATCAGAGTAGTGGACTTTTGGCCAATATATCTCAGCCCTCGGGAAACCTTCTGGCAATGGCTCATGAAAGATCTTAGCCCTAGCTGATATTTGACCGACAGATATTCCTGAATTATTACTCCAAAATATCAAGTCATCAATTGTTTTGATCATGGTTATGGGTCCATTATCTGAGTCGAACACTGTATCTTGTCTTTGGCCGAGCCAATTTCTTGTCGAGTATATTACTTTTCCACTCGTACCCCCTGTAATGAACGATTTTGACACTTTGTATTGCCTATCTATGGCGACTGCATGGATTGGGCGCTTAAAATCAAATGCAATTATATCCGTCTCATCTGTTATGGATCCGATCACCACTGTGCCGTCAATAGAACCGGAAGCAAAATAGTCGCCATCTGTGTGCAATGATAGCACAGAAGTTCGGTGTGCCTTCAGTGTTCGTATTGTGGAGAAGTCAGGGTTTGCCAAATGTATAAAACCAGAGTGAGATGCAAATATGAAGACCTTGTCATGAAAGTAGCAACAAGATATAGGGTCTTTGTTGAAAAACCTAGAAGGCAGTTTCGATAACCTAGTGTACTTTAGTCTTGGGACTGTATCATCATCATCTTCTTCTTCTTCTTCTTCTTCATCATCTTCTTCTTCATCATCATCATCAAGGTCGTCATTGCTGTTGTGGCTGCTATCTACTTCTTTGTCAATGTGTTTATTATCAGTGTCAACATACCTACTGTTTCGTTGAATTGTACTTCCTTGGTCGTCGTTCTTATCAACACTTCCATTTGAAATTACTCCTTCTTTATGCAACTCCTGTAATGATACGCTCACTGGTGTAAGCTCTCTAAGTTCTTTAAGTTCATTTTCGCTTCCGTGGTTCTTGTAATGAATTGAATCTATACTTGAATCGTAATCAATCGTGGTATCAATAATTTCATCTGTATAGTGATTGAACCCTTCTGAAGATCTGCCACTGTGGGTGCTGTGTCTTCTGCTAGGCATCACTATTGGGCAACTGTAAGTGGATCAGTATTGTCCAGTATGCGTTCAGATATACATGTACATATGAGTAAACAACTATATAACAACTCCTACTCAACAATCCTTACAGATTAGTTGGCATTCAAAAGACAAAAATACAAACACAAATATTGGGTAAAAATGTCAAAGTGCGTCTTTCCTCCACAGTGCACACTGAATTTCGAGCGAAGTCGATTCACCAGAACAGCTTTTCTAGAAGATTTGATAAGGTTGAATACACTTCTTAACATTTTCTCTTTCTGCAAACTACATCAACCAGTTACAAGAAATTACTTTATCACAAAAGTGATATACCGTATAAGATGGCTAGAGCTGTGAAAGGCACTTTGATTCAATGGTAAGTTTGTTAATTCAATGCGGGAGGCCCTATGATTTTTGATACTAACATTCTGAATTCATCAATTTTTAGTGATCCGTCAATCAAAGCTTTGATCGTGCGAATTGATGCCGACATGAGGGATATAATTATAGAGGAATTAGATGATACGCATTTACTTGTGGATCCATCCAAGATCAATTTCATAAAACAAGAGTTGAACCGAACTTTGGCAAAGAACACATATAATCCATTAGATGATGAAAATGCTCCAGCTTAAGTGCACGTTATCGATTCTTTAGTTAGTTAGATGATGCTTAATACGGCATTGCATGTCGATGTTTTGTTCAATACTGCTTAAATGTGTACATATGATATAAATAATCGCTTGTCTTTGTTTATTTTCACTAACAAAGTGTGTAGCCAAACTGTAACATATTCAGTGAAAATAAATTTTTATTATCTTTAATTAATTGAATATTTAACTGTTTTTAATTTATTCGAATATAGACCATTATTATTGTTTTTTCCAATGAATTCATTCATTCTGTTTTATCATATATAATTTATCTATAAGACTACTTTACAACTAATTGGGTTTAATGTTTTTATGCTATTTTGTACCACAGATACGATCTACCTCACAGAGTTCAAATTAAGGTTGCTTATATCACCATTCTCAGCAGTAAGGGTGTTGTCAGTTTCAAACTCATAAACGTCTGAAATTGTCACAGAAGCTTCATCATTATCTCCTTCATTGGATATATCATCATCATCAGTCATGCCACTAAACATTTCACTGACCAGCTGTGCCCAGATTGAAATGAATGCATCCATTTCAACTAGACTTCCGACTTCCGGAGACCTTTGGTTCTCCAGTGTTTTGGTATAGAAGACTTCATATTCTTTTATAACAGCATCATGTATTCCATCAATCAAATAATTGAGCACTTTACCGTCATCAATGTAATTGGTAATTCTTGGCTTCAATCTAGGAAGTTCACTTTTGAGTGTTGATACGAAATCCTCCATGGTTTTAGTTAGGTCATACTTTTCAGGGTAGTTCTTCAACGGTTCGATGAAAATCTTTGTGGACTCTTGGATAAACTCATGAACTGCATTTCTTAAAGCCATTTGTAATTCATATTGACAATCAACAAAGTCATTCACCACTTTTGGCATGGAGCCCCAAACTAGATTCATAAAATTACTAGATTCAGAGTTACCAGATGCTAATGCAAAATTGCTATCTATTGTCTCCTTTGATGTGTCACTTTTGATAAATCTTCGGAACAAGTTTTTTAGACCACTGAAATCTAGGTTTGTTTCTTTTCTGATATAGTCAATCTCAAAGGTCGAAACATATTCCTTTAAAAACATAAAATTTTTAATTTGATACAATTTTGGTTCAATTCCTGTCATCTGTCCAAAATTGTCTCTCATGGATAAAATAGTAAGATGAACAACTGAATTCGCCAAATCATCAAAAACATTTTGATTCAATAACTGATAAATCTTCATCAGCAATTTTATGGTATTGACGATCGGAGGATAAATTGCCTGCGATGAAAACTGTGTCATTAAATTCACTGAGTTACTACCTAAAGAAACAATACTATCAGCTTGCTCTCTGCGGGTATTCCCATTGCTTGATCTTTCATTGGAGGTTATAGAGGTAGGAGGCGGTATTGGATCGTTTATTATACTGTCTAAGTCAAGATCTTGTCCAGTTATTGAAGACGATTTTCTATGATTACGCCTGTTACCAATAGTCAACTCTTTTCCAGTTTTCTTATAACTAACTATGTGTTTGTCAACATATCCCTGGACTCTAAACACTAATCTAGTTTGCGTGTCTTCTAGGATGGGTCTAAATAGTTCACCAAGCTGGATCTTTTCTTGCAAAGTGGGTTCGTGTTGGTATGCACCCTCGCCTATTTCCGATCCATCCAATTCTTCAGTTTCTGAATAGTTCTGTAAGATTGATATTAGTTCACAAAGCTCACCAATGTTATTCTCTCTAATAATTTTGTTTCTTATTATATAGTACAAGGGATCTAACAAAGACTCGAACCATCTGTTTAGCGCACCGGAGTTTGTCATATTATCCACCTCGTCACTTCCTTTGCTATGGTAGTCAACGAAGAACAGATGGTGGAAAATCGTGTACTCCTTTTCCATCAATTTGTTGAAATATATTATGTTACTCTGGGCTAGTTGAACTAAACCTCTGTCAGTCTCTTGTTGCATCATATGATGTTTGATTACATGACTCAATAAATTGCTTCTTGATTTGAAGTACTGATTATAACAGTCATTCAGTAAACCCATATATTCATCTGTATCCTTATGATTCAATACTGCTCTTATATATAACTGCTGAATCAATGGCTGCAATGAAATACATTCTTCCTCGAACTGATTGTATATAAAAGCCTGAACCATAACAGACGAGCTTGCTGAAATCATACCTGTTGCCTCCTTCTTTTTTTCATCAGTTATTTTGAGTTGTAGTCTCGACTCAATGTCTTTGATAATGGTTATGATATAGTTTTTGACCAAAGATAGTGCTCTAACCATACATTGCTTGAATCTGTGTTGATAAATTTCAATTTCTTTATAGTTAGAGTTCTTCGTATCACTGACAAATTTCAAACATGCATCTAATTTATTGAGGATCTCATCGTTGAATCTTTCTTTAAGAACAATTGCGCCTGAGCTTGAAGTATTCAATGTTTGTACAATTGGATCTAACGATTCAAAAACCGCTAAGCTAGACGACAATTCATTATACAACGCAGATAACTGGTCCACTTCCTGGATCAACTGAGTTGATTTTGTCTGAAAATCGATTGTTTGGAGTGATACCTGACTGTTTATGGATAGCAGCTCGTTCAAGTCTTTTACTATCAAGTTGACCTCGTTCAAAAATTTCTCATTCTCATTGTAATTGAATTTCAAGTATTCCTGGAACTCAGAGATTTCATTATAGTTATCATCACCTATAAGCGCCTGATCAGTCAAACTAACCAAAAAATCACTTTCGTAATTAGACAACTGCTTAATCCACAATGCTTGGTGCTCATAATTTGTCAAAGGATACATTATAAGAGGCTCCTTGGGATTTTGAAGAGCGTTTGATGCCGTTGTACAATCAAGTATATTAACTGATTTCGACCTCTTTTTATATAAATTGCTTTGATCTGAACGACCCCTGATCGTCAAAAAGTCTTCCCCGTCCTCTAGAGTCAGATGACTCTCAATTATTGGCAAATTTAGAGCAATGGATTGAACCATCGATCCAGCCCTGCTTCTTCGACCTACAAATGATTCAGAGACACTGGAGTTCCTTCTTCTCATTGTAAATTTTCTGAGATGGACGAGTTGATGCAATTGAAGTTGACGCAAGTTGACGCCTCTTCTAGTATAATTTGACGAATCTCTGGAAATAATTGATCTGTCCTTAAACTTTCGATTCGATCATTACAACTGTGATGGTGTTTGAACATAAAAGTTGTCATTTTGTGATGCATGACTTAACATTCCCTTACATCTCTACACCATAATCAGGTGCACATTGATCGACGGTACTTTTAATTTTTATCCTTTTTTTGGGCGAATTATCAAGAAGTCAGGTTATGAAAAGCACATACGTTGGAAAATTTGCTTACCTTAATGGACTAGAGGTAGTTATAAGCAAAAGGATATACACAAAAATTATATTAAATTCATACAACATCTTAATACGAGTTCTCATCTTTGAAAACTTCGATCTCGTTGGTTCTATTCAAAGCATGGGCTAGTGCGGGCATGTAAGTCCACTCAGATTCGTGGGCATTGAAAATCCAATTTATGTTTATCGATACGTGAAAAAGACAATTGATCTTTTTCATTTTAAAACCTCCAGGAAGCACATAGTCACCGCTCAAAATAACTTCAATGAGCGCATTTATGTATTCCTCTTTTAACATTACTTTGAACTCCGATTCAATTTTCTTTTTCAACACTGAAATATCAAGGGAGTAATTGATCAATTCAGATAGTTTAATATGCAGATACAATTTGTACTTCTTTTTGTCAAGTATCATTGAGGCACGTGAAACCAGATCTTCTAGTTGTTTGTCTTGCTTGGCAACAAGGAACTTCGCAAGAGTTGCAAGGTGTTCACATATCCTCATAAGGTTTGTGGGCTCAATATTCAGAGACTTGGTAAAAGTAATTAGTTTTGTCTCACATAAGACTTTTCTCACCTTATGGAACAACTTCTTTTTAGATTTTGAGATGTTTGTATCTTGGAATTTTAAGCTGATTTCGTTATCATTCATAGGAATCATTTCAGTTAACAATCTCCCCAAAACAATAGCACCAAGTGTTTTATTTAGCTCAGGATCATCATAAGCTTCTTCAAAATAAAACTTTGGTTTTCTTTGTTTTACACAAAACTTCAGGAGCGCAGTCTCAAGTCTTAACTGAGTTAGAATTGGGATAGACTCTGAAATGCTTTGGTTGTCAAAATATTTAGCTGCAGTATCCAAGGTTATCAATGCTGATGATAACAGAAGGGCTTTATTCTTTGAAACAAGCCCAACTGAGTTATCTAGAGTACTCTTTTGAAATTTGGGCGTGTAATTTAACTTTTCTAGTTGTGAGTTTTGAGGGTTTATTTTCGGCTTTAAATTTGTAGTTGATTCAAAAAGCCCAGTGTGGCCATCAGATAAATTATCAATGTCTGATTTTTCTTCGTCGGCATAAAAGTTTATTGGTTTAGTTGTCTCCAATCTAGAAAGACGGCTCCTGTGAACTGGGACGCTATCCAATCCTAATATACTCGTCTCAAACTCTTGACTTAAGTGCAATTTACTCATTTCATGCTTTCGCATAGCCATATCATAATCAACTTTGTACTTCAAACTCTCTAGGTTCGAAGAATCGGTCCCAGAAGTATCATTTGCCCTTTGGTCAATCAATCTCTTTGTATCTATCACATCATCATCGCTGAAGATCCACGGTTCAGTAAGATATTCCAATCGGATAAGCATTGACTGCTCCCACCAATCCAATTCTAGATTCAACTCGTTTTTCGTTCCTATCACTTGAATTGAATCTGAATGGATTTCAACACTTGTATTGAAAAAATACACTGTGCCACAAATTTTTATCAACTTGTCAAAATTTCTTTCGTATGATAAATGATTCATCAAGTAGAAAGAGCGGTCAACTTTAACCGAAATACTATCCTCAGTAGATCCGTCATTTATGTCAAGGAAATGCATGATCTTTACTGTATCCGCACCAGTGCTGAATTCTTGCCATTTCTCTCCTACCACTTTCCCCATTATGGAGATATGTTGCACAGGATGATTTTCAAACATAGCTATATTTTGACTATCTGGCAAATACCCGTCTGTCAGATAAACTGATTTGCAGCTTTTAGTCAGAAGAACATCTTTAATCATCATGGGAAGATAACCCTCATATTGAATTGTCCTAGACGTATGAAATATGTTTGGAGAGTAAAAGTTGAGGCCGTTTTTTCGAAATTGTATGTGCTGTTTACCTGGCACAAAATCCAAGTTTGAGTTCTCTATAAGGTGCCTCTTCACTACCTTGCTATGGTTACGGGACTTATGTGAAGGTGAAGACATGATACTATATCTTCATTATTAACTTTAGCGTGATATGTAGAGATTTTTAGAACATCAAACGTTGGTATACAGCAAAGGACCCTTTTTCTACCTATATCTTTAGCCTAGCCTGATATAAGGATTAAATTCAACTCTAATCAAAATCCATGTTAGATATTTAATATTTAATATTTAACATTTAATATTTATTTATCATTTATTATTTATTTAGTTTTATTGTTGAATATTTTATTAGTAAACAAACGAACCTAAAACATCAGCCACAGTAGCACACACAGCCATGTTCTAGAATAATTTTGTGCCACGTGTGGCACATAACGGTTTTCTCCGAGCTGTACTTTGAAATCTAGATTAACCTAATGATATAATTATTGATTATGTTTCATGATAATCTACTAGTTGCTTGACTTGATTTACTTTGATAAATGTCCATTACCTAGTTTATAGAAGTGGCTAAGTAGCCGTTGACCACAATACTAATTTCAATACATCTATCCTGATATATACTTGCCAATAAACATGTCATTTGTCCCTCCGATTACCTGTCATGTACTTGACACCACATCCGGAAAACCAGCTTACAACATACTCTGTGAGATAACACTTCTCTCGTCCCCATCTTCGTCCTCAAAAGCAACCGACACAAATATTCCGCAACCATTTGCAATTGCAAATACCAATTCGGATGGTCGTGTTCCTAAATGGGAACCTCAGTCCACAAAAGCAACTGAGCTGGGATTCACAGAAGCAAGTGAATCCAAACTGCCTAAAACTGGAATTTACAAGATAAGATTTCACACGAAGGACTATTTTAATGCTAATAAAGAGGGGCTTACATTCTTCCCATTTGTTGATATTACTTTTGAAGTCCCAGCGGTTCCTGACAAGCATTATCATGTTCCTTTGTTGCTAAGTAATTATGGGTATTCAACTTATAGGGGATCATAAAGTATTACAATGCACACTTAGATATTCGTATAATTCTGTTTGGGGATTTGGCCTTTATGATTTTGATTTTCGAAATGGATGTTTTGGGAAATAGGGACCGTAACAAGCAGCTTGGCAGAAACTTAAAAGCCTCGGAAAGAAATTCAATTTACACAATCTACATAGCAATGTATAGTGATTTAACTCATTAGGTAATAAATAGATCTTTCAAAAACAAATGTCACGTAGTAATGAAGAAAAATCAAGAAACATAAGTACATAGAACAAAAGTAAAAGCAAAATAGTAGTATATGAAAATTATTAATAAGTCTGCCACAATTATAGACAAATAAAAGCAAGAACCTATCCAGAACTAATGGTTTAGGCAATAGGGTCAAAAAAACTGATATAGTAAAACATATGGTTGTAACAAAGAAGTACAAATAATGGATGCAGAGTTAGAAAAATAAAGTGGACCTTAGTTGAAAAAATGTGTGAACTTCTTGGATGAGTCGTGTATGTCCATATCAAACTGTTTGAAAGTGTTCAATTCACTTCTGATCTCCTTGATCAACTGTGGGTTACTGGACAGGACAGAATAGTTTTGTTTCAGCTTTATATTGTATCTATCGTAGTCAGAAGAGGAATGCGCTTCATTAAGGTAAATTTTATTAGAGAACGTCACGGACCTTGCAGTTTTGATATTGACGTGTGGCTGAAGTGAGCCGGAGCTCAATGAAGTTGATGATGACGATGTAGTTATAGGAGATGAGGGAACAGCAGTCACTGAATTATTCAATGAAGCAGAAGAAGGGCTTTGAGACCTTGCGTTCTTTGGGTCAAACTTCGATTTTCTTGCGCAGATTGATTCAGCTTTGAGGCAACCTTTATACCGATCAACTGGCACAGTGGGTATTCTTAGAACATTGGTTGTTATTATCTCAAAATCTCGAACATCATCTATCTCCTGGTCTGTAACGCCCAGGTGTCTCTCTTTGAAATGTTTATAATGAACAAATTCGTAGTCGCTTTCATCCAATTTGAATGAGTGATGGCCTATGGTAGATAAAGAGCCTTTTGTCGTAATTGATTCAGATAGCGATTCATTATTCGAACTAATTGTGTTACTGCGACTTAAAGATTTCTTTTTTTCCAATGATTTAATACGCAATGACTTCCTTTTGGTTATCTTAGCCTGACGATTCGCAGAGCTGTCGTCATCAAAAAATGAAGTTTCACCCAAACCGATAATAGAAGACAAGTAGTCTAGATCAGCTTCGGTTCTTGCCAAATCCGAAAGTTGAAAACTTCCAGTTGTGGTATCTAGCCTTTCAATCGTAGATGGCAAAGCATCGACTCTTTGTTTGGGTAGAATAGACGATGGGGATAGAGTATTGGCATCTGTCCCCACGACTTCCATTGACGGAACAGTTTCTGCCTGTCTATCATCACCAACCACAAAGCTTTGAACATCATCATCCTCATCAACATCACTCAAGTCTATTGTCATTTGAGTATACTCGGGAACATCAATACCTTCAAAATAATTAACAGGAGTGGAACCGTCACCATCGATCGTTTGCATCGCTGGTGATGGAAGACTATTGCCAGATTCAGTAGACTTTTGAATATCAGGTAGCTGACTGGCTGCTAGCGATTCAGCAGTGTGTGGAGATTGAAATGGAGTAGAATGAGAATCACGCTTCTTCACCAACTTGTCTTTCAAAGACCAACTAGAACCATTATTTTCTGATTGGAGTTTATACAAGCGACCATTATTTTTATTATTTTGGCCGAGGTTGGCCTTGGTCAGTTCCGTTTTCTTTGATGGCTTCCGTGAAGACAATGGGACTTGACGTGTATCAGTTGTTACTTGGACAGGTGAAGCTTTAGGTGACTTCTTACTAGCAGACTTTTCAGAGAAAGAACTTCCGGAGCCAAATAGACTTGAAAAAAATTGTCTGATTCCCGATGGCTTTCTTTTGATTTCCGTCGACTTCGTAGTTGCCTTTTCCTTATCAAAAGTAGATTTATTTCTTGGGTTCACCTTGTTTGATGATGAAGGAATTGAGGTAGCAGATATGGGAGCCAGATGCGTTTTAGTCGACAAAGATGATGGTTTGCTCTTTAACTCAACGGAACTTGACTTATGTGGGGTATCGTCATTTCGAGTACTTTTCACTTCAACCTTAACAGGGTCATGGAACTCATCTCTATCTTTTCCTCCGTCTTTGGCATAGTTTGCAAAGGCAGAGTCGGGTTGCGTAGATAAAGCGTCTTTTGACCTGATTTCTGCTTCTTGTATCATATTTAAAGCGCAAGAAGTTTCAATAGGTATCTCAGCATGTACATCGATAGCAGTCACCTTTGAAGTTGAAGGAACCGCTGACGAACTCTTAATAACAGGTGAAGGCAACAGATACTGTTCCTGTTTCGAAACAATGTCGACTGATGATAAATTATGAGTCGAACTTAGAGTTTCATCACTAGAAAGACCCTGTTGAATAGGTGGCAGTGATAAAGCAGATGGGATAGTCACGACTGCTGGGAACTTAGCAACTAAGGTTTGTGAAGGAGAAGCGGGATTCCCATCACAGTAAATCGATGAAGCTGGGGTGTCTGGGTTAGTAACTTCAATGGATGGAGAAGGAGAAGAGGACGTATTGTGAATGGTCGAAGAAGATGACGAAGCAGTTGACTCAGCTAGGTTATGTGTCGACATTTGAGAAGATACAGAATGTCTATTGGATAGAGTACCACTTCCGGATGTAGGAGAAATAGGAGCTTCTTGATTTGTAGGATTCGGTAGAGTCTCAACTTTAGCAACTGGGACCTGTTGATGTGGATATTGATTTAAATTGTTCAATGGGAGGATCTGATGTTGGTGCTGCTTACCATGAATGATTGGTCTCTGTAGCTGAAATGCCGATGTTTTCAAATTCGGCATTGATGCACGAGATGCAATGTGACGTGGTCTTTGAGACTGTTGATGGTAGTGAATGTCATGTTCGGATCTGACTTGCTGATCTGGGTGGCGCATGAGTCTATTAGGGTAAACAGATGTATTTTGATATGGTCCAGAAGGAGAAGACGTATTAGGAGGACCTCTTTGTGTTCTAGGAGGTCTAGAGGATCTATTTTTGGGTTGCTGTCTAGGTCTGAACACTTCACCATTTGGGAAAAGATACATCCCATTTTGAGACGTTAGACTTTGATGTCCTTGAACCCTTTGAGCTGACGTTAAGCTTGATGCATAAGGTGATTTTGAAGAGTTTGAATTGTCATTTTTGATGGAAGCATTACTGTTGCCATACGAAGACAAAGCTGTCATTGATTCTGATCTTAAACCATCTAATCTTGGTTTGGATCTAGATTTTTTTATAAATCTATCTTCAATTGTAAGCATGGAATCAGTGGATACTTCTCTTGGACCCATAGTACTGGAAGAAGATTTTATGGACCCTAACGAAGAATTTGAATTTCTTCTTGAGATGATCGTCATTCCATTCAGTGACTGTTGATCAATAACACTGTTTGATCTTGATATGTATCTTGCGATGTTAGAAGTAGAAACTGAGTTGGAGGAGTAGTAGGATTGGTAT
Organism: Ogataea nitratoaversa; assembly: GCA_030579435.1. Classification (NCBI taxonomy): domain Eukaryota; kingdom Fungi; phylum Ascomycota; class Pichiomycetes; order Pichiales; family Pichiaceae; genus Ogataea; species Ogataea nitratoaversa. The sequence goes on from JAKTQZ010000020.1 coordinate 180,863, forward strand.
CTAGAATCATTGGAAGAATTGGTGAACCTTGGAAGAGAGTTTGATGATAACGAAGATGTTGACATCGATGGATTGTGATAGTTTTGATATGAAGACATGATTGATGGTGGTGGTATTGAGAACAAAATATGAATGCTGAAAAATGCAAGGTTTGAAAATGAGAGGGTGGTTTGTTTATTTAAACAATCTGCAATGATTAATGACTGAGCAAGAGAGTAACTTTAAATGAAAACAGAAACACAGGAAAAAACCAAAGAACAAAAATTAGTGCTAGCAATGAATAAAACTCTCAGCTATTTTGATAATAATCAGATCGCAGGAGCCCCTTCCATGAAAACGTTTGAAATGATATAGCAAGGAAAGCTAAGTAGTGAATTATCAATGAAAACTTTGGAAATGTTAACGATAAAGATAATGGAAAATTATGAAATTCAGTAAGTGAGTGAATTGGGTGATGTCAATTGAACTAAAAAAAATAGGCTTAAAATCAATCGACGTAGGGGAAAGGGGGAGGCTCTCTTTTTTTTTTTCTTTTAGCTATATGGACAGTGGAACGAATGAGATAAGAATAAACGAAATGAATCAGTGAAGTTATATAAAACAAATAAGATGAAAAGTGTTGTAATGAATCTTGAATTATGCTATTGAATCAATAATAATTAATGTTTAAAAAGATGTTAGAAAAACCCACAAGCTGGAATTGAAGCAATAAAGACGAAGCTTGGATATTGGAGATCGATAATATGACTTGAATTTTGTCAAATTAATTGATTATCTCGTTAACAAGAGATTAAGACCAGTTTATAATTATATATATATCAAATGTGATCCGTAGAATCAAACAAACTGTAATTGAATGAAAAGGTTAAAGGATGAAAGACAGAAAAGAAGTTTGATTAGAATCTGACAGATCTCTTACAGTAAGATTCAAAACTCCTGTACAAAAAAAAACCGAAATTAGCACACCTCAGCTGTGTAATTTTTTTCTAAAAAAAAAAAATTATGTATAAATAACAATTTGTACAAAAAATATTATTGTAATCTATATCAGTCAATTGATATTTAATATATTCAATATTTATTATTTATTATTTATTGTTTATTATATGTATTATTTAATATAAACAGTAGGGTGATGAGCTATTGTACCATAGCAGCAGCAGCAGCAGCAGCCAGCAGCATTAACTGTTCGAACAATTAAACAATAGTCACCACCCAAGCCCTGTAATTACATCCTTACACTGAGTGCAAACATCATGCAGATCTTTTCCTTCCACCGCAAAAGTTTTCCAAAATTTCCGCTTTCGGTTCTTCAAGTGGCCATTTATGATACTTTGCAGGGAGCCGCTGAATTCCAATTCCTATTGTTCCATTATTGGAAATTTTATAAAAAATCAAAGAAATGTGTGAATAGACAAACAAATTACCTGGCAAGCTGGATTGATTATTGTTCCTGAAACTTCCCCAGGTAGCAGCTTTCCAGGAACGTGATGAAAAATGATTGATCCACTGCTGAATTAACGCTAGGTGGGTGGATGGGTAGGTAGCTACAAGTTCCAACTAGATTTGTCTCAAGCCGTACTTGGAAATATTGACGGGTCCCATCACCATGATCCATCATCAGCATGTGTACAGTGTGCACTGTATAGTATACATCCAGTTTCTAGTGCTAGTAGTTTCATATACCATTGTTGACAGTCAAAAGGTCAAGGGTCAAGGGTCAAGGGTCAAGGCTAAAAATAGAATGGCGGCAAAGCAAAAGCAAAAGCAAAATATCTAATTCACTCAGCACCGAGTGTCTCAGAAAGATTTGCCGAGCAGATCTTTATTCTTAGCATCCCAGCAGCCGACGGGGGGCTGGCCGGGCCTGGCATGGCCTGGAATGGCCGCCGCTCACAGAAGACATTACGATTTCGGCCGTCAATCTCTTTGCGTTCCCCAGGTACATAGTACATAGCATATACTACCTGGTTCGGTTTACAAATTCCACAAAGTTGAAAGGGCCAGTTAGTTAAACTTTACAATCAACCCTTCCTTCTTGATCTTAATATAAAATAACAGATAATAAAGATTAGATAACAATTAACTCTCCACTTGGCAAATGAATTTCAGATTGAATAATTGTTAACGAGTTATAATTTCTTGATTGTATGCATATGTATATATATATATACTCGAAAAGCAAGAAAGCAAATTTTGAAAGTCTTGAGCAGATCTGATTAACGAGATTTTTTTTACGCTTGAATTCGACTGTCAATGATCTATCCTACAGGTACTCACTAAATGTTTCCAATATCAAAGTAGCGGGTAATGTTTAAAATTAAAAATATTCAAATGAGGAGGTTATTGAAAAGATTCAAAATCGGTTTTTGTCGGAAATTCTGTAATAGGACATAACTCTTACTTGTAATGGGGTTGTAGTATTCATGGTCTAATTTTTTTGAAAAAAAAGATGTTAAAGCTGTAAAGCACTTATTATGTAAAACAAAGGCCAATTCACTTTTCATTTCGACAGAAATACAAAATCCATTATAAAGGCATAGTCATATACATATAATTTGCCCAAAGGTAAAGTATAAACAATTTCCCTTTAGTCTGAAACTTCTGGGTCATCGAATCTGTAAATATAGATATCATATAAACAATGTAATTCAAACAGTAGATAAAATCTCTGAAACTTTTCATAAGAATAACCTTTTGACAATCCATAAAGTTGAAACGATCAACAGTATTAAAGTTCCAAGTTCTACCAATTTAGCATCATTCAAGTTTCCAACAGGTACTATGACATCTAGATATGGTAATCCCTCGCTCTGTATATGGAAAATCTTTATCTTGTCATTGAATTTTTCAAATCCAAGTCTATTTTCCCAGAATAAGGAATTTTTGATCAAGTCATGTTCATCCTGTTCAACGGGACATTCCCAGTATAAGTTTCCTTTTGGAATTTCAATTAACGAAGTTGATTCTGAGTCATTTGAAGGTTTTCCATATCTTAAATGCAAAGGAACTTCAAACTTTCCTTCTTCAAAAACTAATGAATCGTTGAGAAGTAAATTCAAATGAGACCCACAGTTTTCAACCTTGTACTCTGGTATTTCTAAGTCTATATCATTTGAAACAAAAAAGTCTATAACACTGCTTTTGATATTACCGAGCTGATATTTATCAATGAAGATACTTGATGGCAGGTCCAAATCAAATTTTAATTGGCAATTATCTTGTGGCTTAAACTGTATGTATGGATTATATGAGCCTTCATTGGAAGTTGGCTCACTGTTATTTATAATACTAACTTCATAGACTGGATGCAAACCCGTGGGCTCTATGAACTCATGCTTTGAGGTGTAGGTATTTAACGTATTGTGTAAGGAGTTCAAGTACAACAAAGTGGGGGAAAACTTTATTAAATCACGATCTTTGACTGTCAATCTAACCCCACTAATACATGAATCATAATCGTCAGCAAAAAGAGACTCGAGATGGAAAATACCAAGCTCTTGCACAATATCATCGGTGATGTTTTTGGACACGTTGATTTGACTTGTTATTTCATTCCAATGTAACAAGAAATTCAGTTTATCATAATCAAGCACAATTTCAAACGAATCTAATGAATTCAAATCTTCTAAAGATATCGGAATGGCAATACGATTCTTATCACTTGAAATAACTAAAGAGTTCCATAAAGATAGTACGAGAGCTTGTGGATCAGAAGGTAGGTCAGTATTATGAGTAGCACTATCGAAAACATGTGTATGAAACCATTCTTTGTAAAAAATAGGTTTATATTTATTAGGGTTATCACCAAGTTCAAGATTCGGCTTCACTTTTGAAAGGTCAAGAAAGAGTTCAATGGCGAGCTCGGAGATAGATTTATATTGCTTGAAGCTTGTTACCTTTTGAGGAGCAACATTTATCACCAAACTCGGACTTTTAAAATTATCATAATCATTAAAAATGGTTTTCCTTGGTGGTGTTATGGGACTGACGGTCTCTGGTTGTTTCTTTGGGACATATTTGAAATGTAGAAGACCTATAGTTTCAAGAAGTCTCTTGTAATCTTCATTGACTGAATTGAAATCAACTTGAATTTTTTCTTCTCTTGTTAATGGGGTACTAGGAGAAGCAGGGATCACAATCTGATTGGGGGTTTGTTTGATATTCTCAAAAACTGCCACTTCTCGCTCACTAGGATATATGAAGTACGTGGATCTCTGCGTGATTGTCATTCTTACAGGCAATAGCTATAAATCTTTTTGACGCTACCCTAGTTTTGTGTGAAATGATGGGATACTTGTCCATCTAGGTGCCTGACTCTTGAATTGATTCTAAAAAAATAACACTCAATCCAAAGGGCAATAATGGTCAAACATGTTACAGTCTCCGGAGAATCTGATTGAAAATCAGAGAGCACTGCCCTGTAATAGTTTTAACTTGTAACTGGGGCGTTTACAAAAGAATTTATATTATCAAATTTTACTGAACTAATTCACAACATAATCTAGATAATATGCAAATTGAATTATTGATTCAAAAAAAAATAGATTCTATATAATATATATTATATAGGACACTAAAGTACATATAAAAAATCACTAATTCTTCTTCTTCTTCTTGTGCTTCTTTTCGATTCTTCTAAGAGCTCTCATTTCATTCTTTAAAACACCATCAACCATCTTATATTTACCCTTGATACCTCTTGGTCTACCACCTAAACCTCTATTGTTACCAGTTGCGACAACCAATGTTGTCTTTGGCTTAGGTTTTTTCTTTCCTGATTTGCCCATCATGGCCTGGATTTCACGAGCTTTGTCCGATTCAGATTTGGATTCATCATCAACGATCATATCTGATTTCTTCTTTAGTTTCTCTAGTCTCTTGATCGCTCTCATCTTCTTTCTTCCTTGAGCCTCCATCACCTTCTTTATTGGTCTAGCGTTCAATTGTCTCATCTTATCTTTAATGGCTAATGCAGCTTCTTTCGTCATTGGTCTTTGAATCTTATCGTGCTGTTGTTCGTCTTCCAAGAACCAATCTGGTAATCCATCCTTATCTCTGAAAGAGTATCTATTGAAACCTTCTTCGATCAAATCTTTCTTTGATTTTTGTCCTAAAGCAAGTTGATGCGCTAATGTCATAGCACCAACAGTTGCGATGTCGACATCTTTTTTGTGGGACAATCTGGCATTTTCCTCTCTCTCGTCTTCGGAATCAGTTTCAAATCCAGAATCATTGTCGTCTTTAGTGTTATATGGATTTGGAACAACCTCAAAATCGGAATCGTCCTTTTCATCCTCATCCTCGGAGTCAGGGTCATTATCAGTTTGAGTTTTAGTGAATTTTGTATTAGCTTTCTTTCTCTTATTATTGTGTTCGTTGTCGGATGCGGATGAGGTTTCAGTCTCTGTTGCGGTCGAAGTAGTAGTACTCAAATCCACGCCAGAGAATATTGAATCACTGAAAAAACTAGTGGCTTTACTACTCAGTTGTCCCTTCTTTTTCTTTTCAATGGTAGCAATCAAATTGTTGATTGCTTCATCATCGTCACTATCAATATCACTATCGTCAGATTCAAATTCTCCATCATCATCTGAACTAACTTCACCTTGCTCAGCCTCTTGAATACCATCCCACTCCTCATCATTGCCACCTCTGCCCTCTTTGGCTTTCAATCTCGCGTCTCTTTCCATTTTAGATTCTTTATAGCTTTGATACATGTCGTCTAATTGGTTTTCCAAGTTATCAACTTCATCACCTGACTCGATGACAGGAACAAGTTCTTGGTCAACAACAATATCAACGTCATTGATCATCTCTTCGTGACTGAAAACCATTGATTTTTTACCCTTGGCGAGCGCATCCAGTTGACCAGTCTTTTCAGCAGTTTTCAAGTTGAATAAAGACTCTGAACCAATTTGAGCAGCATCTAAACCAACTTGCATGTCTGTTAACATATTCATTTGCATTCTGGTTATCTCCTCCTGTTTCAATTCATTCTTCTTTCTCTTTTCTCTCTTTCTTTTCAATCTGTGTCTTTCAGTCAAATCTTCCAGTTCTTTATCAATCTGTTGATCTTCTGTTAATTCTTCAATTTCAATTTTAGGAACTTCTCTATCTTTTTCATCTATTAATCCTAATGCATCTCTAGCATGTTTTCTCCATTTGATTATCATTCTGAAATCTTTCTTACCTAAGACTTTCAAATCCTTACAGCATTCGTAAAACTCTTTATTGGTCTCTTTCATATTCTTTAATATTTTCCATTCTGGGTCATCTTTTTCAATTTCGAACATTGAAATACCACCCAAAGTGTTAATAATCTCCTCTTCTTGTCTCACCCAGTCCATAAGTTTCATTGGGTGAAATAAGGTATAATCACCTTCCTCATAACCATCTCTCTTTCTCTTTTTAATCTCGGGATTGAAAACTTTGGCTTCATTGTTGGCTGGCCCATCTGGTAATTCTTCAAAGACCTCTTTAGGATCTAATAATCTTGGATCTAATTTCTTTGGCGCCTTGAAACCTTTACAAACCACAAAAATCTCAGCAGAAACGTTACGAGATGCTGGAGGTTTTGTTGCTTCAACTTTATCGAACAGTTGTTTCAAAACCCAAATCAAATTATTATAATCTCTAGATCTGAAAACTTTGGTAACGTACGTACCACCTGGTGCTAAATTTTCCACTGCTAACCTTGTAGCTTGTAAAGTTAAATGGGATTGAGTATAGGCATCTTGAACCCAGTTCAAACCCACATTAGGGGCACCATCATGTAAAACTGTATCAGCCTTCCACGATTTCATATGACCTCTTAATTTGGATCTGCAATCCTCCGTAGTAATATCACTTTGGAAAGTGATACAATTAGGCATAGGCTTGATTGGAACAATATCCACACCGATTATTAAGGAATTGACTGGACATAACTGAGCTGCCACTTGACACCAGGAACCTGGGGCGGCACATAAATCGATAACAACTTTGGATTTCTCTAGGAAATGGCCATATTTCTCATTGATTTGTAAAATCTTAAAGGATGAACGAGCTCTATAACCTTTTTCTTTGGCAAGGAAATAGTATCTATCTAAACGCCCTTTAGCGTTCTTTTTTTGTGTTCCTGCCATATTTTTCTAATAAAGTATTCTATGATATGAGGTTATTCAAGGGAAAAAGCAAGGATCAATTAGGAAGTAATTCATTATATCATAGGCATTAAATATACTATTTTTCCCTAATCCAAAGGGCAGTAGAATGAAAAGTCAAAATAAAATAAAAAAATAAAAATTTTATAGTCGTGCATAAATCACATTTAATGGGGCAGTGTATCCGTGTAGAGGTGTGTAGTTTTTTATGAAGACTTTGTTTTAAATTCTAGAGGTTTTGGTTTATCATGAAAAGTACTAGTATAGTACTAAATTCGTCTTACCATAACTCTCTGGTTCCATATAGGGTTGAAATTCGCATCGCAAGACTATATAACGGATAGACTCGATATGACAGACTCAAAATATCCCCCTGACATAGTGAAGCTATTCAATCCCGAATTTCCTATACCTCTCTTAGAAGAGATAGATCACCCTATAGAAACGAGAAGTACAATCAACATATCAGGTATAGGTGAATTGCTGAACAAAGCTACAGCACATGCAATTGAGTTCAAGAACTACAAGAATGAATACGTGAGTAAGGAACAAAAATTCAAACTGAAAGCTAATCAGCACCTAGCAAAGCTACAAATAAATCTAGCGAAGTGGAATCCAGACAAAGATATCCATGTCTCTGGGGACCCTTATAAAACAGTATTTGTTGGTCGACTAGATTACAGCATCAACGAGATCGAGCTCAGTGACAAATTTTCTGTTTTTGGAGAAATAGAGAAAGTTAGAGTGGTGAGAGACAAGACAGATCGAACGAAAAGTAGAGGGTATGCTTTTATAATTTATAAGAATGCTGCAGATGCAAAAGCTGCATTTCAAAAGGGTAATGGTATGATGATCAATGATAGAAGTGTTATAGTCGACGTTGAAAGAGGACGAGGAGTGAAAAATTGGAAGCCTAGAAGACTGGGAGGTGGACTCGGTGGTAGAGGTTACTCTAAGTTGCCACAACCCGGAATACTGAAAGAAGGTTTTACTGGTTTTATACATCCACAACGTTCACAACATTTGGCGGACAGTGTCGGTACGATACCCAGAAACCCAATGTTCGCCCCACCAAGAGATTATGGAAGCTCTCGTAACGCTGGTCATAGTGGAGTTCCATATAGAGACTACGATGAAAGAGATAGAGACTTTAGAGGGGGATCTTCGAGGGGGGGATATCGAGCTGGAAGAGGTAGAGGGGGTGGAAATGGAGGTGATTATAGGGCAAGAGATGGTGATTATGTTCAGAAAGGATACAGACCGAGAGGCCCTCGTTACTGATACCTGAATATATAAATATATATATTATATATTATATAATATATATGTGTAAGTACAGCTGAATGTCTCGATGTTAGTAAAGCACAATTAACGTAAACAGATAAAAGTGATTTGTCTTGTAAATAGATTGGGTTTCGCACGCCTCTGCTCGAAACTTTTCTTCACCAAATGAAAACAAACAAATCGCAACTTTGATGATAGATTCGAACACCATTTATGATTTAGTTGCTATATTGCTTCTAATTTTCCTTCATATCCTTATATAAAGTGGTTCTCGGATAGACATATATAATACATACACAAGTTTTTTGGCTTTCTCTGTATATCATTAGATTGGTGTATTGTTGACTCTTCAGTATGGGTTTATTCATTAAAACCAATAAATACATATCCATAGCATTGGTGTTTTACGCCCTTGTTCATGTCTTAACCACCTGTCCGTTGAATAGTCCATATGTTTATGCTGGCTCAGATTCACCTGATTCAATTTGCAAATATACCCATATATCATATCAATACATAGAACCATACACTGAACAAGTCTTCCAATATGCTGATTCTACTGTTGTGCAACCTGTCACAAATTATTACAAAGGGTCACCAGTGAAGCCAGTTGTTGATTCCGCCTCTCAACAAATTTCATCATTGTATACGGCATATGGTAAGAGACATGTGGATGCTCATTATCCTGTTTTAAAGTCGAAAGTTGTGTTTGCTCAACAGAAAATCCATGATGCATTGCTCAATTATTCAGACGCTTCTAAATCATATATCAAATCAAACGGTTTGATTGCGTTCAACACCTTGAAAGCTAAGTCAATTGAGTACTATTTGATTTCAAAGAAGTATCTTGTTACCAAAGTTTGCCCACGATCACTGATCTATCTGCAGTTTGCCAAGGATCAAGCAAAACTGCATGCTAGGAAATCACATATTTATTTGTATTTACAATATAACCTATATGTCAAACCACAGTTATCAAAAGGCTACTATCTATTGAAATTAGATGCGTTGGAACCGTATGTTCAACAATTCAAACAATCGGTTGTTTTCAGATACAGCGTTGATTTTGCAACTTTGGGGTTCCAATATATTAAGTTATTTTTCGCCAATCTGAAGCGTTTCACGGTTGCTTTGAGTGAAGATAAAGTTAATTGGAAGTCAACTGAAGAATATTTGAAAGTGGAACAGAAGAAAGAGTTTGTGAAGAATGAATTCAATAAGTATTTCAATGCTGGATTCAAGATCCCAAATGTGGAAGAATACACTAATAAAGTTAAGAGTTTCGCTACCGGTGGTAAATCATATACAACTACAGAGGAACTTTCAGAATCTGAGGAAATTTCAGTGACTGCTACCGCCATTTTGGAACCAACATCCAAAAAGTATGAAGAATTATTGAAGGAAGTTGGTGGAAGTGCTATAGTTGATTTCAATTCTGAAATGTCTAAAATTGATGAAGTTATACACGATAAGATTTATTCTGGACTCAAACCCAAATTGCAACTTTTGAGTAAAAGTGTTAACTCTGGCTACGAAGATATTCACACCTTAATTCATGATGTGAACAACAACCCTAACAGATACGTCACAAGAGAAAATATGAGAGAGGCTTTGAGTAAGATTGCAGATTCTTTGAACAAAGAAGCAGATGAAATAACTGAGGAATTCAAGCAATATGAAGAAGAACTATCCCAAGAGGTTTTAAAGGCAAGAACTTCTGTTTTGGAAACTTTAGAGGAATTCAGTGACTCTGTGTTGAATGAATATTCTAGAGAAATTATTGCGAATGGTGATGACTACGCAGAGTGGAGAAAATACAAAGAAATTAAAGGAGAACTGATTGATATTAGAAACACAATATTGAATGCCCAACCAAAGGCAGACAAATTTTCCAAATTATTACAAGAGTTAAATGAAACACTTTACATATTAATTAATGAAGGTCAGTCATATTTAGCAATACTAAGAGCCAAGGCTAATATTGAGTTCCAGAGCAGAGAAAAATCAGAAGCTGAGGCTAATAAATCTACTGCTGCAGTGGAGGAACAACAAGAACAGGTATCTCAAGAGTCTCAAGAATATGAGGAATATGATGATGATGAACCAATCACAAGTACTGTAATCTTATACGAAACTGTTGTCCTCGGAGAGGACAATCAACCTGCGACCACAATAACAGCTGAAGTTGTCCAAGATGACGCATCAAATGTTGCTGAGCCTGTTGAAGAGTCAGAACCGGTTGCTGAGCATGATTCACAAGAAGATGATCCTAAGACTTTGGTCATTTGAAGTCTTCCTTGATTCGTGGATTATGTTGTGTAGGTGCTTGTATAACTGTGGACGTTATAGTATGTTGATCTTTTCAAGTTTGTACCATTCCTTACACTCGTTAGTTTTTGCTTGTTTGGGACCAAATAATTTTTGTCCATATACTCGTGGACTTCTTTAATGTTCGCCTTCGTTTGTTATTTTGTTCATTTCATTTTCGGTTCTATTTTATATAGTTATTGAGTTTTCACCCCTTCTTGTTTCCTTACTGAAACGTAATATATATGTCAATTAATAATAAATGGTCTTTTTATTTTATAAAATACATCACATAATAAAGATAAAAAGGAGTTAAATAAACTACACACTATGTGGTGAAATAACCTGAAAATATGCACACTTAAAAATCAACATCCACTTCTCTAACACCATCCTTATCGATCACTTTAACATATAGCCCTTTAAACTCGACTGGAATTCTCTTGACTAACTCTTGATTACACAATTTCAACAACTCTAAACCAGCAGCCAAGTCTAGATCTGATCTGTAGTGATGATCCAACAAAGCCATAGTATAGAAAGCAGCATATCCATGAGCAGCATAAGGTAAGTCAACTCTTGTGCCCAAGTAGTCAATCATCGATAAGAAAGGCTCTTCTCCTTTGTTCAATCCACCTAATAGAACTTGAACTTGGTATGGTTTTCTAGATCTTAAAGAAGATGCCAATTCTTGCCTTATAAAAGAAGCTATTGGTTTAGAATTCATTTCAGAATTTTCCTGTAGTGAATGTAATTGGGTCTGCGCTTGGATATATTCGGCAAATTGGGTTGTATCTCCTGATTCACCAGTAAACGCTAGCAAGTTATATTGATTCAATTGTCTTGTTTTATCATCGGAATCTTTCAAAATTGATATACCTCTAGTGAAAGCTTTAGATGTTGCAATAATGACAGAGTCCTTGACACGAATTCCTAAAATGATATCCATTGCTGTTATGAGGGGTTATGGTGTTGATGTATAAATGTAGAATGAGTTGCGTGGAGGCTGTCTAACTTATACCCTGTTCAAATCAAGGTTATAGCTTTAGACAATATCGTAGGAACACTTTTGTATTTCACAGTGGCAAAAACAAGCGTACAACTTACAATAATATACAATGTACATATTTCCAAGAGAAGGAGGCTGATTAGTCATAAATGAGATAATCTTCGTTGATAAAATAAAAATAATTAAAATTTTATAAATATTATGTGGTCAATCGACGTAGAGTAATTAAGGCGATTTTCGAATTAAATTTTGGGATTAGTCGTCGTGCGGCTTAACTTATCTTGATTATTTATTCTTTATTATTCAATATAATATTTAATAGTTATTATTTACTTAACAGTTATTTGAAATTCACTCTTATTCTCCAGAACTGAGAAACTAGTTTTGTATTAAATTACATGTGCTTTTGAACGAATTTCAATTCCTCAGAGGTTTAGTATGATACTACATTTCTTCATTCAATAGTATACATACACACAGTACATTATAATGTTCAATTTTGGCAGCAGTGGGGGTGTCACTAAAGCACTCTCTATTGTTTTGCTATACGGTGCATCACTTATACTGAATAGTACCCCACCCATAATATGGAATTTAGTATCGTTCCTTTTTGATATAATATTTTTTTGGATTAAAAGGCTTATTCGAATACTCAGGTATTCTCCGATTAGAACTTTGAAAGTGTCATTAGACACATGCTCTAGTTTCCCAGAGTGGGCAATGATTACAACTGAAATAGATAGGTTGAATGGGTATGATATTTGGCGACAGAACTTCATAAGTAAGAAGTATGACTATCAACTAATTAATGAGAGATTGAACGATCTAAGAACAGCTAGATTAAGTGGAGATTACTTCAAAGTTATGGGGATATTAAGGTCTGGAATTGTGAGAAATTTTGGTGGAATTTCAAATAAGAAATTATACAACAAGTCTTATATTGGGACGAAAATATTAATTGAGGAATATATACAAGAGATTTTGAAGTGTTTCCAGTCCATAGATGATTTACAGTTAGACGAAAGAAGTTATGAATTAACAAACTTCAACCAAATGAAGTTGGACTTCTTTCATGATTCACGACAAACTTTGGGTGTTACAGCTTTGATATTACAAGGTGGATCTTTGTTTGGATTGTGTCATATAGGTGTAATCAAGGCGTTATATTTCAAGAACCTACTACCACGAATAATAGCGGGCTCTGCTATTGGCGCCTTAGTTGGAGCCTTGATATGTTCAATGGATGATGAAGAAGCTGAAGAGAATTTGAGCAATTTGATAGAGTTATTACCTGCTGAGAGTCTGAATGAAGATACTGGAAATGTCATTGAAAACGTTTTGAAAAGAGGCTATAGCCAAGATATGATACTGTTTATTAAATATGTAGAACTGAAAATTGGAAATTTAACATTTGAAGATGCCTATTTAAAGACAAGCAGAATATTGAATATTTTAATACATCCCACAGATACATCAATTCCCTCGTTATTGAACTATATTACCACTCCAAATGTGACCATACTAAGTGCAATTCATTGCTCCATTGGAAATGGAATTTTAAAAGAAGATGTTCAACTACATATCAAGACCTCTGATAATAAGATTCAAATAATGAAGAACTTGGATCGTCATTGTGAATATTTATCACCTCATCAGGGTAACCATACAAGTATAAGCAAGACTTTTACGCCTATCTCACCTTATACTCGACTTGTAGAGTTATTCAATGTGAATCATTTCGTTGTGACCTTGGCAAGACCATATTTAGCTCCCCTGATTGGGAACGATTTGAAACATTCCCCCACTTCATGGTCTTTGACCAACAATTTAAAGAATCTTTTGAGTTTAGAGATCAGACATCGACTAGACATAATGGAAAAGTTTGGATTGTTGACAAGTCTTTTCAAGTGGTTAGCTGTCGATGAAAAGACCCCCCGTTTTGAAAATAGTGAGATCACAATTGTTCCAGAGTTAAGAACTTTAATCAAGGATTTCAGTAGGATTTTTGATGTCAATAAGTACCGTGAAAATATCCCATATTGGATACAAGTTGGTGAAAAATCTGTCTGGCCTTTATACCCGTTACTGGAAGCAAGATGCGCTATCGAGTTTGCCTTGGATGACTACTATAATTTACATAGAAGCAGATGAATATAGCTGTGAGCTAATGTTTATCACACACTTGATTTATGCTGGCATATATAAATTTAGATCATTAACATTACGTCTGTCGTTGAACTAGGTGGTTTCTTTGAGTTCACACCCTCATATTATATCTATGTATATAATAAGTATTCCATTTATCTATAGAATAATTTAACATTGCCATCTTTATTAACTAAATATAAATATTCCTTTTCGCTTACTTGAACGGCTTCACCGGCATCAGAAAGAAGCCCTTTACTGATCAATAACTCTCCTGTAACATCATTCGCTCTACCTGTTTTCAAAGGTCGTAAACTTAGTATTAGATTGGACTTATGTAATAACTTTATTAAAAATGTAGAATGGATAGTAGCTATATCATTTTGGAATTCGGTATAATCTAGAAGAGTCTTGTCACTTGAGGAGATAATAAAGAGATTGTATTTCGTATTAAGTCTAGCCAGTTTCAACAGCAAGTCGTCTACTTGCAAGTCGGAGATATGTAATAATATTTCAGGATTTTCCAGGAACAAATTGATCTTCCCACTGACAATCTTGGATAGTTTAACCCCCTCAGCTTCAATTCTCTCAAACCATTTCTCGTAATCTGACAAAAGCTCTAAAAATGAGAATCCACAAGTTGTAGGAACACTCAAATCCAAATTGAAAAATTTCTTGAATCCTTTCGAATATAAACCCTTATCATTGGTAAAGCTAGCAAAAATAACACCAGACTTCACGTTCCCGTTATTTAGTGTGTACCCTTTTGAAAAACTACTCGGGGAACTATTAACGTATGCTGTATCGAGAAGACAGTTTTCAATAAGTGCCAAATTCAACCATGTTGGCTTGTTCGATTGATGATATAGTATTAAATTAAGATAATTATATGTTGGTGATAAGGTTTTCGGCGATATTATAGTACCGTCCTGGTATATTGACAAGTCTTGCTGTTGAAGATCTGAAGAAGATGACATTTTGGAGTTCGGATTGAATGTAGTGATATGTTTTATCTATAAATTGCACCAGTATAACTGACTGTCTTTTTGATTCATCTACAGGATCTTTCTTAAACAGATATTGAAATTAAATTCACCTCTCATAAACAGAAAGTCTGGTCATGTGACCAATATTTTCCATCGAAAATTTTTACTGGTTTTCCAAATTCCAGATTCACTCTTCGTTGCTTCTTTATAATTGTTTAATGGTTCGAGTTGTTGTTTATGACAATGGATATTGAATAGTGCAATATACACTTTAGCATACAGAAACGATATAACATATAATGTCTCTACCAACTATTCCTTCTAACTTTTCTGGAGACTTCAAGTCTGTTTCCAACTATTCTGCTTCCATCAAGAGACCAGTTGAACCAGTTGGTCAATACTTCTTAGCTCATGCTACAAGAACTCTTAGAGGTCACACTTGGTCCGAATTCGAGAAAATTGAAGCTGAGAAGAACGTCACAAAGATCGATGAATCCAATGACGATGACGAATTTAATGAAGAACAAGATGCTGATTTGTTATCTCATGATCCAAGGGATTGGAAGTCTGCTGATTTGTATGCAGTTTTAGGTTTAACTAAGTACAGATACAAAGCTACTGAAGACCAAATCAGAAGAGCTCACAGAAAACAAGTCTTGAAGCATCATCCAGATAAAAAGAGTGCTTCCGGTGGTCTTGACCAAGATGATTTTTTCAAGATTATCCAAAAAGCTTTCGAAACAATTTTAGACCCGGCCAAAAGAAGACAATTCGATTCTGTTGATACCAATGCCGATGTTGCACCTCCATCCTTGAAGTCTACTTACGATTTCTACGAAGCTTGGGGTCCATTCTTTGAAAGCGAAGCAAGATTCTCAACAAAACAACCAGTTCCATCATTAGGTGATGCATCCGCCTCTAAAGATGATGTTGAGAAATTCTACAAGTTCTGGCATAACTTTGACTCTTGGAAGACATTTGAATTCTTGGATGAAGACGTCCCAGATGACACTGCTAACAGAGATCACAAACGTTACATTGAGAAGAAAAACAACAATGCAAGAAAGAAGAGAAAGGTTGAAGATAACAAGAGATTGGCTGATCTGGTCAAAAGAGCCAATGCTGAAGATCCAAGAATCAAGCAATTCAAAGAAGACGAAAAGGCTGAAAAGGCAAAGAAGAAGTGGGAAAGAGAAGCCGGTGCTAGACAAGCTGCTGAAGAAGCCAAGGCCAAGGCTGAAGCCGAAGCGAAAGCTAAAGCTGAAGCTGAAATCGCAGCGAAGTCTGATAAAGAATCAAGCAAGAAAGCAAAGGAAGCTGCTAAGAACGCAAAGAAGAAGAATAAGAGAAATGTTAGAGCTGCAGTTAAGGACAATGCCTACTTTGGTCTCGAGGGTAAAGCTACAGTTATTGATGCTGATATCGAAACCTTACTTGAAGCATTTGACGATATTAAGTTAGGGGAAGTTTCAGCTAAGTTAGCTGGTGCTGATGCTGCTTCTGCTAAGGCTACTTTTGATGAAGTTGCTAAGGAACTTACTTCTTCTGGAAAGGTTTCTTCATTGAAATTTTTTGGTCTCTAATTGAGCTATTTATATCCCAGTAAAATTTAATCAGATGTATGCCTTTTCTATATGATGTACTCTCTACACTACAAATAAAATCGTTCAATCACACAAAATGCTATCCATATGTGGTAATTTCCTTATGCCCAAAACCAAATGACGAATTTACTATAAACATAAAAGGGCTCAGATAAATCCAAGTGTCCACCATCTTCTCTTTTTGGAAACGACGCCATTGGTATTTTCACGTATTATATTATCACTGCCCGTCACTCTTGACCTCTGTTGATCCAATAGATCTTGTATCTGCTTTTCGACTACAGAACTTTTTTCCCTCATCTCCAGCAAGTGCTCTTCGCCCTCTAAATAATGCCATCCATATTGTATGGTCAAATAAACAGCACTCGCGAGTAACAAGAAGCTTGTGATTGGTCGTTTGAAATCTCTCAAAGTTGGTTTCAATAGCTCATGCTGCTTTTCAAGTAGCTGTTGGTACTTTTCTTCCTCAATCTGCCTCTGTCGGTCAAGTCTTTTTGATATGGATTCTATTTTTTTTTGTATCAAATCAGCTTTAGATGGCTCTTTGAAAGGGTCTTGGGGTTGATAGAGACTTGATGTTTGATTTGCAATGGCTTCTAATTGTTCTGTGGTAAATTCATCAGACAGTTCGCCTTCTTGTTTCTCGGGTATTATTTGCTGTGGTTGTTGTTCTTTGAGCTTTTGTAATTCCTCAACAAATGATGTGGTGTCCACAGGTGTAGATGTTTGTTTTAGAACTGTACCTGATGGATTATTGCTCAAAATAATATTATGGCGGGTGGTAAACGACCTTTTCTGCTGGAAACGCAATTTTCTAAGCATTGTTGTCCTTTGATTCTTCCCGACTTTGTTTCCTTTTGATGTATCCCAAAGATTTATATGTCTTTCGATTTATGGTGCTCGACAACCTTTAAAATCTTTTCAAAAGTACCATTTCGCTCAAGTGAACATTTGAGATTTCAATGTTGCAAATGCCCTTCGACTTTCATGGGGCAGGTGAAAATTTCAGATACCCGCGACTCTTAGTTGACAGTATAAATACATACTAAATAAATACTAAGTAAATACTAATGGTTGATAATGTACATACTACATATTTTACCATCGTTTTCCGGCTCAATTACTACATTGAAGTGTACTTTGAGATACAGTCACCTCTATTTTTACTGTTATTCAGCACAACATAGCCTAGCAAG
The DNA here is from genome assembly GCA_030579435.1 of Ogataea nitratoaversa. Taxonomy (NCBI): domain Eukaryota; kingdom Fungi; phylum Ascomycota; class Pichiomycetes; order Pichiales; family Pichiaceae; genus Ogataea; species Ogataea nitratoaversa. The sequence continues at coordinate 198,539 of JAKTQZ010000020.1, forward strand.
AGATTGAAAAGCTCCAAAATAGAGTCAAAAAAACGGGCAGAGTTTGGATAAAGGGACTTAAATGGATATCATAACAGTAAAGTTAAGTTGATCAGCTTCAGTAACCAAACACACTTAACAATATCAATCAATATAGTATACAAGCATTTACATAAGGAGATACACGTTCGAAGTGTAGATATGGGTGGTTTTGTCTTTTTTTTTGTAGGTGTCTTTTAGTTTGGAAATTTTGTAAATCACCACTCAGAATCGCCGGTTGCTTTCTGGAAAGCATAATCTTTGCCCTCTATATTAGCAATACCATCTTTCAAATTGCACTTCCATTTATTTTTAACTCTTTGAACTCTATCATAAAGACACAACATAATATTAACTTCTCTATCTTCGTGGTCATCGTTCGAATTCACTTCGTCATCTTCTGGATCATCCAAGTCTGAATTTATCTCATCCGAATCGTCTCCTAGATCGGATCCCAAATCCGAATCCTCATCACGCCCGTCATCTGAACCTAAATCGGAATCATCCAAATCATCATCAGGCGCACCATCTGATTGTCCTATTATAATCTTTCTCTTGTTCTTTAGTTTATTGCGTGCATGTATTTTCTTTTTCAAGCTATTCATTCCTTTATTTGAAATATTATCGATTGTAAATTCTATCAAGTGTGGCGGGCCATCAGACTGGCCTAGTGCCGATGACGTTGCTCCAGGCAGTACTATCCCTGTGCTCAAATCATCTTCGTGTTTAAGGTTGTTGTTAATAGGCAAATGTAGTCCATGAGTAATGGTATTGTCTGTTCCAGCGATTTCATCTTGGAAAGCTTGAGTACTTATAGACACAGCTTCAGTAATAGGGGCCTGGTGTTTCCCATCAGCATCCTCTCCTCTGTCTTCTTCGTCTTCTTCTTCTTCTTCTTCACGGCTCCATGGAAATCCAGCAACTCCTGACTTTGTGAGTTTGGATCTCCACAGATTTCTTAGATCCATCAACGTTTGCTCGTCGATTCCATTATCTTCAAAGTCTTCTCTAGATTCTTGAATCACATGTTCAATAATGCCTTCGTATAAGGTGGCCTGTGATTTATTTTTGTCGACCCAAAAGTTTGTTATAAATCGTTAGTATACCAAAATCAATATTAAAACTGTTGTTAAACTTTCTATACTTACCAATTCCTTGTTAGACATGATTATAATTATTTATTTGTAACCCTTTGAAATTTCAAGTGGGGGGAATGGTATAATTCAATTGACCAACTGAGTACAATATGCTATAAAATATCCCAGTTTTGATGTTAAGCCGGGTTGAAACGCATTTGATCTTTCATAAAGAACCTATAAGTATCTGATAGTTGTGTTCAGATTACGCTCTTTATTTTAGTCTTCAATTACTAAGTCATTTCATGAGGCTGGAGTATGACAGGGTAATATGTGGCGCAAGTGCACACCATATAGACCAGTGGCTGAGCTTTGGTGGGCGCTTAGTTCGATATTGCTTATACATCTCCTAATTCATTTACAACGTATCACTTGGAAACAGCACCGAACTGTTTGTCTTCTTATGATACCAGTTATATTTTGTATAAGAAATACACAAAGAAAAAGAAAACTTTTCAAGTAAATTTTGCATCAGGTGTATATAATTATCGTATTATTAGGAAAAAGGTAGATTGAAAACATGAAGTTCATTCGATATAAGGAAAACAAGAAAATTATAAAAATGAAGCTGATCAAGATGATTCGTTGGAAGGGAAAATGAATCCAGATTTTTCATCTTTATTATCCACTGATAAGTTGGACAAAGGGCTAACTACCTCATTATAGCTGGGTGGATTAGCATCAATATTATTTTGATATCCGCTTGACATCGGGCGAGCTGGAGCGAGATGATTGTTGAGTGATATTGGCAACTGAGGTTGCTGCTCTGGCTGTGAATACGGCACTTGCTGTCTTGAACTGTTCCCTGGTCTATATCCTAACACTATAGCATGATTGAACGTAAAATTTTGGCGTTTGAGGTCAGACTCATCTCCATTATTGATGGCGATATCTATTTTCAGAACATTTGTGTTTCTGAAATGATCACCTAGCACAACTGTTGGCATTATTGGGTTTTTCAATACATCAAATGAAGCACCTGTGTATTCAATCAAGTTCATTAACTGAATATTTGTTGTATATAAATCCTGCGATTCCAGTTTATTGAAAAATGCAACATCAAATTTAGGCTCCTCACCCTTTGTGAACGATTTGTGAGCTATTACTGTATCAGCACCATGACACTCGGCGCCGAATCCATCGACTTTCACAAAGACATCGGATCCAATTGAAAAGCGGATTGATGCTAATTTGAAAGCGCCTAATCCCGTGGAAGTATCATTGAATCTAAAGTCTGGCATGACATCACTGGTGGAAGAAGCAATAGAAAGACGGCCAATGTCTTGAATAGGTGAGGATAAATCAAAATAATTGTGAGTTTCTAGAGTTGCACGAAGTGGGACATCTTTTGCTAGGTTTCGATAATTTTCCTTTTTATAATTATCATTCCAAAGTTTAATAATACCTCTTGTATGTCTGTGAGAATGAGAAATTGGATTCGGAACAAGTGTGTTTGTCTCTTCATCATACACAAGGGTCTTTTTATTTTTCTTGAAGAGAACATCACTTGTAGAAACAACTAGATTAGATTCAGGAATAGGAACATTTCCTTGACATTGATATTTTAAAACGTACAAACGATCGATAATTTTCCTGAAATGTTTATCTCTTGAAATCTCGGCTTTTAGAGTGTATGAGACATTCAAGTACCCTAAGTTGTCACCAGCAGTGCCCAACTGATCGCAACTTGAAGGTAAAAACAATTGATCTGAAGGAAATGTAAAATTGAAAGGAAATTCTAACGTTTCATCTCTCTGAAATTCCAATAACTCACCGCCGCTCGTAAACGAGTCGGCGATTAACAAATCTTGCGAAAACAAAGGAAAATTGTTTTGTAACAGTTGTTCCATTCTAACTTGCTTGTTTTGCATGTTACCGTTAACTTGGACTAATTTGTTTACATAGTAGACGTGTAAATAATGGGTTGAAGATTGACCTTCAAAAGTAAGCTTGATTGTACGGACTCTGTCGATATTTTTGAGAAACTTTATTTCAAGTTTCCCGTTTACTTTAGGACTAGAAGAAGAATAAATGAGATTCTCATTTGGAACGCTGTTGAATTTGAAACTAAACTCAGCCATTTTGAATTGAATTGAATTGAATTGAATTGAATTAAAATTGTTGGTTGGAACTCTTGGTTTAGATTGAAAGGCTATTAGGGATGACAACTAAGAGAAGTGGGTGTGTCGAGAGATAATATGGATGAACCGAACCACTAAAACGGGACTTAATGGGATCGAAAGATGATTATATAGTTGAATCAATGAAAAACGTTTATAGTTCAAATACAAACAATCTAAATCTTCAACACTTTGAACTTTAAGATGTTGAGTCTTGGTCTTGGTCACAATACCGTAAGGCGTATTTGAGTCTTGCAGGTCAGCTGAACAACACCTGTGACTACATAGCCTGGAAAATTTAAAGATCTTCATCTCTCTATGCCTTGAAAACTGAGCCCGCGATAAGTGCATTATCGAGATGCAAAAACTGGGCTGGGTTGGGCAGCCCGCGGGTACAGAAGTAAACAGTAGTCACCTGGAACTTGGAGGCTGGTGAAGCTGCAGGTGCAGGTGCTGGTGCCTGGTGCTAACAGTGACACAGTCGTGACTCCTAGATCATGGCTCCTGGCTCCTGAGTCTACCCAGTCCTGAAGGCTGGTACAACCACCATTTGGCATAGAAGTGAGAACCAACAACTTTAAAAAACTACAGATCTGATTGTCAGTCACAGTCACCAATTAAACAGAGCAGTGCCACTGTTAGACACATGCATCAGCCCCAGCCATTGAAATTTGCTCAGTGATCAACACGTCTAAAATTGAGTACCAGTAACCGCAGGACGTACCAGTCGGCAGTTGGAAGTTGGAACCTGGGACTCGGTAATTACCAGTAGGGTCATGTGGTGATGACTCTGAGCCGTTGGGCGCAGCGCCTGATGCCATGATCCATTTCCAATTTCCTATCACATACAACATTTGTTTTGTCACAATGTTGGAAATTTTGATGTGTATCTATTCTGGAGTGTAGATGTATCTCTTGGAGAGCTTAATACAACTTAGGTACATTAAATAGCTAACTAGCTTTTAAATCAATCAAACCATATACTGGCTCTTTCGTTTTCTTGGTGTTGGTAGTTAGTAAGAGGTAAATTTGTGCACCCCCTTTTCGATTCACAATTGGCATATATATATTATATAATATATATTATATACTATATAGTATATACTATATACTATATAGTATATACTAACATACTATGTATATTGAAAGTTGTAGATTTGTAGAAAGTGGTTTAGTGTATGGATTTCATACATTCAAGTCAATTGAAAGTTATATCTCCATATATATTATATAATATATCCTATTATAGCATATGGTTCAAATTATAAATTTGTTTGTTCAATTACCATTTGACAGGATACTCCATCCTAAGGCGTATTATCTTTTTGATTGATTTCAATAACGATTCCAAAAAAAAAAAAAAAACACAAAAATAGACTTTGATTTTCTGAACACCACCTCCCATTTTTCTTGAACTTCGAATTGTTATACTTTACTATTGTCGCCTTCTATCTACTTCGGCGTCTATCTTCAATAATCAAATATCATACTTTCAGGTGATTGAATTGGTGATAGATATTAGAAATCCTATACTTATATTAATTTTATGTGCGCATATCAACACTTCTACAATTCAACTTGTCATAATCTTCAGATGTATTGGTCCTTATATACAAACGCTTCCCATTCCCATCTACTGTGAATATATCCTTTCCTTGTCATCCATATAAGGTCTCAAGACCTCAGGAATTCCAATCGAATTAGTTTCAGAATCATAAAAGTTTTCCACAATAGCCAATATGACACGTGGAACAGCAACAGCTGTACCGTTTAACGTATGCGTGTATTTCAATTTATTATCTGTGCCTCTGTACTTCGTGGCTAACCTTCTTGATTGGTAATCCAGACAATTCGAAGTCGATGTCACCTCACCCCATGTTCCTCTACCGGGCATCAACACTTCAATGTCTATCTTCTTATATGCAGGAGATCCAAGGTCATCAAATGGCATGATTAAACACCTTGCAGTCAATCCTAAACTTTTTACAAACTGCCTCTGGAATTCGATCATTTTGTCAAACTCCGCATTACTTTTGGTCGAATCTCCTTCTGTCCATGCAAATAACTCTACTTTAGTGAATTCATGCACACGGTATAACCCTCTGGTATCTCTTCCCGCTGCCCCCGCCTCTGCTCTATAACTACGAGATAAACCAACCAAAGTGTGAGGCAACTCTGATGCCTTGAACTCCTTGTTGATGTACTTCGCTGCAAGTGGAATTTCTGCAGTACCAGTCAAACATAATTGATCATGAGTTAGCTCATATACTTGTCTTTCATTGTTTATGTCTCTAGGTTTAAATCCACATGCGTTAGTTACTTCAGTTTTCACAATAGATGGGGGTAAGATCATTTTAAATCCCGATTTACGTGCTAGCTTCAAGGCGTACTGTATCAACGCTTGTTCTAACATCGCTGCATCTCCGAGTAAATAATACCACCCACGGCCCGATATCTTTGTTGCTTGTTGAAATTCAACTAATCCTAGGTTCTCCATTATATCTTTGTGATCTAACTTGGGATTAGGAGTCAAAGGGAAGTCTTCTTGGTCGGAATTTTGAATTTCTAAAGTGGGGTTAATATAGGAAACCAACTTTTGAGTTGATCCAATAGAAGGATCTATCAAATTAGGCAAATAGTCTATTCTAAGAGTTAATTCATCTTCTACTTTGATCTGCTGATCCTCTGCTTCTTTTAACTGAGGTTTGAGTGTTGATAGCTTTTTCAATATAATTTCTTCAGTTTCAAAATCGCTTACTTCACTTCCAGTAGATTTCCCTGTTTTTTGAGCCAGCTTCAATTTTTTCAAAACTTCGTGTGAACGTTTTACTTCTTGTTTGAACCTTAAAACCGTCTCTCTCAGCTGGTTGTAAGTTTGATAAAGTTCGAGAAAGTCATCACCTAGTGCATATTTGAAATTTCTCTTCTTGCATATCTCCTTGAAGGTCTCTGTGTTCTCACTGTAAAATTTGAAATCAAATTGTGTCTTTTTCAGGACATTTGATGTTCTCAGTTGAGTTGACACGGATGATTGAAGTCGCCTAATGGTAAGAGAGTTCGCTTTGAAAACAGGTACTCTTCGAGACACTTTCAGCATTTGAACAATTCGTAATTGCACCTATATGTCTTAAAAAATTTCTGGCTTTTATTTATTGTTCCGCCAAAATGATTACCGGTTACTAGCAGACTTCTTATTCCAATTGTATAGTTCATCGAATGATTTTGATGATAAAACAATCGCTCTCGCTAGACTTTTCAGAGTTCAAGTTTATTCAGAGGCTGTGCAGTATCGAGACCTGATAACGCGTGAGCCGTTGAGCAACTACCCAGATCCCAAAGGCAAAAGTTTAGGTTTATCTAAAATATTTCAGTTCTTTAAAGTTTACACTTCACTTCTTATAAGCAGCGTAGAAACATATTAACATCGATTATCAATAATTTGTACCGTACAGTAATGTCGAGAAGAAGAAATAGAAGTGATACTGCCGGAAGTGGAGATGTTAGGGGACCAAGTAGTGCTCTTACGTCCTTTTTAAGAGAGCAAGGTATTAACGCTGAACAAATCCGTCTCAGATATGAGGAAAATTTGAGGAGAGAACAACCAGATGGCAACCAAACCGCCGAAACAGGTGTTTTTGAACAAACGAGTGATAACGTTGACTCATCCGCTGTGAATCTGATTTCAGATGACGATGAAGTCGTATTTGAGGGAGAAAATGAAGATGAGGAGACCAAATTAATGAGAGCAAGAGCCAGTATCAAGAGAAGACGAGCAAATGGGGACGAATTCGATGACGATGAAGGTCCTTTAAATGAGGATGATGAAGAGGGAAAGAATTTTTGTATTGAATGTGACAAAGATTTTATTGTGTCCGTTTATTCGAAGAAGGTAGAAAAATATGGTAGAGTTGGATATTTGTGTTCGGACTGTACTAAAATCCAACTCAAAAGGGAAAGACTAACCAAGGCAAATGAGATTGAGGCAAGAAAGAGAAGAAAGAAGTTTGCTGCTGCTTTACTTGATAAACAAGATTATGTGTTACCTTCCTTGCAAGATTGCTGCATTAAGGCCATATCTGAAAACATTGATCAGGTTGATTTATTAGGTGATATAGGTATAGTGAACATGAAGAGAATAAGTAGGATTTTATCCAAGAATAGGTCTTTGGATGATAGAACAATGTCTTTATTTTTAGACCCATCGTTAGTGGAGCTGGAGTTCTGGGATTGTTCCAAAGTTGGAAGTGATGCACTAAATCAAATAGCAGCTTTCTGTCCCAAGTTACAAAGCCTAACATTAAACATGTGTGGGCGACTACACAATGATAACTTGAAGTACTACGTTGAGAAGCTCCCTAACCTACAACATTTGGACTTAAATGGCCCATTTTTGATAAATGATAAGATGTGGCAAGACTTTTTTGATAGTTCTGTTGGCCGAAACTTGAAAAGCTTTCACATTCGAAACACTCATAGATTCATGCCAGACTCGTTGATTGCTTTACTCGATAACGCAGGAAAAAACCTAGAGTCTCTTACTTTAAGCAGACTAGATGGGTTGACATCCAAATCTGTGTATGACCTACTACCACATTACCTACATAAACTAAAGCATTTAGAGATTTCATACCCTAACAAGGAAGAACTTATTGATGATGACATGCTAGTGAATCTTCTTTCTGTGAATGGGGAAACTTTAGATACTTTGGTCTTAGATGGGTGCAGTGGGCTAACTGATACATTTTTGATAGGAGGAGTGCGACCATTCTGTCCGAGCTTGACTAAGGTATCATTGGTTTTGTTAGATCAGATCACTACGGAAGGGTTTACACAACTATTTACAGACTGGAATATTAATGGAGGATTGATGGACGTTAATTTATCTAGGTGCATCGAACTTGGAGATATGGGTATATATAAGCTCTTAGAACACTCTAGTCAAACGTTGGTGGAGCTTAATCTCAATTCTGTTAAGTTGCTAACTAGAGACTTCTTCAAGAATCTGTCTAGAAGGTTGAGATTTCCTTTGTTGACCTCTCTCGATATTGGATTTGTGAGATCGTGTGATGATTCGGCGTTGGCCATTTTATCAAGAATTGCTCCTAAACTATCCATATTGGAAGTTTATGGGAATAATAGATGTTCATCCAAAGCTGTGGTGAGAACAGATTTAAGGGTTATAGGGCGTCAAAGTGATAGTATTTGATTTTAGTAAAGTTGTCCTGCGCTTGAAGTTTACATAGAAATACATACGAAGTATAAAGTATAAATTTTCAAAATTTGAACATACATACACTAATTTACAGTCTTGGCTATCTAAAACAGTACTTTGATATTTGCTTACGTGGATTCTTGATTATATTTAACATGAGAACTGGCCTTTTCAGCATTACTGAAACCTGGAATAGCAGCAGCCAATTGTTGATCAAGTAAACTGGATTTCCAATCAATAGGGTTAATGATTCTAGGCCTATGCTCGGCGATTGCGCCAGGATGACCGTTCTCTTTTATCAATCTTTTGTTGATCACTTCTTCATCTAACCCTGGATCTAGCCTTGCTTTCAGAAAATGTTTCATGTGAGTGGATGATTCATCATCTGTTTCTAAAAAGTATCTGATTATTTCTCTGTTGAAGTTCACTAACTCTTGTGAAGTACTATTTTGAAACAAGAACTCAACATAAAGCTTCATAAAATTGTTTATTGCTGGGATCGGCAACTGCCCGTAGAATTTTAGGTAGTTAACAATGTTAGTCAAATTCTTTTTATTTCTCTGAGCTAATTCAAATTTGAAGAAAAACGACCAGTAAGGTAAAGAAGATTTCACCACTTCTTCTTTGAAAAATGAGATAAGTAACTCTCTTGTCTCTTTTATCTTGCGTTGATGCAACCAGCGGAATTTTGCAATTTCTACTATCAATTGAGTAACCGTTTTATAATTCAAGTATTTATAGAGTGATTTCAAGTTCTCATCTTGGATGACCGGCAATGGACCGCGAGCTTTAGATCCTCGTTTCTTTTGAACAGGATCTTTTGGGGCAAAATTCTCTCGTATAAATAATTTGACGGTGTTCAGGGTTGCCTCTAGTGTCTTGTGTTTGGCTTTGGAGGTACGATATAAAAATTGAAAGTAATTGGTAATTGGTTGATAATCCGACGGTAACTGCTTGATAAGCCCAATATATATCCTTTTTGCGGCCTCTAAATCTTGAAGTTTAACTTCGTAGTATTTAGCATACATGAATCTAATAGATAATTGATCTATACTAACAAAAACATCACATGCTCTGTTGAATTTTTGGAGAATAAAATTTTTATGATGCACATCATCTTGAGAATTTCGTATCAAAAATTTGAGATATTTCATCCAAATGGTATCATATGAACAGGTTGGAATTAATGCCCTTTCATAAAGAGACTTTATTTGTTCAAAATTTTGTTGCTTTTCTTCAAATTCTAAATATTTTATCCATTGATCCATTTCCTCTTTTGAAACAGGTAGTAAATCAAACTCTTGCTTAGTTAAAGCACTTTCGTATTCCCACCGAGACACTGTTTCTGTATATGTTGTATTGATGATATTTTCAAAATAAGTTTCTTGATCTATACTCTGAGTCTTATCATTTGAATTCTCCTTCTGGGATAAAGTAAGAAGATCCTCCTTGGGCACAAGATCCTCAAGAGTGAAATTTGAAGCACACTCATAAAACTTTTCCGAGTATTTTGCGTACTGGTGTAGTGGGAGCTTTATAACCTTCAATAATATATTCAAATATTCATTTGAATTCTCACCAGATACACTGGCTTCCCATTCCAAGTATAAATCCCAAATAGGATGAGACATAAACTGTCTTCCAACATGATCGATAGCATCTTTGAATAGCTTTCTGATTGTCGCCTCAGGTTGCAACTTGCTGGATATTGTTATGTTTAAATAATCAAGCCACAGATCGAGCGAACTAGGAAAAGAATTCACTGCCCTTTCAGATAAATCATAAGATGATTGAAGTCCATTTATGGTATACTCTATTGTTATATATCTTTTCCAATACAATGTTAGATATGGAAATCTCGTCAACAGATAATCAAAATCAGCATGAATTATACTTTTTAGTTCAGAATTACTTTTGATAACATTCTGATGAAGGGAAACTAGTTCTTCGATATAAGAAACAAGCTCCTCCCATAGTTCTATGTCCTTGTTGGACTCTCGTAGTTCATTTCGTAGTTTCTCCCATTGTGGGAAGTCTTTGAGAGAAGTTAGTTGGCCTTCTTGGGGAGTTTGTCCTCTATTACTTACTGGAAAGTCCATGATGGATGAAGTAGCTGTAGCCAATTTGAGTTCTGTTATTTGGATCTCCTTGTCTTCCTATTAGTAAATTATATTGTCTTATAATATATCAAGATTCATAGTTTTCTTTCCTTTATTTTGTTTTCGGCTCAAATGTACATCCCTACACCATTACGCTTTTTTGGTGAAAAATAGGTCCAGCGTACATTACAGACTTTCAAAGTTGTTGTTTGAATAGTTCAGAGTACAGTTTAAAGTTTGAAAAAACAGCAGGCATTATATTGACCTGAAAATGACCACCGTAAGTAATTGCTAGATAAACATACTAATTCTCAAAATCAGTTGAAAGCACCTTTCCCTGTCATCACCCCATGTAACACCTACTGCGACGGAATTTTAAAGAATCTTTCTTTGTGCAAGTGTTTTCGAGTACATCGCTGCACCAACAAAGAGACTCTCTGGTGGCGACAGTGCACAGCATAATGGGTGATTACCTAAGTGCTGAGTCATTTAATTTGCACAGTTTTCTCTTGTTACCAGTTAGATGCCACTCCAAAGTCCAGTCTCTCAAATTCAAGATCAATCAGACAAGTCACAGATAGGAAGAGTTTATATTTTGATGCGTAAAACTACATTAATATTTCATTAGTCCACTTACAGATCAAGCTAACGTGAGTTGTGAATCCATAAAATTGGAATTACTTAATATAGGAGTAATTAGGGACTTTACCCTCGACAACGTTTGATTTCTCTCAATATAACAGAGATGCAAGTTATCTTCAAAGATTTCAAGAAAGAAAAAATCCCAATAGAGGTCGAGTCATCAGATTTGGTTCTCTCTGCTAAGGAGAAGCTAGCTTCTGTTAAGGGCTGCGAAGCATCTCAACTTAAGTTTGTTTACTCTGGTAAGGTTTTACATGATGATAAGACCTTTGAATCATTTAAAGTCAAAGAAAATGACCAAATCATCTTCATGATCTCCAAGCCAAAGAAGACTCCAACTCCAGCGGCTGATCCCCAACCAGAGGCCACTGAATTGTCCACAGCCCCAACACCAGCTCAAACGTCTTCTAACGAGGCCGTTTCATCATCTAACACAGCTGCCAATCCTTCGGCTTCCACCCCTCCAACAGCACAAGAAACACCAACATCATTCAATGCCTCAACCTTTGCATCCGGGAGCGTCAGGGAAACTGCTATCCAAAACATAATGGGGATGGGATTTGAAAGGGAACAAGTTGAAAGAGCCCTAACGGCTGCCTTCAATAACCCAGACAGAGCGGTTGAGTATCTACTTACTGGTCTTCCAGCAAGAGCACAAGAAGCTCAACAATCAACTGATTCTACAGCTGAGTCAGCAACTCAAGCAGCAGCTGAAAGTACAATTGCTGAACCTACCCAATCCAATCCTGATAATCTTTTTGAAGCTGCTGCTGCTGCCCAACAACCGGGCGATCATCAACCCGAGGGCGCTGACCACATGGCAACACTAAGAGAGATCTTACAGCAGCAGCCTGAAATGGCAGAAGCTGTTTTACAGCAATTAGCAGCTTCAAATCCACAGCTTGCTGAAGTTGTGCAATCGAACCCAGAAGCTTTCATGAGATACATTACGGATGGTGACCAAAGTGCGTTAGCGCAGGCGTTGGGTGTTCCACCAGAAATGATGGAAGGGATCGAAAGTGGCGATTTAGAGGGAGAAGGAGAAGGAGAAGGAGAAGAAGGTGTCACTCAAATTCAAATAACTGCTGATGAAGATGCTGCTATTAGTAGATTATGTGAGTTAGGCTTTGATAGAAACTTGGTGATTCAAGTTTACTTTGCTTGTGATAAAAATGAGGAAATGACCGCCAACTTGTTGTTTAGTGATCATGCAGATTGATTAAATTTCCTGCATATAATATACATTATATTACTTTTAAATTTATGTTCAGACCGTGCAGTGCTTTTTTTTCATTAATAGTATAGTTTCAGTATATGTACTTGTGCTTCTTGCTGATTTATTGTTCCGAATATCTTACCTATTCACTCTCCCATTTACTTATGCGACAAGAGACATGTAGCTAGAAATTATATAAGATATAATCTATATTATATATCTTTCACATATATTAAGACTCTCTTTGCCTAAAACAAACTATCAAAGTCTGTAATCAACTGGAACTGTTCTTGATCCTCTTGACTCAATTCTTGATTTCCGGGCTTCACTACAATATAGCTTGTGATACCACTTTGAATAGCCGCCTTCACTTCTAACGGATTATCACTTAAAAATAACACCTGAGAAGGTTCAATTTCTCCAATACTCTTTAGAATCTTATGGTATGACTCAACTTCCAATTTAGGCCCGATATTAACGGTATCAAAATATCCCGCAATAAGTGGATTCAAGTCCTTATGTGCTTCATTTGAAGAATTGACATTACCTAACAACAACTTCTGTGCCTTGACAGATCCAGAAGAGTAGATATAAACACCTGATCCTGGTCCAGCACCTTTCAATCGGTCAGCCCATTTAACGATGGAATTGAGTGCATCCGGAAAAAGTGGAGCTATTATTTTTCCACTGGTGTACCCTTTTTCCCAAATGAATCCCTGTAACTGTTTAAGCACCGGATCTTTTATATCATTAGAGACTAAATATTGTATATGTGCAATAAGATCAGACTTAGATTGTGTGAATTTGGATGGGAATTGAGTCAAGATATTCAAAATTTGATTTTGATGGTTTAAAGTCGATGACTCAGATAAAGGAAATGTATAATTGGATAGAATACTAGGGAATTCAGTGAGAAAATATGGAAATAGTTGATCTTTCACGAAGGAAATCGGACATATTGTACCTTCGATATCAAGGACAATTGCTCTATAGATACTGGTCATTCTTGGTATGGAAGCGGAGAGTATTCAAGGGAATTGGAAACTAAAACTTCTGACAATATATGACGCTTATATTGGTAATTTGATTAACAACCACTGATGGCTTGCATTATATGAGCACTAAGATGTACTTGTAGTTAAGAAAACACAAATCTAGGTTCTAATTATAATACGAAAGGACTTCGGCACAGCCGCAGCTCGACCACGTGACCAATAATCACAAACCCGTGACTTTTAGATGACAGAGATTCAACTGAAAATTCGCCTTTGGCTCGCGAATTCCAACCAGCTAGCACCCCTCTTAATACTTCGTTTAAAGCTCTCTCTTATTGTTGAACACCATTTCTTCATAACCATAGATCTGAGATCTCTAGATACTCTGAACTTTTACATCTTCTAAGATCTGTAGATCAAGCACAATCCGGGGTAGTCAGTTCATATCACTCGTACATATACTGTTATTTTTCCTATACATTCAATCCCCCATCTATCTTTGTGATTATATTCAAAGATGGATACAATTCATCTTGCTGATACCGATGCTGCTGCTGAAGTAGCTGCTCAAGCGCAAGTTATGCAGAAGTATGAACAGTCGTCCAATCCTTGGGGAACATCAGCCAATAATTCAACTAACTCAGACGATCATCATATTTCAAAGACCAACGGTAACGACGTCAAATTTATGCTAGATCCTGCACTAGAACTGGAATTGGACAAATATAGTGCGGAAAACAACAATTCCTCACTTTCTCAATCTTCTAATTTGAATGATGTGTCACATCACCAAACAGATTCTCTTATGGATCATCACGGCAGCAACCATCAACACCATCAAAGTAGTGCAGCTTTACAACTACCTTCATCTCCAGCACGCTCGCCTTTCTTAGGTGCACCCCAAAATGATACTATAGCCTTACGTTCATCTCAATGTTCAAGATGCAAAAAGGAATTCGAGCAAGAAGTTAAGTGTAATTTCAAGTTATGCGCCCATTGCAGAGAACTACAGAGACAAAGATCCAGAAGATGGCAAATGAGAACGAAAGAGAAGGAAGGAGTTTGTAGAAGATGTGGCGTTGAGATCTCAGATGAATTTTCACAATATGTTCTTTGCGAACATTGCAGACTATCGTTAAGATCACGGAAGGCTAACAGAGCTGCACAAGGAAAATGTGTACATTGTTCAGGACCAAATGACTCTGTGGATAAGAAATTCAAGGTTTGTACTAGATGTAGACAGAACGATAAAGCCAGAAGATCTAATTTGGAAAAAATAGGGGCTTGCAATCGATGTGCACAAGTTCTGATTGGCACTGATAGAGATCACAAAGTTTGTACAAAATGTAGAACAAAAAAGAAAAGGAATGTGCCATTATCAGGTTCTGACACTCCATCTACGTCATTATCATCCGGTGATGGTAAGATCAAAAAGACTAATACAAAAGTTAGAGCAAACAATGTTTCCAACGGAACCTCATCGAAGCAAGAATTCAGTCCCCTTTTAATTCAGCATGCACAACTAGAACAAGCAAATCAAACAGACCAAGATCTACAGCAACACCACCAAATGCAACAACAACACACATCCTCATCCGTTTCTGATCCCCACACTATTCATGGTGCAGATCTGGACACAACTGTCGAGGCTGTTGCTAACGCTGTTTTGAATCAACAAGTTTCCGATGAAAATACAGCTTCATTGCTACTACCTGATGAGTTTGTTATTTCTTCGAAAAACTCGTCATCCAATCATGATCCTCATGAAATTCATAATCTTACAAATCATCATCATGGTTTGCCCCAATTGCATCATTCTCAATTGAATCACCAATTAAACCAACAGTTACATCAGCAATTACATCAATTGAATCAAGACCATCACAACAATATGACTCAATCTAACGGACCAGCCGGCACAGATAGCGAAGATGACAATGGAGTTAATGATCGCGATCATCGCCATGACGTTGAAGATGAGGATGAAGACGGGATTGTTGGTGGATCATTGAACATTCCTGATCCGGATAAAATCTGTATCAAATGTGGGGAGCACATTCATATTGATGATTTGAGTCTCAATCCAGCTACTAACATGTGTTCGAAGTGTTTTGGAAATGATAATGATGATGAAAGTGCTGCTAATTTATTCATGAATCCAGAAGCTGATGATGACATGGACGATGATTGATGTAAGCGCCCATGTCATAAGATACATTTTCAGTAGTGTTTAATGTTCTTTATCTAAATTTTTCTATCTAGTACTTGCCATTAATAATAACTAAAAGAAAGAGTTTTTTGATCATGGCCACATGACTATATCCTCGTGATTCCTTTGATCATGGTAGTTCTACGGACATTCGGACTTCATGAGCCCCGTGTATAAGTTGCAACGTGCCTAGAAAACAAAAACAGCTAATGTGTATCTACTATCCAGTGTCCACCGGGCAGACTGGTCACTGGTGACTGTATATCTAACGAAAACCACAGCCGGCCTTCAATTTAATCTCACGCGACAAGAGCCTGAATCACGGTCAAACCTTAAAGAAGCTAAGCGATATCGGATAGGCTAATGCGGCAGCTGGCTGTATATCATAACAGGCCGCACACAATTTAAGTGCCCCCTGATTTCGTGTTTTTTCTCATACTGTCATGGATGTTATCCGTAGTCTATGGGGTGTTTATCTATTAGTAACACAAATTGATTCTATATAAGCAGGCCGATCTCCACAATCCTTGAAGTGTGACATGTTTGCCAGTCAAGCAACCACAGCTGACTTACAAATTAGAGGTAACAAGCCTTAAGCCCGTTTGTCAAAAGTTATCCCTATCTGACTCACAATTTTATTGGAATACGATCTTCTCTATTCATTGTTATATATATATGCCATCTTATCCATCAACATCCGATATACTTGAAAGACACTATCATGACTTCTCACATATTTGCGTTGAATCAACCCATGGTATCATGGAAAATCAACAAGCCATTCGCCATTCACAAGAAGTAGACAGTCAAACGCTGGATTCAAACCCGAAATTTGTTCTAGAGGAATCCGATTGGTGGGCACATTGTCCTTATCAGAGATATTTTGCCTTACAACGGAAGGAAGAAATCCCTGAAAGCTGGGAAGTCTCATTGGATAACAAGAACAACAGATATGATCACGAGTATATACCGCTCCCCAAAAAATATAACAGTTTGCCTTCAACACTATCCTTGTCATACGACCAAATTGATATAGAGATGAATTCTCAAGACGCCCTTGAATCTGACTCAGATTCAGATCTCGAGTCACCTGAATTGCCAAGGGCAATAAACATAAAGCACTTATTTTTACCATTAGGTGGCAAATCAATAAATAGAAAAGACGAGTACATAGTTTTCAATGAGAATATTCAAGCTAAAGAGCATATCCATTCTCCGGAACCACTAGTTAAAGCCGTCAAATTAGAGGAAATTACTAGATCGCATCACGGACTGTTCGGTAACAGTGGCCCAAATTTAGCTCTACTGAACGCTAAAAGAGACAAGCACAGGCTTAACCATGGAAGTAAGCAGTTGCCATCGCCATCGGTCTCGAGCACTTTTTCAAAATCAATACGAAGATGTGATTCTGGTGTGTCGTCTTTGAAGATCGATGTCAATATATCATAAACCGACTTTGAGTTTACAGACCCCATTACCTCCATTATTCCATAGGAAAATCAACCGGCATTCTCCAGGGCCCATTGACTCCGAGTATCTCACTTTAATTAGTTAATTTTGTATCATAGATTTTAAATTATCATTTAGTTATATTATGTAATAAATATCATAAATAGGAAATGAAAAACAAACTCAAAAAAAGAAAGATTGCATCACAAAACGTTGCTAGCTATATGTATATAAAAAGTGAGGATATATCTCACTTCGACCTAAACATTTGAACTTCCGAACAAATGAGAAGAAAATCTTATCTTCTTTTTACCATCTGATGGCTCCTTTGATAGCTCTTCGGGTTTTGTAGAAGCTTTCCCAGAAGCAGGGGTATGTCTTCTCTTAGACCCCTTTTTTGAACTTGTTCTCGCGCCCTTTTTTCTGTTCTTCTTTTTAAAACTTCTAGTTATTCCCAATGGAGCAACGGTATCTTCTTGTTCTTCCAAAGTTCTTCCTATAGGTGATTGAGAGTACTTATCAGAAGTGTTCTTATATCTTCGATATTTGGAATGGTCATCCTCTACGTTTTCTTCTTCCAGTTGCTCAGATTGCTCTGTTTGATATTGATCCTGCTTTTCCAACTGTTCAAAATCGTTAGCTGGTAAAAATATTTGTTCAGGTGATGCAAACTGTAAATATAATGCTTTTCCAGTATGGCCCTTAAAAACGTATTCCACATCTTTTGTTTTGGCGTTGTCATCCGATAGATCAGTCTCAGTCTCTGAAGATTCAGCGAGTGGAGTTGAAGAAAAAGGGACTTTACCTTTTCTAGCATTAACCCTAGACTGTGAATATTCAGTTTTATAAGCATATTTCTGGTAGTAATTACCATTTAATTCTTCTGGTAAGTCGAGTTCGTCATCAAAATCATCAAAATCATCATACTTTTCATCGTCAAAATCATCTGGTCCTCCAAGTTCATCATAATATGTGTCATTGTCATCCGAATTCCAATAATCATCAAAGTCATCATTTGGAGATTCGACAACTTCTTCAACAGAATTATCGTATTCAGAATCATCACCAAGTTCATAGTCAAACTCGTAGTCATAATCAAGATCATAGTCATCTTCATAGTCATAGTCGTTGTCGGATTCAGGAGATTCATTTTCACCATCATGGGCAGTATCAGGGTCATCGATGATCAACGGTGGGGGATATTCTGGCGTTCCTTCATCTGGATCTCTTGGATGTGAAGGAGAATCTGAGGAAGGCAAATTGTAATTGAAATTTGGATCGTTTCCTAAAAATGGAAGTCTTTCTATACAAGTACCCAAGAAATGATCTCTTGCCGATAAATAGTCATTTGGGTCACATATTTCTCTGATGCACTCTAAGACGGGAACCCTTGCTTCACAAATACAAGGGAAGTCAACAAGTGAATTGCAAGCCCTTGAAACAGCACTAACACAACCCAATTCACACGCTGGAGGGGTGGCATAAACCGATTTGAGCGTTAAAAACAGTACTGATGTGAAAGGCACCAAACGTTTGTTAGAAACCATATTGTTTAATGGAGCTTGTCTAATACGTTGCGGATATTTGGAATGTGAAATCTGATGGTAAACTCCGATATAAAACGTTTTATGAAGCAAAATATACATTCATCATTACTTTTAACTTATCCAAACTTAAGATTACGAAATAAGAATGTTCATTTCCGTATTTGTCTTAAGGGTTCATAGTTTGATACAAAGAACCCCAAAATCAGAAACAAAAAGTGTTAAACGCCAGGTCCCATCTATTTGTTGCACTGCCATCTTACCAATCGGATATAATAAGCCACGGAGGGTTTCAGTTGCAAGTTGCAAGTTAAAGGGCTTACGAAGAAGAGACATTTCTTCCCCTTTCGACTACTTGATGAGCATTGTGTGATTGTGTATAAAAAGTTTAGCGGTAGACGAACTCTGTAATACAGTAAGCATTCAGAGAAGAACAATAAGTTTCACTAACGTGTATTGTTAAGCATGGGTGGGCTAGCCAACCAATAGGGCCTATGCTTTTACTCAGTAAAGTAGATTATGTAAGTGTTTTGGTGTTAAAAATACCGTTCTAGACGAATGTTTGGAACCAAGGCGGTGAATTATTTTGAACTTTTGTTTATGTGATTACCATAATTAGCTCGTTTTTATCAGGACTCCTAATCTATGTTTCTTCATACTTACCAATCTGTTTGTTCAACGTGTTAGAATAGAGAGATTTTGCTGCATTCCCGATATTTGAAAACGGTTGAAGATTAACCGTTGGATTTTCACTTGTTCAATAATCATCTTACTATAATATTCATATTTCATCCACACAAAGACAGGACAGTATATCCCATCATCAAAACATTGTTCAACTCCACATGTTATCAGACAACGTTTCTGAGTATCTAGTTGAACTAGTGAAACGTCACGGTAGTCATCATTTTATAAACGTCAAGTACGGCTACTTAATTCTTCTGTTATCGGTAGGATATCTTGCATTCCGGTATATCGCTTTAGCTTATTATCATAAATCATGGGCAAAATCAGGACGTTCAACGACGAAGGCCGGCATGGTTAATATCCCATTGGGTTACTTGGTCACAATTATATCTTTAATTTTAATAGGAATAGAGTTTTTCAATTTACATGTAGGGGGTGAATTCAGTATCCATTTGAAAAGATTTGGAAGATTGTCATATTCTTTACTTCCATTGGATATCATATTAGCATTCAGACCTTCTCCATTCAAGCTTGATAATTATTTGAACACATTGAAGCTACATAAATGGATATCTAGACTCATACTTGTGTTTGGAATTCTGCACGGCTTTGGATTTATAATTAAGTGGTCGAGGGCTTCTTCCTTCTCAAAAATCTGGATTCCAATCAATTTGGCTGGATTCCTGGTTTTCATTTTATCTTTAATACTTTTCGCTGTGAGCTGGAAAAAAGTTAGATCAATTGCGTATAAGTATTTCTACGTTTTACATAACATTACTCTTTGGTCTTTCATAGGTCTTATTTCATGGCATGCTCGTCCCGGAGTTACTTTTATAACAGGTATAAATGTGATACTGGTGGCATATCAATTCATAGCTAGATGTTTCACTTTAAAGAGTTCCCCTGTTTCCGATATTATCAGAAATCCTGGTTCGAATCTAGTTATTGTCAGAATATCGAAAAGCTTCCTACCCTCCCAATTTTTACCTGGAGCGCACCTTAGAATAGGATATCCAGTGAAAAACCCTTTATTTTGGATTCTACCATCGCATCCTTATACTGTTGCATCGATTCAACAAAACAAAGGATCATTGATTGACTTGGTAGTGAAGGAGTCGGACTTCAAACTAGATCCCCTTCTAACATACTCAATACAACCATTCTTCCAGTCATCTTTGGGTTTGAATTTTTTTCAAACGGTGGAAAACATCAATATTGTTTGCGGAGGTTCTGGAATATCTTTGGGAATACCTCTATTTAATCACTTCAAATTGAAAGTTCTTGAGGACATGAATGACATAAAGATCTCTTTCATCTGGATTACTTCCAGCAAAGAGGACCTTTTTGTGTTGAAACAGTTGGGTGTTACTGGGGTAGATGTGTATGTCACTGGACGCAAAAACAACAATGGTTCTTCTGAGAGCAGCAATGGTAGTTTGGCAGGATTTGAAGAGATACCATTGTCTACAGATGAGTCACATTACTCGTTCAATGGTGATTTTGAATTGGAATCATTATCAATGACTCTGGAGGGATCAATGTCAGATGATGATTTTATGGAAGGTGAGTACAATGATACAAATGTGTTGCCCTCGAAGTTTGTCAACAGAGTTCACTACGGCCGTAGACCATCGCTAAATGGAATTTTGTCTAAAAATCTTAACAAAACTATCGATTACGCCAACAAATGGATAGTGTCATGTGGTCCGACTTCGTTGAATAATGAATGCAACTTGCTGGCTAAAAAGATGAAATGTCAATATTTCAGTGAGGAATACTCCATGTGACAAGATCGTACTTCCGCAAAATTGATTTATTAACTACATGTGATAAGTATGAGTTGCCGTTGATGATGTCAGGTGTACTTGCAAATTGGGTATTCAAACCGTCTGTTTGCAGCACTAAGAATTGCCGATATTAGAAATTTCAGTTAAATAATAAAAGAAGATTAAAATGTGAATAAACTTACACACGCTATAGAACCGAAACTTATAGCTTGCATTATTGATTTGAGTAGCCGAACCTGAATCGAGTATATAATTAGCTCATATGGGCTCTAGATAACACACATAGAGCTTGTTTCAGTTAGTTTTAAGTAACCGAATTTGAATTAGGTAAGTAAATAGCTCATATCCACACAATCACACTATAGCTTGTGTCAATTCGATTCGAGTAACCGAAATTCTTAAATATATCAGATGTAAGTCACAAGATGTGCATATTGTACCAGTTATTTATAATTAACTCTGCAGCTGAGACAATTTCGAATTTCATTCTGCGGCTCCGTATTTACTATTTCTACAGATGATCGATATTTCTAAAATTCGTTCTACGATTTCTTCAAATTGACACGTTTTGTAGGTTTTTCCAGATGACAGTGAAAAAACAATGACTATCTGATTCTATCTTAAACATTTATTTGACTATTTAATTACTTATAGGCGAATAAAACTATGGTTGCAATAGATTATAAGAAATGCGGATGATCGAACTATAAAGGTAAAGAATGTATTTATGATTGTATTATAAAACGGCTGTAATGATGAAGACTTATAATCGTTTCATATAACTTGTTACCGGATGTTGTATACACGGCTAGTCAGAATAATCTTTCCACATTTTAATGCACCCTCTAACTATATATTTTGACAAAGAAGGATGTGTGTCATTAATGCCGATACAATAAACCATTTTTCTCTGAAGCTAGCTAGCCTCTTGGAACGTGGAGGAAGAATAGGAAGACAACGTTTTTCGTTCACATAAACTTTTCAATTATAGTACATTATGGAGATTGATTGAACATGTATTAAATAAACAATCTACAATCATGATGTCGAATCGTGGGCTATCAGTGGTCAATAGTATGGTTCCGTCTTTCAGTCTTACATCATTTTGACGATTTCGGTGCGTCACGCGTCATAACTAATAAGTCTATGAATCAATAAGAGCTTGCAGATTTGCCGAGTAACGGCTGCGCAATTTTTGAAACCTTAAATTAAAACTGCAGAGCGCACTAGCCGCAATTTGAAAGCAAATTTCAGATTTATTGTGTTTCCAAGGTTTCAATTGCTCAATAAATCCGTCTCAAATGTGTCAAATTCACAGTTGTGAGTACTAAATCTGTAATATTTCTTATCTTTTATGGGTGAGGTCATATTTCGAAAACATTGTGTCAAAATTTCGGATATCCGAAAAATTTTTATACGATGACAGGTTTAGCAACAAAAAGCAGGCTCAATTATTTTTTCGTAAATGTTATTCACTTTGTGTGAAATATTTAGATGAACAAGTACTGAGGTAGATGCTCTTTAAATGAAATTTCATTATAGTGCATTATTATGATTTATGGGCCAATCAATATGAATGGCTTTAACTTTTTATCCACTGCTAACAACAGTTGGCCTGTTCTGAAATATTCCTGACAAGGTTCATGCTAGTCGACTTTCAATCAAATTTCTATCCTGGTTTTAACCACGTATAGTGATTTGATGGAAATTGATGGCAACAACAAAAGTATTGAAGTCAAACATTCGGCATAATCCCAGTATAAATTATTTACAGTGGGCGTTATAGGTGCATTTGGATTGACGATAAGAATTTTGCGCTGATGTCCTGTATTGGGAAGTACTTTCGGGACATTTGATCGATAGACGTACGAAATTAAAAATTAATGCCTAATTACAGTCACTTTGAAATTTGACGCCAAGGTTCAAGTCAGTTTGCTGTGCTTACATCATAAAATAAATCAACTTTACTTTGGTTTAATACTTTAAAAATGCAGTTATGACGAATTAAAATTCGTGGTTTGTAAATAAAATCTTTACTTTTAAAGTTTGAATGTAGTAGATGCATGGATGAAGGATTTTAGATGCAAAGAAGACGATTGATACAATAATTTTTCTTTAATTTGTAAGCCTCAAATTAATAAAGAGCAAGATTATAATATATCAGTGTATCCTTAAAAAGAAACAATTGCCAATAATACAATGTATAATAATATATACGTTATTAAAATTATACCTATATGTTGGACTAACTTTTGCTTTAATAAGAGTTTTGTTTTTAAAAATAGCACATTAAAGAATTTTTTTTGTTGTTCATGTATAAGATGGTATATAATTAAAAATTAATTATAACATACTTCTTTGTAGTAATATAGTCAATCAAGCGTCCGAAAGGATATTGCTCATCAAAATATGCAATAAACAAACTATTGGCGCCCGATAAATGGCCATTGCCAATAGAGATTAGTATGGGCGAATTACGATGATGATGAGGAGGAGCGAGGTGATTTTTTAACTAAGCTAATTTGTTTTGCGAAAAGATGATCCACTGTATATACATTATGCATCTACTCGGATAATCGTAATAATATTCCATAATATTCCTCAATAATCTATTCTAGAATAATACATACAATTTTTTTTTTTTTATCAGATACAGTTTAACCCTCATCTTGTTACAAACTTAACAATTATGGCACATCATACCAGTTGAATTCCTACTTAATATTAATGATGAATAAAACAAAGAATTATTGCGCTTTGATTGGACTTTGAAAACCTTTTCACTACATATTTTTAAGCGTAAAATCTTTTTTTTTCTTGTCTTTTCACTTTTGTATTCCACACCAAGAGATTATTCTATTCACATGCTATCATGCAATGGTACCCTAGTTTCCAATCTAGGGAACAGGGCACACACACACACACACACACCACAGTTATTAGTGACCAAATGAAAAGTTAAGTCAAGTAAAACTTAATCAAAGTAGTAGAGTTTTTTTACCCCCACTCCATCCACCGCTCTCAATTGTAATACTTTCTTAACAGAAAAATACATCCCGTGGTTTATTGTAAACTGCGCCTCTGTGGCGAAATTTAAAAACTTTTTAGCGAGATGCAATAGTGCTGAGTCACATGTGTCTCTTCTTCTTCCCCTAACCCTCTCCCCTATAATTATTTTTTGCAAGTGGCCGTGCGACTTTCTTCTGCATGCAATGTTTTTTAGGGTTGAAGCCTAATTGGCAAAACTTAAAAGTTTGTTACAAGGTGGGTGAATCAAGGTTCTGAAAGCCACTTAGTTAGTTATCTGGGATCCCTTCCCTAGACTCTCCCCACACACACACACACAAACACAGCCACTGACACTGACACGACACACCATGGGACACGTCACCCTAACCCTAACCCTAGCCCTAGCCCAAGCCCCAAGCCCCAAGGCCCAAGGTATTCCGTTAGTGGCTAGTATTTTAGCTAGAGTGAAATTGTTAAGTGGTTATTGCAGCTCGTAACTCTAAATGCTTCATCCAAAATTAATGCCGAACTAAAAGTACTGTTTATGGAATTTGTATTATGTATTTAAGACATATTTCTATATGCAGCTATTGATATAACTGATTGTTCTAGTCTTTAAACTTCGCTACTGCAAACTATATGAGCACAACTCTCCACAAATTGATTCAACAAGATGAAAGCATGTGATGTGAGGAACTTGGGTTGAGGGGGGGAAGGGGAATTCTATTTAATTGATTTCTCGTATAATCTATCTCATTTCAATGAAGGCAATAGTAAATAACTAACCAACCAATCAACCAACGCAATAGAATCTTTTTTGACTTTGACTGGATTGAAAAGAAATTGAAAATGAATGCTCATCAATTATTATGATCAAGATCTTCAGTTCTACAATGTCACGTTTACATAATTATCCGGACCACTCATTAATTATGAAATCAATCAATCAACGTTTCATGTACATTGTAAACTATATAAATTCTTAAAAAAAAAACAACACAAAACAAGCTCGCTAGCTAATATAATATGTGGATATTTAGCCACTGCCACGGCCTCTATATGCTACTGCCCGGCCACTGCCCGGCCACTGCCCGGCCACTGCTCACCGCTCACCGCTCACCGCTCACTGGATTATTTGCCTACCAACCTAATTTCACCAAGTGTGAAATAAATAAATAAATAAAAATAAATTGATTGATGCGCGCGCCCGCGCGCGCGCGCGCAATTTCACATAAACGTGCGGCGTCACAGCCCATGCAGTTCTAACTTGAAAGTTTAAAAAAAAATGTGGAAATTAAATTTCCAAAAAGCATTACCCATGCATATAGCCCTATTGTAATGGATTATTAGGTGTTACCTCATATTGGCCTAGCCAAAAAGAGTTTATTCAACCATGTGCTAATAATATATAGGTATGTTTCTATTTTACTTAAATATGACTGACTTTCTCTTTATTATTCAATTCTAATTAAATGTAATTAATAATTTATTTTTATATTTTTTAGTTTTTTGACTTTTTTGAAAATTCCCATCCTCTTTTTCCTAGATAATATCATCTGAACGTTCAAATATACATTGACTTTGATACCAACGAAAGATTAACAACATCACAAATAATATACATCAAGGAATATAATACATACGCTTCCTTTATCGTAACATCATCATCGTTCTCTTTTTCATAAAAAAAACAAAAAATGTATTCCAACGATCAATCCAAGTGGGTAGCATTCCAGTTCAAAGACCCATTTGCAGCAGACGAGTTTTTGGTTTGTAACTCGTCCAACAACATTTGCTGCAGACCTATCTGTGATATGGGTTTTACAAATTATTCTAGGAATGAGATTAGTTTTGTTAATACTTTAAAAGAAGCAGTTGAACAAAGTTACATACCATGTAAGCATTGTTTACCAGATCTGCAAGATCATAGATTCGAAATTCAAGAAGGTTCATTTGTCTCTATTGATTCCAAGTTATTGATTCAGACAGTTGAATATGTTAACGAAAGTATCGGATTTATTAAACCATTAATGAATGAAGACAATGAAAAGGGTGCAAGTTTAAAAGAGTCGGTTCTTAAATCTGGTAATACTAATTTAAGAAATAGACTATCAAGTGGTGCTTCTAATCGTGGGTCTATCAGCCCATCATCTGATGACTTACCAATGACAAGAAATGAATTTGATCATTTGAAATTGATTGATTTTGCTTGTCGTCACATTGCATTGGCTGCTCTTTCAACCAGTTATAGTGCATCTATTCTAGATGGCTATTTCAGTTCGTCAAGTTCGTCTTCTCCAACCTCAAGAAGATCAAGCGTTATGATTTCTCATCAACCCATCAGAAAGAAGAGAAGAAGAGGTGGTGTTTTAGGTTTTAAAGAATTAGCTGCCAAGTCCAATTTGAGTCCTTGGCACTTTCACCGTGTTTTCAAAAGTGTTACAGGTTTAACTCCAAAGACATATGGTGACAAATGTTGGGCATTTGTTAACAAATATGAAGATTCAAACCCAAATAGATTGAACAGAAGCAGTTGTATAGTTATCAACACTAAGATTGCCAATCCTACGCTTGCAATTGATGAAGCCAGTGAAGCTGAAAAGAGTCAACACTCTGATGATCAAAACGAGTTGGAGATTTCAAAAGATACTTTATCAAAACCAAGAAGAAAGAGTTTGAAAACCAAAGCTCCATCTCAATCAATTGATGATAATACTGTTGAGATTCCTTTATATAAGCAAGACTATAAAATGGAGGGTTCTCTCGGTAACTCTGGAACTGAGAATCAATCTTCTGTGACTAATTCACTATCTCCAACTAAGAATGATATCATGTCGCCTATAAATGATTTTGTTGCGCCTGCTAGTGTGCTACCTGGGTCTCCTTCGACCTCTTTGTTTTCCAACTACAACCATATTGTTAGTGATGAACCATCTAACAACAAAACTTCGTTCACATCAATCAACACTGACTTTGACAATATATCCGACTCTTACTTCAAGTTTACACCTGATCAACAATCGATCAGCCAAGATCAACGCTTGATTAATTCCCTTTTACCACTGGAAAGCCCGAGATCAGCTGATTCTTTAGGGTCGTTTGATATATTTGAAGACATGGATGATTTTCTGTTTGATTCAAATAAAATGAAATCTCAACAGACTCCAAACCCACCACTTTTAAAAGCACAAAATTCGATTGAACAAGCTGTTGGTTTCGATTACCAATATACTCCTTCGATGAATTATATCACAAATCAACAAATGCAACTCCAGCAGCTACAATTGCAACAACAACAACAACAACAACAACAACAAGCACCAATGGATGAATTTATTGACACTTCTAAACCACTACGAAACTTTGATCAATTACCTCCATTTCTAGCTTCTCAATCATCACAGACTTCATTTGATTTACAACATCCTGAACTTGGATATCTTTCTGCGCAATATGCTGCTACTCTTTCTGAACAACCACTCTATTGATTGATTGATTGATTGTTCCTGTTCTTACTTTCAAAATAAAAATAAAAATTTACATGGACATATAAGCTACTTTTAAAACTTTCCATATTTGTACATACATTTTTTAACTCTGCTTTATTTGACTTACAATTTTACAACTTTAGACGTTTCTCGCTTTTTTCAGAATATCACTTTGACTCATTCGTTCTTAACAGACTTTTATACGCTCCTTTATTTGATCTTTTTGAAGATAACCGATATGTTTTTCTCTTACTACGCTCCTTAACTTGATACCTATATAAATATAATATATGTTTACTACTATGAATTAACATTAAAAATTTATTAATATTCGAAGTAAAACTAACACAAAAATCTAATAAGGCGATATCTCGTGTTTGTTATTAGTAGTGTATGTAGCCTAGATATTAGATCAGATTACAACAACTAATAGACGAAGAAAGTAAAATCCGGTTAGTAGACATATCCCATAATTTGTAAATATATATAACCATAGGTTCATTAACCAGTGATCCTCTAAATAGTTTAACACACCACACCACTTATAATATAAGCTCAGACACTGACGTGAGGCTTAAACTGAAAATCATCACTAAAACTCGTAAGTTAATAATAAAATGGGAGTTGTAATTAACTGAAAAGGGTTACCACTATATCCATAGTTTATTAACCCTTGCATATCTATTCCCAAGTCCAGATTCCATCATATAACATCAGTTGATTTAAAGTTTATATATTTATTTTAACTTGTAAAAATCAAGTTTCAAATTGGATTATGTGTTAACAACCGGAGAGTATATTATATTATGCAAGCTGAGGTACGTCATAATGTTTGCGCGCGCGCGCGTCCCTTGCTTGTAAAACTCGGTAACTCCATTTGTGGCTGGTGCTGATAACTTATGAAATTTGAGCATCTAGAATGACGTGTCTCATTTGTCATATAATCAAAAGAGGCTGGTTATCTTCCTTCCAAAATGCCGTGATTAATGCACATTGCATTACCTTGTTTTGTGCATACGACGCAACTTTTGGGTTTGAAACTTCATGGACCTAACTCGGCCTCATGCGTCTCTATTCAGAAGCTTTTTTTTGGCCAATCAGCGGAGGAACTATGGTGCATGGAAGATACCAGATGTCTGCGGTTCGGAAAATAATAAATTGAAATTTGTTCGGTTGCATACTCTCGTAAACTTTTCTGCACTATATTTATATATATCTCAGAGATAGTTGTGGCACAGATAAGTAAAACATTTAAGGAGGCTAATCCAAGTGGTGGTAATATCTCCATGGTGCCAGACCGTTAAACAAACTAAAACTAATAAAATACCAAAGAGATTTCAAATGTCAAGTTTAAACTTGTTGTGTAACAATTATAACCCAACATTAAGAGAGGACAAATTCAAAGTTAGGCGCTATTACAAGTTCGAACTTGGTCAGGTGAAATCGTTTCAATGCGTTTATTAGTTGTACTTGAACAACAGTCTTAGCATTTAAGAATGCTTATCGAAAGTGAGCAGGCAAACATCTCATTTTGGACCCCCCAGTTCCATTTCAAATCTATTGAGCATCCCACCGGCCTATAAATCTTTGTGCTTAAAAAATTAAGTATTTGTGGCGTCTCTGCCAAGGCAACCTTGCATAAGATTGATAGATAGATAGATAGATAGATAGAGATATTCATGTATTTAAAACCAGTCAAAGCCATAAATCACTACTAAGTGCATGTCGTCACTGGTGAGTAGTACTCACACCTCGTGCATGGTGGATCAAATGAATATCTCCGATTCAAGTTTTGAACATGAAGGTTGAAGATTAATCTGTTGTTTTTGAATAGAAACGATTCTTCTTCTGTGTATTTCATATAAAAACTTTTGACGGATTGGTTTCAATGACATCTACAATGAACATATTTTTATCATGTTGAAGTTGGCTTTTACAGTGATACACTACTTGTATTGATCATCAGTTGTTGGTAAGATGCAATTATTATGTTTCGACCAGTAAGTCACACTGATCAGCATTCAGTGCACAATGTGGATAAATCCAGAAGGTATGTAGGTGTACCCTTGACCAAAAAAAAAAAAAAAAATAGACTACTGAGCATATCCATAACGCTTTAGTAACTTGACTATATCTCAATATTTATAGGCTTAGAATTATACACAACATATATGTTTATATAACTGTATGCATAAGCTATGACCGAACATCTTCACAGTTCACTGCTGAACAAAGAGGGGTCTATTATTATTTTAAAATCGGGACAACAAATCCGCTGTAACCTTGATGACAATTTGTTAGTGATTGATTGATTGATTGATTGTGGGGGGAGCCAGATTTTTTATTAAACTCTTTAAATAATCCACATTTAACGTTAGCAGGTGCTGTTGTTTTTTATAAATCCGACCACCCTTTGCATACTCCTTCAACCTAGTGCTTGATTTCAAGCCCACAACTTATCTGAGCAAAATATTAACGACCTTAATCTTGCATACCATCATCTAGTGAATCATATTTCAATGCGGTCTGTTGATGTACCAGCAGGCGGTCACTTTCAAACCTAAAAAATCTATTGCACTGAAACAATTCGAAAACTTTTGTTGAATTTTCTTCAAAACATCGCTAATTCCTAGACTCTCTTACTCATTTCAAGATTTGGCTAATTCCGTTTTAAGAATGTATGCGGAGCCATTTTGGTGTCGATAAAGTCAGTAGCTATTTTAACGATGGAAAATCGGAGTTACTAAAAATACTTATTGAGCTAAATGTCACATCTTTCATAAGGTTTCTCCACCTACTGCTAGACATCTTATGACGCAATGCTAAAAAAAATATCAGATTTGTTTTCGATTAAGTTATCAATTGGCAATTTGGTTTTGCAACAGCAAAAATCAATGCCCTGATCTAATACATTTAGTTTGAGAATTTTAGGGGAAACTTCCCTTGGATTCACTAGCCCATTTCTCAATCAAGTTCAAGGGGGATAATAAGAATTATATATAGTATATACTATATAGTATATTTGTATGTATTCCAGCTTCTTGAACAACATATTATGACAAAAAAACGAATATATGATAATTTCAGCAAGTTATCAATAACATAAATAAAAGTAATGCGAAGTGCCAAACTAGGGAAGTTATCTAGCACAGCAGAGATTACATGGGTATATAGAGCAGAAAAACAGTAAGAAAACAATTCAATTAGTTTCAAGAAGATATCACATAGAAAATCCCTCAATTTTAAATCAAAGTGAAGCTAATAGAAATATTGAAAAGCAAAAAATAAAAATATAAGCCCTTGGGTGAGAGCTTGATAGAAGGTAATAAGGTCGTAAATTAAAATGCAGCAATGCCGTTTGAAAACCAGCTATTTGAGATGGTACTCTGAATAGTAAAAATAAAATCCCCTCCCCATCGAGATGATTGAAGAAAAAAAACAGATGAGAGTGAAAACAAGACACAAAAACACGATATAGTCTTTCATAAATCCATCTCCCCTGGAATCTCATCGTCTTCTTCATCATCATCATCATCATCATCCATTTCATCATCATCATCAGCATCACTACCATCAAGACTGCTCAATTCATCATTATCATCATCATCGGCATCAGCATCACCTGCGTCCTGCCCCTTTCCACCATCTTCTCCATCTCCAAACTTTTCAGGTCTGTTGAGTTTTGGGTCAGCATACTTTTTCACATAAGCTTTCACCTTTTCTATATAAGAATTTCTGTCTCTCAAATATAATGCACTAGCATCTCCATTCAATGGATCGGCGGCATTTGGATAGTTTAATAATTGTGGCAGAAAAGTCTCAAAGATATTGAAAATATCAAACATTGGAGACCAAGTTTGATTAATAACATCTAAACAAACGGATCCTGAAGACTCATCTATATTTGGGTGATATATCTTATTTTGAAATCCAATGGATGGTGATCTATATGGATATTGATCAGGTAGCTCAACATGTATTTTCCAAATTCCACCTTCATAAGGAGATTCCTTTGGGCCCGAAAAGCTAACAAAAAAATCTTGCATGTTATCATCAACAAGGCTGACTTCAAAGTCACTCATAAGACTATATTAGAGGATCACAAAATGTAGGTAAAAGTTAGTAACATATGTTCTAAAAGGTAAAGTGCGGGATTTTTTATAAAAAAAAAACAGTAGTGGAAATAGAACTTACAGTTTCATAACATCACTTTCAATCCTTCTTTTTGGCGAACTAAACAAATAATTAAATAGAGTTTCAATGGTCCAAATAACCAAAAAAGAACCCGATCAAATATGTTAGTATACAAGATATTCAGTTAAATTGCAACAAAATCTCATTTTCCGGTAAACCCTTCTCCACATTTCTTGTAGGAGTTAAGATTAGTAACGGGGCTAAAAGCAATAAGACATACCTCATGCTGTAAATAATATATCTTTAGTTATTTCTTAATGATATGATGTATTATACACTCAATAAATAATGGTAACTAACAGGATAGAGAAACAAAAAAGACAAGGTTAGTAAGTAATAAGTATCCTTTCAAGAGTTTCTACAATTATCTGCTTTCGCAACTAAGTCCACTCCAGATTTCGATCAGTCACATTATCAATTACGTAATTGGTGACTGATTGGGCTAGGTCAGTATATTATTATTATGTAATATTCACCACTTTGAAGATAGATAAAGATCGCTTAGTGTGACTTATTGAAAACAAATATATAGAATATATTCAATATCATAGTAACTAAGATAAAGTTAAATACACACGTTCAATGATAGCAATACAATTACAAAATAGCATTTGGATAGGATTCAAGTATAACCATTACAAAGGTGGATGATGTCCACTAGTAAATTGAATGTGTAAACTAGTAATACTTATTCCGCCGCGTTCGCTCTTTCAAAGAGTTCTTTCTTTAACCTCAAGATTCAGCATTTGGATGAAAAGCTGGTTCTGGTTGCTGAGTAATATGCTGTTCCGTTGACTGTCCAATTGGTTGTCCAATTGGTTGTTCAATTGGTTGTTCAGTTGGTTGTTCAGTTGGTTGTTCAGTTGGTTGTTCAGTTGTTTCTGTCTCTCCTTCCGTCGTCCCGTCATCATCCACTTGAGCGGAAACTTCTTCTTTTCCTTCTTTTCCTTCTTTTCCTTCTTCTTCTTCTTCACTGCTTTGTTCTGGATTCTGGTGAGCAGAATTCGGATCACTTTCAGGTATTGAATCACTAGATATTTCCGTCTTCTTCAGCACATCAGCAGTCTGTGTTTCGTTTCCATTTTCCTGCACTGGGGCCTGTAATGAAAGCTGCACTTTTGGTTCATTATTACCTCCATCGCTCTCATCGGATCCAGACTCAGATTCGGATCCAGACTCAGATTCAGATCCAGATCCAGATTCCTCGTTGGATTCTAATTTTCTTCTTTTAAATTCACCTTTCTTGTACTCCACATTACTAAATGCTACTGGCTTTTGTAACTTATAGTAGATCGAACTCTGATATGTGCTTGATTCAGACTCTGTATTTTGATCCGAATTTTCTTCGTCACTGTGCTCACCATCCGAATTATCTTCAGAAATACCACCTTTCACTTCATACACCAATTTCTGGAATTTTTGCACGTATTCACCGTATATTTTATCATTCTCACTGCTCAATTCCTTATCCGAAGGGTTTAAAAATTCATTTTCTAGTCTTTGAATTATCGCATCGAGTGATTTACTTTGAATATCAATTTCAGTTTCCACGTTATCGTTTCCTAAAGTATCAATCTCTACTTGTAACTGTTCTACCCATTTCTTCAAATATTCTGTCTTGTTTTTAATCTTCTCGGATAAAAGTGTCTCTTCTAATGATATACCTTCTAAAATATTTCCATCTGGTGCTTTAGTCAAGTTGAGTAAATCCAATAGCACTTCATTTTGTATCACATACTTTGCAGCAATGTTTGATTTCAATGTAACAGTTTCCAGACCATCTTTTGAAGTAATGTGCTGGATTGATGAAGGTTCGTTGTAGGTCATGGCAATATTGTGTGAAGTGCACTGGTTATTGATGTACATACATGTACCTGTATATGAAAAGTGTTGATATAAGCAACGTTTAATGTACTTGAATGATTTAGTATGCACGCGTTGAATATTTTACTTCTTGAAATCCTGGAAAGTGGAAAGGCATATATGGATCTCACATTGAAGATAAAAAACAAAAAAAAAAAAAAAAACACACACACATATTTTGGATGGCTGAATCCAGATCCAACAAGCCCATCCCACAGATTATATCTAATTTCCATCTATATCATATCACTATCTGGCTTTTGAAGTACCAATATCATCATATAGTTTGCAAGAAATAGAATTCTGCTTCAAACATGTTGTCTGAATCTGTCGATCCGTTTCCAACCCATTTGAAACCAATAGATCTTATTTCCGCCCCATACAAACTACAGATCACAGATGGAAGAGAATTAACTGGGATCTTACTTGCAATTGACGATCAGTCTAACCTTTTAATGTCAAGCGTAATGGAATCCATTAATGGTATTGAAAGATTCTTAGGACTTGTATCGATACCCAAAAATACAATCAAAAGGATATTTCTTGAAAAGTCAGAATACGAAAAATCATGGAAACAGTAGAAATCAATAGTAGCCAAGTGAGATTGAAACTAAATAAAAACATATCACTCATCAGTGTGAAACAAAACCTCGTATTTAGTATGAACGAAGTTTAACAATGATTATGGAACAGACCATCTCACTTGTGAAACGGGATCTCTATTGTTGATACGTGAAAGATCTGGAATCTGTAAATGGCTGAATAGCATTCCATATTGTATTCTGGACTCTGTATCAACGATTCAAAAGAGTCGCATATAAAATTGTGAGAAGGTCTTAGGTACGATTTTGAGAGGATGATGTTTTAACACGAACCTCTTGTGAAGGCTACCTGGATACAAGAAATCAGCAACTAATTGTTGTGATATTAATTAAAAATCTTGAAACGGTACATTAGCTTCATCAGGAACATATAATTACAATAGCATAATGAAACGTATAAAATCAGTTTTTAACCTTAAAGAAAAAGAATGAAATCAAAAGTAAAGGAAAAAAAAATACTTATAATAATCAGTACAGTAAACTTGAATGACAAAATGAAGACATAAAACAAAAAAACAGGAAAGAAAAAAAAAACAGGCAAGAAAAATATAGAATAGAAACAAACAAAGAAAAACATTAACAAGATATATATTGAAAATGATGAACGGAAATATGCTTAAGATAATATTATTAGTAAATCAACTGCAAAGACATAGATAGAAACAGTGAGTGGGAGAATAAAAAATGAACAAAAAAGGAGATGTTTGAGCAAAGTTTTACGCTTGAAGTGCAAGTATTAATAGTGAAGGATAAAACAAAAACAAAAAATGAAGCAATAAAGCTAAACAACAACAGTATAGAGATAGATAGGAATCAAACAAAACAAAACGAAAAGAAAAAAAAAAAATAAAAATTAAAAATCACACACATAGCATCTTCATGACATATATGAATTAAGGAGGAAGAACAAAAAGAACAATAGCATTGAATCGAACTGAGAAGAGAGGTCAATAAGGGAGAGTAAGATGAATGAATGATTAAAACAAATTTAAAAGAAGTAAATTTATATGATGAATGGATGATGTATAGTAGTAAGTAAGTGTTTTAAAAATCAATCATTTTGAAATCATTCATTATCTTCATCACTACCATTAACACTAGGAGCAACACTTTGTCCTCTTAACGTAATATCAACATCATCATAATTTCCTTTATTTAAAGTCCATGAAATATAATCAGTATCGTTAGATTCTTGTAAAGTACCTAAATCACCAGGAGTCATTATTCCATTAGCGTATCTATCTCTTGGTGAACCTGGAACACTTAAAGGTCTTGTTAATTTTTGTGAACTAGAATCGAATGGATTACTACCTTGATTGAATTGATCTGGATATGCTCTTCTTAATGATAATCCACGTGCTTTAACATATTCTAATCCCATTCTTTTCCAATCTAATAAATCACTTAATCTTTCAACTCTATTTCTTTGATTAATTCTTTGTCTTCTTGTCTTTTCAGTGAATTCGAACATTTGATCTGATAATTGATTGATTGATTCATCAACAGATTTCATTCTTCTATCAACTATATAAATACCATAATCTTCTGAATTTTCAATAAGATCTTCCATATAACAACCAAAACCTGATAAATTGGTCGTAATTGAAGGAATACCCATAACTGTACATTCAGCTGGAGTATAACCCCAAGGTTCGTAATAAGATGGGAAAACACCTAAATGACAACCTCTAACAAATTCATCATAATCCAAAGCTAATACAGGATTACTTGAATTTAAAAATTCAGGATGGAAAATAATTTTAACTCTATCTTCTTTGGTATTAAACATTTGACATTGACGAATTTGATTCAAGACTGGATCATTAGCATCATCAACCATATTATGTGTAACAATTGGAGGTAATGAATCTCTTTTCAGGGCAAACATTCTTCTTTTCAAAACAACACGATCTGATGGTTTTAATAAATCATCTAATGCAGGTAATTCGATTTGAGAAGAATTTAAAGTAGTATTTGGTTGTTGACAAAATTCAAATAATCTTTTACCCATTAAACCTTGAACATCTTTAATTGTACTTTCTAATTGTTTTATAACAGCTTGACCTCTTAAAGTATCAACTGTATATGATTTAGTAGCTGCAGGCATAATGATGAATGCAACAACTGTCATATTGGAACCAATCGATTTTAATCTATGATTCAATCTTGCTAAAGCTTCAATGAAGAAATCAACACCTTTATTTCTAAATTCGTAACGACCGGCAATAAAGAAATATAATGTATTTTCAAGTTTAAAATTCAATTGACCATAAAAATGACCTCTAATAAATTCATTAATTTTTTCTTTTTTTTCAGCATGTAAATTTTGAAATTCATGAACAGCTTGAAATTTAACAACATTTAAACCATTTGGTAAAACACCATCTGGTTTTCTTTTTAATAAATGTTCAGATTCATAAGCTGTAATATGAGAAACTGTAGTGAAAACATCTGAAGAATGTGCTGCTGCTCTTTCAATACAATATCTATGATAAATACCACGTTTTCCAGCTTCATAATCAACATCAAATTTATCCAAATTGTTATAAAAATCAACAGAACCAGCACATAAATATCTACCTAATAAAGTTGCATGAGTGGTGAAAATAGTGGTACAATCAATTTTTCTTTGTCTACATAATGGGATTGAAACACCAGCTAACCATTCATGAGCATGTAAGATGATAGCTTTATTAGTTTCATGAACACATAATTCACCAATAAACCAAGCAGTTAAATAACCTAATAAGACTGCATCATTTGTTTCAGGATCTGATTCTGGAGCAGGAATACCACATAAATTCCATAAATCTGATTTCCATTCATCTAAATATGAATAAGCAGAACCTGTATCAAATAAGATGACTCTTGGTGCACCTTCAATTAACCATCTACCATATAAATATCTAATACCTCTTGAACCCATTGCATCTAAAGTAGCTTTAAGAGCAGGATTATGAACAGGTAATTCTTCAACTTCAACTTGAGCACTTTTGTAATTTAAAGGACCTAATAAAGTGTAACGTTCTCTATATTCAGCCACTGTGACTGGAGCTTTTGATTTTAAAACTGAATAGATACCACCAACTCTATTGGCAACTTCTGTGGCAACTTCGAAAAGTAAATGATCTTTAACGTCTCTTGTCATGATAATGATGGAATGGAATGAGTTGATTGATTGGTTGGTCGATTGATTGGTTGGTCGGTCTAATTAGTTAGTTTATGAAGTATAGAATGGAATGTATACTTGTAATTTGAAAGGGAATGAGGTGAAGGTGATGATTTCTATTGGGTGAGGGGAGGAGGGGGGAAGGGATGAGAGACAGATTGATTGATTGATTGATGTCTATGCAAGTTAAAGGAGAATTGGATAATTATACATACAAAACTCACAAAACACTAACAGTAATTAAATTAATGGATATTAATAGTAATAATACTTTAAAATGTGAGAGATGGAGATAGAGAGTTTGTGAATTAAAAAGGAGTCTATAATGATGATAAATGCGGAGGGAAGATATAAAATCCTTTTTCCAATAATATATACACACTCTGACTAAACGGTTTTTAAAAGGAATATATTAATTGATATATATATATATATTTTATAATTGAAAGAAACATCAATTGAATAGAAGTAAGTATATATCATATATTATATATAAACAAAGTAAAAAGTTTGAACAAAGAAGTGGGCAAAAAAAAAACTAAAGTAAAATCCAAAGTAAATGACTTCCGACCTCCCCACCCCCAGAATTGTTGAATTAATTGACATAATTAAGATGGAGAGATAAGTTGATGTTAAAGACAAAGACAAAAATATTTTTAATTAGATCACCATAATTGACAGAAATGGACGTTGTCTTGTCCCAGAATAGATTAGTAGTGACCGTGGTTGAGCCTTGTGGCCACTGGCCAGTGCTGAGTGGACAGGTCAACTGAAACTGCCCTGCCTGGTGAGAACTTAGAACTTAGAACTTAGACATATGGCACGCTTGGCTTGGCTGGCACCATGGCCAGCTGAGCGCCTGTCTCCATCCCGGAAGTTTCCTCTACTTTTCCCCGGGGGCAGTCAGTTTTCTCGGGCTGATTGACTCCTCCTCCAAAATGCTGCTGTTTATCACCCAATTTTCAAGTCTCACTACAGAAACATATGTCACACGGCATAAAAATGTTTATTCAATTAGCGAGATATGGAATAATACATATTACGGAGTATGTATAAATGTATGTATGTATGTATTTATGTATTAAACACAGAAGTAATAACATGATTAATTGTTAATTATTTTATATATTAACTTATTAATTTACTTACTTTATCTATTGTTTATTTACTCTATTGTTCCATTCAATTCTGGAGTAATGCGAGTGGCGAGCTTTCCCAATGAAGAACACAAACTTCAAACAAAGTCAATATACAAAAAAAAAACACATG
Source organism: Ogataea nitratoaversa (assembly GCA_030579435.1). Lineage (NCBI taxonomy): Eukaryota > Fungi > Ascomycota > Pichiomycetes > Pichiales > Pichiaceae > Ogataea > Ogataea nitratoaversa. Next base: position 237,247 of record JAKTQZ010000020.1, read on the forward strand.
TTATACTATTATTATTATGGGGCATCCATCACAAGAAATCGCTGTGGATAGAGATCCTTGATCTATTCAATTGTAAGTTCAACAAG
>JAKTQZ010000021.1:0-236604 GCA_030579435.1 Ogataea nitratoaversa
GGGGCGGTTATGATGGCACCCTTTGATATAACATATACATTGCGCCTTACTTTTTTTATATAGAAATAATAGATTGCTGGTTTTCTTTTTCTTTTTGAATAGTGAATGGTAAACAAGTCAAACGAAAGAAAATACACAGAAACTTTAAGCCAATTGTTGTCTAGTCCTACTAGAAAAAGGCAAACAAACAAAGAAATAAACAAACACACAAACGAATAATTTTTCAAGAAAAGTTATCAAAACTAAAATAAAAAAATAAAAAATATAAAAACGCCGAAGTAACTAACGGAAAGGATTTTCCTCCATCTTTTTGGATCTTTTCAACAACAAATCAATCGTATCTCCCTTTTTAACAATAAAATCTTGCTGATGATTAATTAAATATATTCCAAAACAAGAGGAGTAAGGATTTGTCTCATCAACTCTACGATACTTACTCATTGCCTTAGAAACCATTCCTTTTTTATCCATTATACCTGTTTTGGTATCAATGTTCAAAATTGCACATCTGATACATTTCAAAGGGGCCGTGAAACTGAATCTTTCTTTGGTATTATTGGACTCATTAGTTGTTAAGATATCAAACTTATAGTACAAATCTTCGACAAATGGCCTCTCAACATCTTTGATTATTAGATTGGCTCGGAATGTTTCCAGTCTCAAGTAATTTGCAGCTTCTCCAACATCTTGTTTAACAACATCATAACTTTCTTGTGACGCTAACAAGAGAGGGTAATAATCTTGAAGTAATGTTCTTCTCGTAACTGATTTAGGTGATCCAACTCTACATAATTTACCTTCTGCAGAATGGATCATTACGGTTTCTTTTGGCAGACCGAAGAATTCAAGTAATTCTTCACTTAACAATTTGTCAAACACATACCCTTTAAGTTCAGTGAGCCATATCAAGATATTCTTTTCAACAGGCCCAAAAGAACTATATTTTTCAACAAATTCAGCATCAATCTCACATGGTAAAATAAGCTCATTCGTACCAGTTCCATCCTTTTTAGGATAGCTGAATCTAAATAACTTTTCACCGGAATCATAAGCAGCTTCTAATAAAGATAATTTTGAACATTCTTTCAAGGTTATCGGTTTATATTGGTTAGTCTTTTCATCTAACACCGAAAACATGTACTGTCTATCATATTTCAATCCATACTGATCAATCACCCATTTCTCAACCTTAATTCCTCTTGTTGCCGATTTAATAGGATAGATTACCATATGATCAACCGTTCCACCATAGGTCCCTTTATAAGGAGACTTAAAGTCGATGAACGATTGATACGCACGGTTTAAAAGTGATGATAACTTCAAGTGGGCATTATATACGATTCTAACTTTGCTCTTCCAATTTGATTTCCGATGGGTCTCCAGATAGGACTCAATTTTTGGCGAGTAGTAACTTAACAATAACTCCGAGGTAGATACTGTTATCACGATGTTGAATAAGATATGGATTATGGCGATGCTCATTGTTGGTTGTAAGCGGTATTGATAGATATATGGGAACAGTCAAAAGTCATAAGTCTTTGGCTATTTCTCCAACACTATCCGATAAGAAACAGAACTTAAAAAGAATACACAATAAACTTTTGAGGATTGGTTTTTGTCTCAAAACATAAAGCTTACAAGTTTCAGCTGATAAGGGATTGAATCTTCAAAAGGGTCAAGATTCTCCTCGCTAAAAATTACCATGCCCCGTTCCGAATTACCTGTTTGGGTCAGGGACGCTGGTTGCATATTTTGAGCTCGATCGACGCGATGGAGATCTGAAAAGTGATTTGAAATTTATTTGTGAGATCTGATCTCATAAAATGTTTCAGATTTTTTTAACTTTTTGATGAGCTTCATTGATCACTTCCTGCTATTATACCTCTTTTATACCAACAAAAAAGAACATCTACATAATAAACATCCCGACAGAGTACACATAACATGGGATTTGCCGTTCCAGGCTTCAAGATGGAACTGAAGTCGCTTTCAAATTCCTCTTCTAAACCCCCACCAAATAAATTGAAAACTGCCATACCCATGAAGCAACTATTGCGTGATTTGTTAATCATTCCTTCAGCAAGTTTCAAAAAATTTAACACTCAATATTCGAAAAAGGTGGATCCACGCTCAATTGTTGTTCCTAGATTTGAGCAAGTTTTCGAGGGATTAAGTGAATTAGAAGAAAAAAAGGCTTATCATCCCGGTTCCAAACGGGCTTTTCATCCTAACTCACAACGTTGGAAGAAGCGTCAAAAATTGGATGAGCTCACTTTTGACGACAAAATTAGAGTGGAGCTCACCGATCTCAATTCTGTATATAATATCACCGACTTGCCAACAGAACTATTGTTGAATATCTTCATAGATTCAGGGAATTTATTTAATATCTCATTGACCAACAAACACCTACACACCCTGATCAAAGAGAATAAAAAATACATTTTTAAAAGATTCATTAAGTTGAACTATGTCACGAGATTACAATTGCAACGACAAAGGAAATCCAGCTTTATTAAAAGGAGAGTAAGCAACGAGGAAAACCATGATCATTTACAGCATGCTTTACTCACAAAACTAGACCTAACAAGAAAATCACATTTGAAACAGAAGGACGATGATCAGTTCATAATAGACGATAGTGAATTGGCATACAAATCTCCTAATACTATTGTATTATTAAATGATAGAGCATTTATTGATCCACATATGACATATGAGATATTGGTATCGTTGTCAGTCGATTTGATGGTAAATGAACGTTTGATTCCAAACATTATACAAAGAGCTGAATCACTGAAAGATAAAAAAGATAAAGAAGAAGAACGAGAGCTAAAGGACTCCAAAAAGATGATTATTGACGAATTTTCAAAGGGAAATAGTATACGTTTTCCGTATATGAATCCTTCTGATCCTGTGGATGTAGATTACATCAATTCTGATTACGCAAGAAAGATACAAATGCTCAAATTTGTACTGGATTATAACGTTTCATTCACTAATAGCACTGAATCGATTCTTCAATTTATGGTTCATTTGAACAAAGCTGCCGAATGTCAAACAGGACTATCGTCAGTTGATTTACAAGATGAGGGATATGACGATGAAGGTATTGTTGACGAAACGAAAGTACTGTTGAGATGCTCTGATTTTGTTCACGTGTTGAGGTTGAAAACACCGAGTCCAAGTCAAGCTGTTGATCCTGGTAATGAAGAAGAAGGGAATAACAGAGACCGCCACCAAGATCAAGCAGTTTCTCCAGCCGCCATAAATCCGAATCAAAGCGCCAGTCAGGAACAATCACAACAAAATCAACGGGCAACATTGAATGATGTTACTTTATTACTTGACTGCTTGAAATTCGAATATTTTGGTCTTGTCAAACAGTTTCTTGGCTATTACGACACCGTGAAACTATCCAACGACGAGCAATTATGGGGTTACATCGTAAACATGAAGTTATACAATGGCTACAAACTTTTGGAGGGAAATGGTGTCAAACCAACTGTTAGTGTTATCAGTATAGTGACAGCTAGAGGTGATACCCACAAAAAGGGACGCTAATGATAGATATATATTAGTTGATCTACTATTCACATATATAGCATTTGAAATAAAGCAAAAAAAGTAAAAAAAGAAAAAATTGTAGCTCTAAATCGGATACAGAACAATGCTCTATTCCAATCATAAGTCCGTATACGTGTATCTATCTTGAATTATATTATCATAATATCCTTCTTCTTAAGCTTGATAGCCATTGTACCCTTGCACAAATGTTTGCTGTTGTTGCTGTTGTTGCTGTTGCTGTTGTTGCTGCTGTTGCTGCTGTTGCTGTTGCTGTTGTTGTTGATCGAGACCTGTAGCACTACCACCATTACCCGTATACTCGTTGAACCAAGGATGCTGTAAAGATTGTCTCGAGCTCAATCTGGCATCAGGTCTCATTTGTAGTAAACCTTGTAATAAATTCAAAGCCAGATTATCTATATTTGGAATCAGTACTCTCAAATCCTGAGGTATGAAGACATTGAAATTAGACTTATAATTTGGATAGTTAGTAACACCTGGCCATGTTCTTTCATTAGGGGTACCCATAATTCTGAAAATTTTCAGCATCTGATCCTCATTAGATGACCCTGGAAATAGTGGTTTACCTGTGAACATCTCAGCCAAAATACAACCTGCGGACCACATGTCTATGGAGGTTGTATAGTTTCTTGAACCCAATAAGACATCAGGAGCACGATACCACAATGTAACAACTTCATTGGAAAAGGTATTTACCGGAATACCAAACGCTCTAGCAAGACCAAAATCACCAATTTTCAAGTCACCTTTGCTATTGATTAATAAATTTTGTGGTTTTAAATCACGGTGTAGGACTCTATTATCATGACAGAATATAATACCCCTCAATAGTTGAAACATAAAAGATTTGACTAGCTGAGGTTCCAAAGCACCGTTCTTATTATAACCTTGCGTATCCATATATCTTTTCAAATCTTTATCCATAAATTCGAACACTAGAGTCAATTTATTTTCAGTATGTATAACATCATATAGAGTGACAATATTTTCATGTTTTAATTCTTTCATCAAAGATATCTCTCTGATTGCGGTCGATGGGGTACCTTCTTCGGAGTCCAAGTTGATCTCCTTTAAGGCGACAAGAGTACCAAGGGCCCTGTTCCTACCTTTATAAACAGTGGCGTATGTCCCTTCACCCAATTTTTCAAGTTGTTGGAACTGTGATGACGAAGCAGACATGATGTATGAAGTGTGATCCAAAATCTAAAGTTGTTAATGGTTAGATCGTATAAAGGATCAGAATCGCAACTTGGTAAATGAATGGCAACCAGACAAGCGTTCTATTCACTACTTTGAACCAAGACAATTATAATGATGTAAAATATTGTTGAACAGATAACCCATCCAACACGTACCTGTGAACTTGGTGCATCATCCAGAAATCTAGAATACCGTAATGTGCAATTAAACTGCAATAGGAAAAAGTCCCAAAATGTCAGGATGTGCAAGGATGCACAGCGTATGAAAATTTTCAGATATGACACACTGGCTGAATTGGAGGTGATTAGCCTGATCATAGGGCTATTTTGAAGGATTATTGTCTTCGTTTGGAGTACATAGATGTGCGTGGATGCTGATACTGGGGAGAGAGACTCGGAGGACTGTAAGAATTTCGTTATTGACGTCTACCAGATCAATCGCTAGGGAACTTGTAGCGAGAATGAGCACAAAATCCGAAAGTAAAGGCGACTTCAATTCAACTTTACCCGATAATGAGTCAGAATCTCATATAGCGTCACAGATGGCTGAAGTTACAGAAAATACAGATGCTGCCCTACCGATAAAGCATGTATTAGAAGGTGATAAAATAACAGATATAAATAGGAGGAAGCCAGAAATAGAGAATTCAGCTTTGAAATGGTCCGAACAACCTAAACGAAATCTTGAATCTACTTTGAAACCAAGCGAGATTCCAAATATTAGAGATAATGTGTCAGTTCTTGGCGAAGAATGGTGTGGACTATTTGAGATTGATGTTGAGTTCAAACTTCATCATTTCATTGCGGCGATGTCTAATTTGATTAAAAATCCAAATATCAACTCCACAGTTATATTGAGAGCTGACATATTGAAAGAATACAAGTACATTTATAGCGAGAACTCCGATGAGCCAACAATTGAGAAATTTACTAATGAAAACGCAGAAGAACTTACTCTGAATAATGACGATTTCAACAAAGATTCAACCAAAGATGATGAGAAGATACTCACGAGAAATATCAATGACTTAGAAATAAAAGCAGTTCCGTTAAGTTCCAAATTCAGACCCAGTATAGAAGTTGTGAGAAGAATTATTCCTAGGAATCCATCCAAAGACTATATTATCAATCAAACATGTTTAATCTTAAATAACAGCAAAGATAATTCCACTTTAATTGTGTATACACCGCACGTCAGTACTCCTGAAGATGTTCCATTCTATCTTCCTGAAGTTCAATCAATTGGTTTGCTATATCATAACAACAAACTTTCAATCCATTACTTACCATTTGCAAATCAGTTAGTGTCATACTTCCAGACTTTAAGGCCAACTGAAAGACCGATAAGAATCGCATATAGACTCTTAACTACTGCCAAAAAGCACTCAAATGGTGTAATGAACGGATACCAAAAAAGGGTAAACCATGATTTGGTTGTTTCTAAAGTCGCATTTCAAGATAGATATATAGCACTGAAGCAAAAATATGCTAAAGGATTGGTTGATTCGTGGTGTGAGTCTACAGATCCAAGAAAGCATGTCTTTGAGGATATAGCGATAGCTGCATTTTTGATCGAGTTTTGGAATAATATTTATACATCTAGGGATTCATTTGAGTTTAGAGATTTAGGATGCGGTAATGGATTGTTAGTCTATATTCTTTTACGGGAAGGTTACAAGGGTGTTGGGATAGACGCTCGTTCTAGAAAATCATGGCTCACATATCCACCAGAGGTTCAAGTGAATCTTAGAGAGCAAGTGATCATCCCATCCGTGTTACTCAGACCACATCCTGTGATACGATCAAAAGCACCTCACTTACTGGACAATGGTCTTGTTTTCAAAGTCCCAGTGAAACCGAAGCCACAACACCAAGGAAATGTGAAATATGTTGCTCCCGTGGAATCACCCATTGCTGATTCAGTTGGAGGCGTCCCTGCGGGTGTTTCTCACGTTCAAATGGTGGAATGTTATACTTCTGCGGAGTTACTAAGTTCGCCACAGGTGAATACGGCTGAATTCCCAGAAGGTACCTTTATAATCGGTAATCACTCTGACGAATTGACCTGCTGGATACCATTATTAGGATATCCATTTATTGTTATCCCATGTTGTTCCCATAACTTGAACGGTGACAAGATACGATACTCTGCTAATCACACCAAACAAGCAGCTAGCAAGAGCACGTCGTATTCCTCTAGTTCCAAATATGCGTCCTTAGTTGATCATGTTGAAGATATTGCTACGTTGTTTGGTTGGAAAGTTGAGAGGGAAATGTTAAGAATCCCATCTACGAGAAACGCTGCTGTGATCGGGTATCAGTCTACTGAGTATGAAGGAAAATCAATTTATGAAATCTTAGCAATGGAGGGGGGTGCTGATAGATGGGTTGAAAACACCATGGCTTTGATGAAGAAAGCACCTAGAGACCATTAGATATATATTTATACCTCGATAGTTTACAATATAATTCACATTTTGAGTAAAAATGATTAACGAGATTAAATTGAAATTAAATAAAGTACATTTATATACATAAAAGACAAGTAAAAAATGACGAAACGACAAACGAGTAGTTTGTCAATGAAATATGACTGTATTGAAAGTGTTTTAATAGAGAACTATTTCTTACCTTGCTTTCTCTTACGCTTGATACCAATGATTCTTTTGACTTCAGTAGTGAAACCTGATTTTGCATTATTTTCACCAATAGTTCTTTGTCTGTCATTACCACCTCTATTTTTATCTTCAAATCTTCCTTCTTTTCTTGGGCCTTTGTTCATGTTACCTTTTTTACTACCTCTTTTGATATCTGCTCTTTTCTTTTGCGATGGTTCAGGTAAATTGCTATCACTTTTATCACTATTCTTTTTCTGTCTCTTTTGATCTCCTTCCCCGACCTCCTCGTCACCGTTGGATTCCTTGTTTGCTCTCTTTCTTTTGTTCTTTATATCTTGGTTTCTGCTCAAAATTAATTGTTCATTTCTACGTTGAATAACCTTCGCATTCTCGATAGCAAACTCAACAATTAATCTTCTCTTGCTTAATGAACCATCAGATTCGGCAACCTTACGTTGATCTTCGTTTAAGCCTTCTAAGATTTCAGAAATATTCACTTCATGAGCGTTCATCCATCTCAATGCCATCAATGCCGATCTATGATCTCTGAATTCCAAGAAACCATATCCTCTAGATCTACCATGCTCTCCAGAACCCTTCACTTCATTAATGACCTTAGCTTGTTTCACAAGACCTGGCTTTTTCTGCTTGGCTCTATCTTCTTCTGTTAGACCTAATTTTTCAGCTATGAAATGTTGATGTTTTGTTGACCTGATATTTTCTTCTTTGCTCAATGGCTGTCTCAATTCCTCTTTCACTTCTTTAGCAAATTCAACAACTGCTTTTCTACCTAACGCCTTCAAAGCCTTTTCGTTCATTGATCTTGGTAAATTTCTGATGGCCAATCTAGTATATGAGAGATGTAAAGTTGGATTCTTGTTCAATTGTTGCACTCTCAAGTTGTATGATTTTTCTCTAAGTTCTAAATCAGTTTTCGTAATCAAACTAGCCAATTTAGAATCCGAAGTGATTCTACCTTCATTCAATAAGAACAAATGACGTCTATCCCTTTCACCAGGAGCTCTTCCTAATAACTCTTTACGTGCATCAGCATTTTTATCAGCTAATCTAGCAGCAGATGCTCTATCAACAGTGGCAGTCACTTGTAAGATACGTCCTTCGTAAACGTACAAAGGAGAAACATCATCTGGAATCAACATGGAGTTAGGATTGACTTCTGGAGCATTCAATAAACAATCTTCATAGTCTGAGGATTTATGGAAGGCAACAAAGGCGGTACCTCTTGCTACGCCTGTTTCTTTGTCAATAACTGGTAAAGCATATTTGATCGGACCGAATTTACTAAAATGTTCTTCAAGGGTTTCTTTGGTGGCATCATACGGAACGTTACGAACAAAAATAGAATAACTTTCTTGTTTGTTCTTTTTTTCATAATTGCTTTCACCACCATTGAAGTTCAAATTTTCAATCTCTTCTTCGTTATCCTTGTCCTCCTGTTTAATCTCAACATCATCATCGTCTTCAGCATCACTATTATCTTCTTCTTCTTTTATATCGACATCATCTTTAATCTCGACATCATCATCATCTTCTTCTTTGATCTCAACGTCATCGTCTTCTTCTTGTTTGATTTCAGTCTTCTCTTCCTCGGATTCAGACTCTACTTCCTCTGTTTTCACCTCTGCAGATTGCTGTTTATAATCTTCCCATCTAGACTTGTCAATAGCAAAATCGACAGCAACCTCTCTGTCATGAATTTTTAAGCTGCTACACTCTTTAATGGCCTTTTCGGCACTTGAATGTTTATTCATTGTGACAAAACCAAATCCACTCATTCTCCCACCCTTCTTTCTTGGAATATGTGCTTCCTTGACCGAACCAAACTTGCTAAAGACTTTAACTAAATCCTCCGAATCACGCACAGACCAAGGTAAATTTCTGACAATTAATTTGGCACTTCTTTTCAAGGTATGCTCTTGCGATTTGGTTTCACGTTTCTTTAAGTCTTTTAACTGCTTGGTAGAATTGTTGTCTTTACGTTCTCTCCTCTTGGCAACATCGACTCGCAACAGTCTATCTTTGAATTTAGTTGTTTTCGATTCTTTCAAAGCGACCACGGCATCTTCATCCTGAACAAATGAAACAAAACCAAAACCTCTAGAATTTTTTTCATTATCGTACACAATAACTGCGTGTCTCACCGGTGCAAATTGAGCAAAGTAGTCGTTCAATTCATCGTTAGTGGCGTCTAATGGAATCGCACGAACAAATAAAGTTCTTCTATCAAGTGTTGGGTCCGCTTCTAAAGCTTGTCTAGAAGGATGCTTAGCTGTTGTTGGCTCCGCTGAAGCTTGTGCCTCTGTTATTTCGGGCATAGTAACGTTTATAAAATGTCCTGATTCGTGGAATCAACGCGATATGTAATCTTCTTCGGACTCTATGAAATAATACAACCACCTTCTTTACCCATCCCTTAACTAATAAGTACATTAAGAAGAAAATCTGAAAAATTAAAAAAATAAAAATATTTTTTAGGAAAATTTTTGAGGTGACGTTATGGCTTACATAACAGATTATATCTGTTTTGGCACACGACTCTTGTTTGTTTTGGTTTGTTTTGATTTGATTTAAGTTGTTATGGTTTGGGATTTAAAACTTGACCGGATGAATAGTTACTACTTGCCAGGTTGATGTACAAGAACCGAATTGGATTGATAGTTGCAAATTATAATTTAGAGAAGATGAAGCATACAGGGATTCTTTCCAACTCGTATATCCCACCAGTGCCATCTAGAGTGATAGCGAAAGAGCTTTCTAAACTTACTAGTGCATCCCTGTATAACCTTGTTAGTTTATGGTTAACGATGACTGTGACCCAGCCCAAGGTCTCGGCAAGTGAAAAAAGAGATGGAATTACTGAGTCCGAACTCATACAAGATTTCAAGGAAGTTCTTGCTAACTTGAAATCTCGGAACTCCCCTAAACGAAAATTGATTGATCGATTACTTGTTGATTATTACCCAGGCGGCTTAAATGCTTTACAGTTGGCACAAATAGATATTCAATTGATGGTCGATAAACCTTCCACTTATAGTTGGACCTCTTCCACTGCAAAAGTTCTGACCAATACTGCTAATGGGTATTTTGAGAGTATCGATCAAAAGGATCTGGACAAATTGGATCAATTTGTTTTTTCTTTAGATTCACAGTCCTTCTTAGATCGTTTGATTTCAGCATTATCCAACCTTTATTTGACGCATATTTACATATCTAGACATCCTTATTTCCCTTTGATAATAGTGCGATTGCAATTATACGAATACGTCCATTTGCGAAGACCTACCAATGGTACAGTAAATACTACCTCCCAGGAGCAACAACCCGATATTATATCAAGAAAACCATACTATTTGGCTATTCCAATGAGTTCTCCAAATTTAATCCACTCAGTCTCCAATCCAGACGATCTTGTTTCTAAGATCATATTACAATCGGTGGAAATGACATTATCTTCGTCATTCAGACAGATCAAGCTATTTAGAAACAGAGAAGCTCCAGTGCGAACGTTAGAAGCCATGCATGTATTGAAAGGTGTTTCTAGATTTGGTCAATCTTTAGGAAGCTGGGCTCCTTATGCTGACGGAACAGTCGACATAAATCCATTAGGTGATATAAATGATCATTTATTATTGAATCCCTCAAGATTAGCAGAGGATGATTCTGATTACAAAACTCTCCCAAAAGAGGAACAAGATCTAAGACATCGTAAGAATGTTGCCAGATTGAAATTCAAAGGTTCAATTAGCCCTTTGCAAACAACTGTACTTCATGAAACTAATAAAAAGCCGGGTCAAGGCGATTATATTGAAATCCGTTCAGATAGCGAAGAAGATAATCCTGAGAAAGAAAGCGCAACACTGTCAGTTCCAGTTGGATCGGAAAAAAACGAGTATTCTTCCTTAGTCCCGCTTCAATATGGTGATTTTAAAATAGAGAATCAGCTACAAGGCGGTGGTGTTGATGATGTCCCTAGTATAAGAATACGATTGTTAGGTAGTGATATTTTTGGGGGATTACATGAATTAGCTGTCGCTGGGGTTATTGATCCCGAAAAGATTCCAAGTTGGCTTACTGGAGAAGAAGGATTAACTTTTGGAATCATCAAAAATGGAGAGTTTATTAGACAAGAATAAAGCAAGGTAATTTCTTACTTTCATTGAAACAGAAAAGAAAAAGCACAACAAAGTTGACATTATAGATAAATACTTACTGTTTATATACGAGATCTTCTTGAACCTGTCAACCGCTCTATATGATCGTCAATTAGTCTAACGTATACGCTATTATCAGTTAAAGAAGCTATTAACTCTAACAACTCTGTATCCTTCTTCTTGTAAGCTTCTTCAATCGCATTTTTATAATCCTCACAATTCAAGTAACATTTGATTTTCTGCTTGTACGTTAATGTAGTACATAAACTGATATACAACGAAGCTTGCCTCTTATCATTGTTTCTTAACAGTTCTGAGTAAAATGGTTCATATCCAATTGGAGATTTTTTCGATGTGGCAAATTCATACAGCTCTTGCCTCTTTTCAGGTACCTTAGCGTAAGTTTTGAGAACTTTATAGTAAAATTGTTTGTCTGAAATTTTATATTCTTTCTGCAATTTTGCAGCTTTTTTCAAGTCAGTTTTTATCATTTCTGTCATAATATCAACTAATGATTGTGTCTTGATCATATGTATGGAACTGTCATCACTCTGACTGTCTAATGCTTTAATTTGTTCTTTGAGTTTCTTTGATTCAAACTCGGTGAATTTAGATCTACTTAATAAGTTTGCTGCTTTATTCAGGCTCTGTTTCAGTTTCTCTATTGATTGGTTTTCTTCAAAATACTTGGTAAGTTCGATGTTGGCTAAACCTGAAATCGAATCTGCTTGATAATAGTAATCATTCAACAATTGTAGATCATTACTCGCAATTTTTGATTTGAACAAGTTAATTGCATTTGGTTTACCATCCAAGGATTTGAAAAAATCAGGTAATGATAACTTTCCATAAAGTGTAACCAGGACATATAGTATTGAATCAACATCCATAGATTCGTCGGATTTCAGTAAAGCGTAATCATCTTGTTCCATTTCTAATAATAAAGGGATAGTTTTTGCTGTATCTTTCTCAAAATTTAGTAACTTGATACTGAGTTGAACTCTACCTTCTTGATATGCTATCTTGGATATTGGGGCAAATGATATATTTTTATCTAATAGTTTTTTCAAAATTTCAGCTAATAATTCAGTATCTGATAACTCAGTACCATGACTCACTTTGCAACAGGCCCAATCTATGTAAATGGTATCTATAGGAAAGTTCAAAAAATTAGCAATCTTTATACATAAATAATGAAACTGTCTTAATAGTAATAACCTAATCAAATTATCTAGTCCTAATTCTGCAAATTGAAAATATGTCAAAAATATCCCATATTCAGGTTGACGAATTATATTCAGCACTCTTAAATTATTACAAACTTCAACAAATTCATCAGAATTATATAACTCGATTGTAGTCTTTCCAAAAGATGCTGCTCTTAATAACTTCTTTTGCCAATATGGTTCAAATTCTTCGGCCGCTGCTCTTATACAATTATCGACAGCCTCAATTATATTATCTTTGATGATTTCCAAATTTTCATTTGCCTTGGGTGAATGATGGTCAATTTGATCAATTGCATCTAATAATATTGCACTTGGAGAAGTTGATCCAATTTTGAAAGTTTCTAAAGTTACATTATTTACCCTTGCCAAAAATTCTAATCTTTCACTATTCAAAAAATAAAGCCCATCATTTTCTGATCTCAAGAAGGTTAATGAATCAGTATAAAAATTTAATGAATACTTCGAAGGACCAATTAGTTTCAATTCATCTTTGTACGATAATATGACTGCATCATTACTACACCACTCTAATTGTAATGGAATAGACAGATTGTCCGACTGGAAATCACTCAAAACATTTTTGAAATCTATTGTTGAAATGGAAACTTTGTTTGTCTTTTGGGAATACAAAGCTGCAAATTCACCGTTTGGAGGGACTGAAAGTAAACTGAATGGGCCATCTCCAACAAAGTTTGTATCCTTAACATGATCAATTGATATTAGTAAAACGCTGATATCAGTAGAAATTATAACTTGTAAAGGTTTAGCGTACATTTGTGGTATCACAGTCCAACCATATATTCGTTTCTTTGAAGAATTGGTATCTAAATTTATTGCTGCTAGATTGATCGGTTTTACGTTGGTATAGTTTGAAATAGATATAAATTTATCATTTAGACTTCTTGCCACAAACCCATTTGACCAAAACTCAACTTCGATGATATCGGAATCATTACCTAAATCAAATTCATCGAAGTCACCTTCAAAGTTATTATAGATTCTAAATTTCCCCGACCTCAAAACGACGATCAACTGGAAACTAGAATTCCAACCAAGTTGAACAATTTCGCCAGTTGATGATAACCATGGGATTGAAGTTATCCTACTCCCAGAACCTGAATAGATATCAATTGATTTGGGTAGAGTCAATGATGAATTGGAAGTTGGAAACAATGCAATTGATGCGGCATATGGTGCTATGGCGACCATGTAATTCTCTAAGTTCAAAATAGCTGAGTTGTTATCGTCAATCTCAGTTGATTCGTTTTGCTGTTGTAGCCATTGCAACTCAAAGCATTCTCTAGACCTGTAAAAGACGTTCTGTAATCTTTCCCATCCCAAACTAGGATTGGACGATGACATACCAATAGATAATTTGTAACGTATTAGCCTTAACGAGATAGAATTTATTAAATTTAATCAAAGAATCACAAGAAAGTGCTCTATAAATAATAAATATCAAATATCAAATAATAAATATTTATAGGGAGACAGGCAGAAATCCAAACACGCCGTCCGCAGCCTTTAATTGTTTGCAACTTGAAGAATCTAAACTGTTAATACCTAGTTTATATTTCAAGTGTTCATGGCCTTCATCATATTGAACCGTACCGTATTGCTTATTGAACTTATATTTCTCTCCAAAGTACACATCATCTCATCACAATGTCAGATGAAGAGGAAGATCTCATTCCACAATACGTAACCTTAATATCCAATGATGGATTCAAATTTCAAATACTTAGAGACGCAGCATTAGTTAGTGGAACATTGAAAGGTATGTTGAATACTTCATTCCAAGAAAGTTCAACTAACAAGATTACATTGCATGAATTAGATGCTGTTCTGTTAGAAAAAGTGGTTGAATATTTGTATTACAATCTGAAGTACAAGGAGTCTGTTGATGTTCCAGAATTTGAGATACCCACTGAGATGGCGTTGGAATTGTTGGTTGCTGCTGATTTTTTGGATGTTTGATCGTTGTGCAATTATTAATATGATTTACAGATTACAGTGCGCTAAGGAGAAGTGTATAAGAACGTTTAAAATAATAAGAACAAAAGGAGAAATTTGAAGAGTAATAAATGTGTTTTCATATGCAGTCTTAGCAAAAGGGAACAGCAATACACACCACTATTTCCAACTTCCTTGGCTGCCAAATTTCGAATACAATGAGGGATCATAAGCCGATGGGGTGCTATAGAACTCCCCTGATTGACCTTGCTGCTGTTGTTGTGGTCCTGGAGGAGGTGGAGTTGACTGTGAACCATATGGTTTAGATGGAATTGGGGGTGCTGAACCGAATGAAAATGAACTCGTTTGTTGTTGAACAGGTGCTGGTGGTGGTTGTTGGTATTGATATTGTGGTGGTGGAGGTTGATATTGATACTGTGGAGGTGGGGGTTGCTGGTTGAAAGAAGGAGCTAGATTGTGCTGCTGTTGATTACCAGAATAGGAAGTGGATGACCTTGGAGATTCATTTGATGAAGAAACACTGAACTTACTTAATTGCCGTCTAAGCAGTTCTTGATCTTTTACTGGACTTGAGCTTTCAATGCTTTGAATTAATTTGTTAGATTCGTTGATTCTTTCATTCAAATATTTTTCAGTATTGAATTTCAAATTAGTTGAATATGTAAGCAATTGATTATAAAAGGAAATACTTTCTTTCAAACCCTTGTTATATATCTTCCAATTTTCGTAAGAGGTCAAGTATCTTGATGTGATTGAATTTTTTGTGTTTAATAATTCTCTACGTTTTTTCAAACTAGCTTTTATTATGGGATCGTCTAAAGTTTCATTCATAAGGATTTTTAGATCGGCAATCAACGGGATTTGTTTTTCAATAGTGATGGCGATTCGGTCTTGGTACGGTTTGAATTTCGTTAAACATTCTTTGAAGACATCATCAATATTATCGTTGTTTCTATTCAAGGTTAGGATATTGGTGATATCATCATTATGGATTTCTGTTTTCAGGTCTTGGTATGTATTGGTCCGTTCCTTTTGTAAGTATCTTAGCTCTTGAAGTTTTGTATCAATCTTGGACAGTTTGTTTTTGGTTATATTCAGATCTTGGTGTGGTTCATCATCTAAATCTAATAATGATACAGTATTTGTTATTGTAGAGGCTTCCTTGTCATCAGATTTTACTTTGAAACTTTTCAAGAAAGTTTCATTCGAAGGACCAAGTCTTAAAATCTTGATATCTGACTCAACTGACTGATAAATTGATTTTATTTTGACATCTGTTTCTGAAGAATCTGATAGTGATTTCATGCCCTTAGATAATTCCTGTTTCAAGTTAACCAATTTGCTAGGATACTGTTCTTGAACCCATAAGTGAGTATATTTCGATTTATTTTCTTCAAAATTGGAAGTTTCTCTTGATAAATATCCTTGTGCTTGATTCAGATTATTCAAGATTTCTTTCTTAAGTTGATTAGGCTTGGAATCATCTATTTTCGTTTGGCTTATTTCAGAAGCGATTGATAACACTCTGGCATCGATTTCATCATCGTCGTCCTGGTCCTCAGTATTGGACTTATGAAATGCAGTTGTTGAATCACCTTCGATCAGGTTACGAAGATCAATCAACGATTTGGGTAAGTTCAAAAATTCCAATGTTGAAGTGAATTCTTGATCTGCAATTTCACATTTTTCGTCCTCTGATCTTAACAGCTTAGCCATTTCTTCGGAATACATTGAAGATTGCTCGTGAACGGACAAGGGAACTATTTTCTCAAAAAGATTTTTCCCTATGATTGATTCATTTAGCTGTTCATTGATTGGAATTTGTTTAACGCCTTCTAAAGGTTTAATTTCAGGTAAAGTGTTAGTTGGTGGGATGGAATCATGGTAAATAAAATCGTTATCTTTATCTAGTTCTCTGAACTCTCTTTTGAGTATTTCCAAATGAGACTTAATTCTATTGGTTAATTCGGGGTCAAATGGGGAAAAAGAATATTTTGGATAAGTTTTCAATGAATCTTCGGATAGTTTAATATATGCAATAGCTTGACCGATTTGATTTGACTTTTTTGAGTGTAATGCTTGATAATAATTCGCAATAGATGTGAAATATAACTCTTTTAATTTACAATTATTCGACCAACTAGTACTAATGATCTTGACGTTTTTCAAAGGTTCATAACTTGAGTGATATAATTTTGAAGTGCCCTTGGCTAATCTAGCAACCAAGGTCTCCTTTGGAGAGTCTGTATCATTTAGATATTTCAACAGAAATGACTCTTGAGATTGTGCTAACATCAATTTAGCAAAACTTTGAACAGTATCAACATTTAAATCTTCTGATGGGGCGTGTATAAAATTTTCTTGAATGTAATGGAAAATGCCACTTGATTTAGCAAAACTTTCCACTGATAATTTCAAGTCATCACTTTGAGAGCCTATTTCAGATAATAAAGATGCTAAATTGAATAAGATATTAGCCTTCTCAAAAGCTATTGAATTTTGTGTGGTGGACTTCTTAGAAAAGGAGTCGTTCCAAGTGAATTGAACCTTTAATAAATTGGCTGAGATTCTTAATTCTAGTAACTCTAATTGTCCATAATACTTATAATACCCATCACGTCCATTGATATCTTTATTACCGTTAGTCAAAAAGCTTCTAAATTTATTGAATTGTTCAACTTCTGTTTCGAAAGAAGAATAGGAACCGTATAATTGAGTCAAATAATTTTTTAAAGGGTGAATCCAATCGAAATGTGTAAGATCCTTGAGGGGGATGGAAATGAATTTCGTCTCCATTGCAATTGTGTGTGATGTTATTAAAACGGAAGATTCAAAGAAGCAATGCAGTAAAGCAATAAAGAAGTCAATTAATTGATAAACGAACAATTAATGATACCATACATTTTAAACAAAAGTAATTTTGTATGGGATCGTTGAGTGTGGCGATTTTGGAGCGAATTTGGCTGATAAGGAAGGTCACTGCACTCAGAAGGAGATCAGATAATTCATAATAGGATTATACGTTTCATTTGAATGTATCTCTCTATTACTCTGTTACCGTATGGTTGTTTCTCTTTGTTACTTCGTTCTACCAATCAAGCAATTAGATATACAATGACAGAAAACTATGATATGTTGACCGATGAAGTCAATAAGTTGGCATCTAATAAATCGATGGATCATATATTAGATGAATCAAACGATTTATTAACCTATTTAAAAGAGCTGGAAAGATCTATTCAAGAAGGTGAGTAAACCAGTCAATCACAAATTATCCATTGAAAAGTTTTACCTGATTACTAACGTTTTGTATAGGCAAACCACTTAATTCAACAACAACCAAGATCAAGAAGACAACAGATAGTATAATAAGAAATGAGAAGTCGATCAATAAATCAATTAAGAATTACAGTAGTAAAATTGACAAAATATTCACTTTTAATATAAGTGATGTGTATCAATACAACACGATTAATATAAAAAACTCTGCTAAAAAAAGAAAGCTATTAGATCGGTCAATAATAATGGATTTATTAAGGAATGGTCAATTTGAAGTGAGTAACAGATTAGGACAAGAGAGGCAAATAGATATTCCAGGTGATTTAATTGACAAGTTCGAAAAATTGAACGATATTTTATTCAATCTACACAATGAAAACAATCTGAAACCTGCTATTGAATGGTCCAAAGAACATTCTAATAGTTTGAAACAGATTGGATCCGAATTGGAATTCAATTTGCACAAACTACAATTCATTAAATTGTATAGCTCTAATGAAGATAATTTATTTGAAGCTTATAAATATGCAAATGAAAATTTCCCAAGATTTGGTTCTACCCATCTAGATACAATATCCAGACTATTGTTCAAAATGGCATTTTCACATACTAACGGGGATAGTAATGATACTATAAAACACGAAAAATTGATTAATTCCGCTTATAAATCTAATTTAAATCATGCATCAATCTCACTAGATACTAATATATATCATCAAATTCGTCAAGATTATTGCTCTTTACTTGGTTTATCATCAGAATCTCCGATTTATAATACATTATTGGCTAGTTATATATCATTGCCGAATTTTAGCAAATTCAATACAATTTTTAAAAATTCAGGAAAATTGAATTGGACCACAGTTAATGAATTACCATTTGAGATTAATCTACCAGATTATCTACAATTCCATTCGATTTTTATTTGTCCTGTTTCTAAAGAAGAAACCACGCCATTGAACCCTCCAATGGTTTTACCATGTCGTCATATTATATCTAAGGATAGTTTGAATAAGCTGAGTAAGAATGGTCAGGCTAGTTTTAAGTGTCCATATTGTCCAAAAACTAGTACTTTCAGTCAAGCTACGCAAGCTAAATTTGTAAACATGTGACGTTATTACTCAATGTTTAACCAAGATTGGTACATAATGATAATGAGAATCAATTAATTAATCAACATTTCATAGATTTTAGTTATTAATAATAATGTAAATGACAAGTAAGAAATCTGGGGTAGAAATGGGCCCTGTGGAAACGGGAGTAAATGGATATCTTCCCAATTTCGCAAGCACATAGAAAAATTTAATTTTTGAGATTCAAATTAATTTTTTTTTTTTCTGTTCCTGTTTTGTTTTGAAAAGATCAAATAAAAATAAGGAGGAAGAAATAAGAAGTAGACGATAAAGTACGGTAACACAGCAAGGGGATTTTATTAGAGTATAGCAGACATGAGTGGCATAACGACAGAGACGAAACAGATCAAGAGAAAAGCAAACAGAAGAGCTAAAAAGAAGAGAAGAACAGAAGATTTTTCGTCTGATTCGTCGTCTGATTCTTCTTCTTCATCATCAGAAGAAGAAAAAGATAATGGAAAAAACGATTTAACAATAAACGAAGAAGGGGATGATGATAATACACCCCAAAACGAAGATCTCGAGATAAATGATGAGACAGAATTAACTATTGATGGATTGAATTTACCACAGCAAGAAAAAATACATCATCTTGATGAAACCAAATCCCTTCAATCCACGCTAAATAAGGCCGTCATAACCGAAAACATCTTAATACATGGTACGAATGGTAATAGTAAATTGAATATCAATTCCGCTGAACAACACAGAATACAAGAATCGAGACAAGCATTATTAGATGGATATTTAAGTGGGTTAGTGAGGCAATATGGTAATGAGTTAGATGAGTTAAGAACAAAGAAGGATTTCAACGGAGGGATGTCATTGAACTTGTTGGCCAAGTTGTTGAAAGAAAGTGGGAATGTGTTTGATAATGAGACGTTGAAGTCGTTGAATGATAGTTAATCAAGCCAAATTAGGTAACTAAAGTTGGTCCAAGCTTGAATTAGTGTATATTGTACCCAGTTCACTGTATATTAAACAGTTTTTATGTTGATTATATCATGTTTCAAAGTTAAAATGTACTATATCATCAATAAGGTGAACAGAATATATACAAGACAATCCAACGCAATATTAGGTTAAACTTCAAGGGAGTTCCAGGAAGAGGTATTATTATAATTATTAGCCTTCAGAACTACAATTGCAAGGGACAAGAAAGGTCATCAATTCCTTACCCCCCTGGCCAACCCTAACTCCAAAGACAAACCAACAATCAACAATTCCAAACATTGAATGCTGTCAGGTTTGGTCTTTACGAATTTTAGATCCGTCAAATGAAGATTCTTTTTATCACCATGATCTATTGAAAAAAAAAAAAAAGCGGATAATGGCAATGCAGAAATAGTTTTAACTAGGCCATTTATTTATATAGTGGAATTGATGTTAATTCATTGTGAATCATTGGCAGTGGTAGATAGATGTCACTGATAACATAACTGATACTTCTTCCAAACCTTATATACTTATGAAAAAAAGTTTATCAACTAAATTAGTTCAAGACTTGTCGTCTTGTCAATATATAGATGCGTACAACACATCATGCTCAAAAGCTAGTGATTATCATATCACTTCAGACTTCCAAATTGATACTCCATCAACCCCGTGCGTGCTGTCAACATCAACAAGATATTCTTCTTCTTTGTCTTCTTCATCTTGTTCTCTGCATTTCGTATTATCAGTATTCTGTTGTACAAAATATATACAGCTAATTAACATCTCCACACCAAAAATACTCATATACATATAAAAACACATAATTAAAATTAATTAATTAAAACTCTGGGCGGGCCGGCCCATTCTGGTTTATCGGCGCAGCAACTAGTTTCAAGTCTCAAGTTCCACGGTGTTGAACTTGAGCAGCATGACTATATAATATATATATAGTCACGCCCGCCTTCGCCTGGCTTTGGCCTTGAAAAGGCCCTGCCTGCCACATGGCTGCCACATGGCACAGAATCATCTTTCCCCTTCCCCTTTTTCTGGGCCCAGGCCCCAAAAAGGCTTAGGCGGACCCATCAAAATTTTGTGTCATCCCCGGTCAAACCTAAAACACAACGCGAATGAGAAATAACCGTTTTCTATTTCTGTTCCTTTTCTATTTTAAGTAACAGAATTCACTAATTTTGAGGTTTACTCCATCTTTCAAGTTCAATTCAATTCGATTCAATTCATCATTTGATTCAATTCAATTAATTTATAAATCTTATCTTATCTTATCTTATCTTTATATATATACAACCCATCTTTTCCCTTCTATCTAAATTACTTGCATCAAGTTGGAACTTTTGACACATATTTATAATTAAATTCATTTGCTTCATATATTTCCCAACAGCTATGAAAATTTCCACCTTATTTGCTCCCTTGGTATTGCAACCTTTGCTTGCTGCATATCAAGCAAATGCTTTACCGATTGACGATACCAATGTCAATGGCAATGAAAATGACAAACCAATCATCATAGATACCAACACCAACTCCAAGAATGGCCAACAAGGCTTTGTCAAATTTAATGCTGCCAAATCAAGAGGTTCTTTACAAAATTCAGACCCATCGAGTGAAGATCCTTTCTATCATCTTCGTGATGATGCTTATCTTTTGAAAAAAAGAGATGATGGCACTGCAGAAATGGTGTTGACTAATGAAGTCACTTTTTATAAAGTTGAATTGGAAATAGGTTCAAATAAACAATCTGTTGAAGTCTTAGTTGATACAGGTAGTTCTGATTTATTTGTTGTTGCTCATAATAATACATATTGTTCTTCTAATAATAATAAACGTTTGTCAAGACCTTTTTCATCTTTAAGAAACTTTACAGAAGAAAATAATGAATCTGTTCAATTATCAAAAAGGGAAGAAGATAATGATTCTGACTTCAAAGATTTAGAAATTGAAAATTCTGATTCTTTTGTTCATCATAAATCTCCAACAAGTCAGGAAAAAGACTTATTTGGTTCAGATTCGACTCAAACTGCATCCTCAATCCAAGCAACTTTAGATTGTGCTCAATATGGTACATTTGATCCATCCGAGTCAACTTCTTTCAAGTACAATGATACTTCATTTGGTATTTCTTATGCTGATAATACTTTTGCTAATGGCTTTTGGGGTTATGATGATGTTACCTTTAATGGAATTGATGTTAAATCATTATCTTTTGCAGTGGCAGATGACACCAGTTCTCAATTTGGTGTTTTAGGTATAGGTTTAGAAGGTTTAGAGACCACCTATTCAAGTGGTACCTCTTTAAGACCTTATAAGTATAGAAATTTACCAACCAAATTAGTTCAAGACGGTCTCATTAATACACCTACTTATTCAATTTATTTGAATGATACAGATTCAAATACTGCTTCTGTTTTATTCGGTGGGATCGATCATGATAAATATTTAGGTGAATTGACTTTATTACCAGTCATTAATACTGCTGCTTCATTGGGATATTCACAACCTATTAGATTAGAAATCACAATAAATGCCATTTCCATTGGTGATTCCGATAATGATATTACTATTGCAAAAGGTGCTGCATCTGCTTTATTAGATACTGGTACAACATTAACATTTGTTCCAAGTGATATAATTTCTCAAGTGGTTTCTCAAGTTTCTGACTTGACATACAGTTCATCTGTGGGTGCATATATCATGTCATGTTCAAAAGCTGATGACTTTTATATCACTTTTGACTTCCAAGGACTTGAAATTCAAACTTCTTTAGCCTCATTTATGATGACCTTAATAAGTTCCAGATCAGGCGAATCATCTTCATATTGTGCATTAGGATTATATGATTCAGGTGATGATTCATTCACATTAGGTGATTCATTCATAAGAAACGTTTATTTTGTTGCTGATTTATCAGAACTGACTGTCGCTATGGCCCCAGCTAATTTGGATTCAAACACTGAGAACATCGAAGTTATATCGGATTCTATTCCTTCCGCTCAGTCTTTAACTACATCAACTGATTCCACGTGGGGAAATGATGGAACAACTGCCCTGTTTACTACTTCATCAAAGGCTACAACGTCAATCAATCGTTCAGCAGTTGCCACCGTTGCACAAGCAAATGTTTCTGGTAGTCTTACAGGATCCCCTGATACCCCTAATCCTACATCGCGTGGTGAATCATCAGACGATTCTACAACTACAACTTCATCAACCTCAGCAAGATCTTCTTCATCATCTTCGTCATCTTCCTCTTCGGGTAGTTCGAATGATGCTTCCGGTCAATTAAGTTTTTCTAGTTCATTTGCTATATTAGTTACAACATTATTAATCATTGGATTGACTGTTGTTGTGTAAGATATCGATATCTGGTATTAGATGTTATATCACATTCCTACTGTTTTATTATATATATATAGAAATACATATATTATATCCGATTCTGTGCGTTTCAATCTCTTTTCTTAACCTTCTCCTCCATATTTATACTACCGGTATCCTGTTTCTTGTTTTCTGTTTGAATTGGTAACATTTAACATCTTTGCACCCAAATTTTTGCTCGTTCATATCGTTCATATATATACCATGTCGTTTACGTCGTATACACCGTATCTTTTCGAGACGCGATATCTTCAAATTTATTATAAACGAGTGAAAAAAATATGGTGCATATGCATAATAATATAATATACTGATTATTTACGTATTTTCCAGCCAGCTTCTTGGGCGTAAATTGTATGATGAAGTGGTCGTTCACTGGTTGGTCAATTTGTCTTTTCTGATGTTTGGCTTGTTTCAACTATTGTTATATATATATTAGGTTGTTCTTGTCTTGATTGTTTATTTCTTTTGTCTTTTCTACTAATAAGTCAGGTCTTTTATAAAATACTGTATAGTTTCACCACTCTTTCAACCAATATAATTAGTTGCACTCAGGTTTTCAACAACTTAAATAAGCCCATTAATTAATTATCACTATCATTTCTTAACAAAATGTCAACAACTCCATCCACAACCACCAAACCAGCTCAAAAACTGGCTCCAAAGAATTTCGAACAAGATAAAGGATTTGCTGAAGCTCTTCATGGTAAAGACCATACGAAAACTTCAGGAATGGGAGCGTGGATCAAAAAAGACAAATCTGCACAAGAAGTTGCAATGGATGGATATTTCAAACATTGGGATGGTAAAACTGATAAAGAAACCGAATCTTCAAGATTAGATGATTATTCTAGTTTGACTAAACATTATTACAACCTAGTTACTGATTTTTATGAATATGGATGGGGATCATCATTCCATTTTTCAAGATACTACAAAGGGGAAGCTTTCAAACAAGCAACAGCAAGACATGAACATTATCTAGCATTGAAGATGCAAATCACTGAGGATATGAAAGTTTTAGATGTTGGTTGTGGTGTTGGTGGTCCAGCTAGAGAGATCTCAAGATTTACAGGTTGTTCTATTGTTGGATTAAACAACAATGATTATCAAATTGAAAGAGCTACACATTATGCAAAAACTTTAAAATTGGATAATAAATTATCTTTTGTTAAAGGAGATTTCATGCAAATGGATTTTGAACCTGAATCATTTGATGCAGTTTATGCCATTGAAGCTACTGTTCATGCTCCCGTTCTTGAAGGTGTCTATGGTGAAATTTATAAAGTTTTAAAACCAGGAGGAGTATTTGGAGTCTATGAATGGGTCATGACTGATGAATACGATGAAACTAATGAAGAACATAGAAAAATAGCTTATGGTATTGAAGTTGGAGATGGTATTCCAAAAATGTTTAAAAAAGATGTTGCTGAAAAAGCATTGAAAGCTGTTGGATTTGAAATTGAATATTCTAACGATTTAGCTGATGTTAATGATGAAATTCCTTGGTATTATCCATTGACTGGAGATTTCAGATACGTTCAAAGTATTGGTGATTTATATACTTTTTTTAGAACCTCTACATTTGGTAGAAAGATTACTACAGGAACTGTTGGATTATTAGAAAAATTAGGTGTTGCTCCAAAGGGATCTGTTAAAGTCACTGAAGCTTTAGAAGATGCTGCTGTTTATTTAGTTGAAGGAGGTAAGAAAAAATTATTTACTCCTATGATGTTATATGTTGTTAGAAAACCATTAGATGCTAAATAAATGTAGTTGTGTTGTGTTTAAAAAGGGAAAGAAAATTATAATTTATTCTGTGGGTCACTATTAGTATTTGTTATTTATTCTTTTTTTTTTTTTTTTGGTTGTCTATCTCTTTTTTCAATATTTTCAGTTTTAATTATAATAAAAAAAAATTTATAGATCATAAATGAAATAAATTATACTCATGTAATAAATCTTTGTGAAATTATGTATTAATGTACATTATAAAATTATATAATATGTGAAAACAGAGAGAGAATAAATTAAGCAATGTTTTGTTTTTTATGTAATTTTCATTCTATTTATATTTCAATTATGACTATCAATTGCATAAACCAAAGCCCAAGCAGATCCAGCAGCAATGGAACCAATCAGAACCATTTGAACACCTTCACTTATTTTAGAAAATAATGAAACATCATCACCCATAGATATAACGGTCTTAAAATAACCAAACCAAAACAAAGTAAATATCATAACTATAACTGATATAATTAATCCAGATCCAACTGTACTTGTGAAAAAATATGGAATTAATGGGATAAATCCACCAAAGAAATAACCTGAACCAATAGTTAATGCTGAAGTTAATTGTCGATTTTCCGCAGGTTCTTCTAATCCTTTACCGAATCTTATAGCAAAATCAATCATAGCTTGTGGATTTCTTTCTAAATCTCTAATAAATAATGATATTGTATCTTCAGATGCTCCCATATCTAACATTATATCTTCCACTTCAACAGCTATTAAATCAGTATTTTCAAAAAAGATTTTTTTTTCTTTATTAACTTGAGATTTATAATATTCAACTTCGGATCTTGCAGCTAAATAACCACCTAAACCCATTGATATAGCTCCTGATACTAATTCAGCCATACCACCTGTTATAACTAATTTCGAATTACCTAATGTTGATAATCCTGCAGTTAATGCAAATGGAACAGTTAATCCATCTGAAAGTCCAATAATCACATCACTCATCACTCTTGGATCAATTTTTTGGAAAAATCCAAGTGATTGATTATCTTCATTATTATTAATTTCATCTTCGTTATCTTTCAAGTTAGAATCGCTTGATTGATTTGAAAGTGTACGATTTATAAGTGATTCTGGATCTTGATTATTATTTGTTGTTGATCCATATGTATTATTTGATTGAATCAACGGTTGACTTTGACTATTATTTGATGTGGAAATTGATGAATTCTCATCATTGTATAAGACTTTAGTAACTGCGTTTTTAAGTGCCACGATAGACATTTTAAATGTAATAGTGGGGATTTATGTATGAATATGAATGGGAATCTAATCAAATCTAATCTTTTATCCTATTTGAAATAAAGAAACTTTGATGGCGTAATAGTATCTCCGGATAATACGAGTTTGTAAAGATTTGTGTAACTTTGAAATGGGTATTGGATAAGTAACCAGAATATATTTTTCCCTCTCTGTCTTGTAGTCTTTTTTTTTTTTGTTTTTTGGATGTTTTGTTTGTTTGTTTGTTTGACAGCAAACTAATGATGAATCAGTGGAACAGCGTGTATCGGGTTTTAGAAAACGTATTGAAATAGCAAGTATCAACTAAGAAAGTTTTATTAATAATATAAAATATAAGTATTTATATTGACGATTATACTCAAAAACAAGATGAAAAATGATAAATGAAGTAATAGTTGAAATAGCAAAGCAAAACCAATACTAATTTAATAAATATTCTTCATATTTCATCTCTCTCTAACTTGTTTTTATCAAATCTTTTTTTTTAGTTAATTGGTGTTATTTTTTTTTTTTTCTCTTTGTTTGTAATTCCTTGTTAGTTGCGCTGCACATCGCGCGCGGGTCAGGTTATATAGTATTACGTAATTGAGCACAGGCCCACAGTGCACACCACAGGGCCATTGCCCAGGGGGGGGGGGGAAATCAGTCAGTCTGGACGGCATGGGAAGTTTGAACCGGCCCAGTGTGGGGGTAAGAAAAGGGGCGCGGCAGAGTGATACAGCCAATCACAGATCAGCAATTGGTCATCTGTCAAGTGGTAATAATTGTATTTTACCGTTGTTGACAGGTAAAACCCTTTGTAGGTACCTAGTATATAGGTGGTAAGTAGGCTTAGTCATTGTCATTTTGTCTGTGGTATAATTTAATTAGATTAGGGTCCAGACTTTAATTAGTCTAGACATTATATTATTGCTTACTTTAATTCTCTTATCTAATGATGGTGATTTGTAATATAGTATTATATACACTATACAATGTAAGAGCAGTAGTTAGTTAGTTAATTAGTTTAGTTTCTTCAGAATTAAATGAATGCTCAGTCGATCATTATAGCTTATCTAGTAATTGTAATTGTAAATAGTAAATAGTAAATACTAAATACTAATCAGTAATCACTAAATACTAGATAGTACTAATAGCCAATACCCTATCTATATCACTAAACTATTATAGTACAGGCCAGGATATATCTACTGATTTGACAATCAATCAATCATCCATTTATCTATTTATTAATCAAGCAGCGGGTGCTCATCGGTACTAAAAATTTAAACTTTTAAAGTTTAAAGTTTCAAACTTTTATCCTCCGATTACACAGCCAGATAATATATATACTTTTTTAAATTATTCCGGGGACCGAAGGTGGGTGAAATTTAAAGTACTTGACACATGTAAGAGGTTACTCTCTAAGTATAGGTTAAATAACAGTAATGAATATCTGTAATATTTATCGATTGACCAGTCAATCGATTATTGGTTATATATTCATATTTTTTTTATCATATCATTATACATATCCCTCTTCATAAAGGTTTTTTTTGGATATTCAAGCAACTGATATCATTGAAGCATCTTCAACATGATCAGCTTCCGGTTTAGTATCATGTTTGAAATCTTCAACCATATCATCAAATTTACCAGTACCTCCAACATGTGTTCTCCATGGTTTGGCAGCACCTTTTGCAAATAAGTCATCAATTTCTTCTAATGTCTTTTGAGCAGTTTCAGGATAACAGAAAAACATATGAATAGCACCTGCATAATTGAAAACACCAAATATAGCAAATGTTTTCCAACCAATCTTATCAAAAGCAGGTGGAACATAAAATGCTAATGCAAAATTCATAGCCCAATTTCCAGCTGCTGCTAATGACATACCTTTAGATCTAAGATGTAATGGGAAAATTTCAGCACTATAAACCCAACATCCAGGGGCCAATGTTAAAGCATAAAATGCTGTAAATAAATACGAAAAGACAAGAACTGCAGTTGATGCAGATTTGGCATGTTCTAAAGTGATATGAATATTTTTATTATCTGCTAATTGTGAAACATGTTCACCCTTTTGTGCCAAAACAGCTGCAACAATAAAGATACATGTACCCATTGCAATGGAACCACCAATCAATAAAATTCTTCTACCAACACGATCAATAAAGAATAAAACTGGTAATGTGAAGAGTAAGAAAACAATATATTGAACAGCAGATGAAATCAAATTAACTGAACTTTTCAAACCAGCCATTTGGAAAACATAAACAACATAATACATCATAACGTTACCACCTGCTAATTGTTGAGAAATTTGAGAAAAGACACCAACATGAGTTCTATAAATTTGTTTCTTTGAGAATAATGAAAGATAAGAATTATTAGAAGATTCTTCCAATTCAACAATTTCACGAATTTCTAACATTTCAGCTAAAACTTCTGGATCTTCTCTGTTACCTTTAGCATGAACATTAGCTAAGATATCTAAACATTCTTCCCAACGTCCTTTACTTGCTAACCAACGTGGTGATTCTGGTAAACATGGAATGAAAGCAACTAAAATGGCAGCAGGAACCATTTGAACACCCCATGGAATTCTGAAACTTGCATTACTCTTAATGAATGAACATCCATAACCAATGAAATACATGATTAAAATACCCCATTCAATACTCCATTGTTGGATACCAGTAATTTTACCTCTAACTTCCTTTCTTGAAATTTCAGATAAATAAACAGGAACTTGAGATGATGTGAAACCAACACATAAACCATTGAAAACTCTTCCAACTATTAACATTGGAACATTTTGAGCAGCACAACTAATAACAGATCCAATAATCCAAAAGATACAACTATATTGAATTGTCTTTTTTCTACCAAGGAAATCACAAACCAAACCAGCCAAGATAGAACCTATAAGGGAACCACCAGACATAGCAGCTGTAATACCACCTTGTAAAGTAGCCCCTGGAGAATTGAAATAATTTATATATTGCTCGGTACCAATGATGGCACTCATGGAACTAACATCGAAACCAAATAATGAACCACCAACTGTAGCAATTGCTGCCACCAAATAGGTGTTATAAAATTTTGGAACTTGAAACATTTTCTTAATGTGTTTTGTGATATATATATATATATATATATATATAAATTATTATTCAACTGTTGTGATTGTTGTTTATAATTTATATATTATATAGTAATATTTCCCTTATCAATATACAATAATGAATTTACTTCAAAGAAAGATCGGAGTATATATGTTGAAACCTGTAAAAGATTTAGAATCTAGAGATAAGTATATGTATTTATATCAAGGTAGAAGAATCATTGAATAATGAAAGCCTCACCCCAGAATTGAAATGTTACAAGTGCTTTTACAATAGAAAGTAGTTTGTTGCTTTATTAGAAAATAGTTATACAATGTTCCCCAGAATAGTAAAGTCTGGAGTGCATAAAAATAACTAAAGAATGAAAGAAGATGGAGTTGTTGAAACAGATTGATTGGAATTAAAAATATTTAAGGACAGTTTTCCATTTAGAGAACACTCCCCGTAAATGACTAGGTCTACATCATTGTATATATATATAACATATGGTAAGATCTATCAAACATTGTGCGGATGAAATACCTACCAAAATGTGATGCAGCAAGCTACTCTATCAACATATCATGCCTCAAGGGAAATCTTAAAAGAGTTTTATGTGATGTTAGTTTTGACCGAAGTTCCCATTCCGTAACGACTCCGACTAAGAATTAAGCAAACTTGGGTTAAATTGCTGTTTACACGGAAATTTCTGTAGATGTAGACTAGTTAAAGGATTAATAATAATCACGCACGCATTATGTAGTACCTGGCAAATTTTAATTTCCTTCCCCCAGTTTTAAATAACTTAAAACAATAAGAGAATGACGTCAAATGCCGTATAAATATTGAATATTGATTTCCCCCCACCCACCCACGACTCAATTGTATTAGCTAATATTCAGATTTTTTTTTACTGCCCCTCCCCCTGAATGATCCTAGAACCACGGAGCCATGTGCCATTGGCTTGGTGTACAGAAGTTGTTCCGGTGAAACGGAGCCCCGTCATATTTCTTCCCTTCTACCCCCCCTACGGCCATCACTATTGTAATATAATGTGCACCCTGTCAAATATGTTTACAATGTGTTTAGTCACTTAGTGAATTACAATTCATATCAATTATTAAATATATCAACTACTTTAAAGATGACAGCAAAAATACACAAAAATTCAAATACTGAAAGTTTGTAGCTAAGCAAATATAAAATACTCTTAGTTCTGACCCACACACATTGTCCAAGCAGTTCCAAAAATTCTTGGCCCATGTCACCGCACCGCCAGCAATTTCCATGAAGTTAAAGAACTAACTCGAACGCCGAGAGACGGCGAGCTATACCTATACCTATACCTATATACAGCTATAGCTATATAGTCAGTCAGGCGACTCACCAGGAACTGCCTTCCGAGTACCTGGGGCCTGGGGCCTTGGGCCTTGGGATGCATGGATTTTTTTGGTACCGCACAAAGACGCTAATGTGTCAACATGTGCTTAATAAGTTAATACTAAATAGGCCATTTGATTTATTTAAACCTTTTCTTAGATAACGATGATGATAGAGTCTACAGTGTTTCCATGATGAGCAAGTGGAATTCAACTAAAAATCACAATTAAACAAAGTTTAACTGGATTTCATTTAAAAACTAAACTATTACTTAAATGGTAGTAAATTTTCTTTTACCAAGCCCCCCTTCTTTAGTATTTATTAATTAGTTATTAGGACTAACTGACAACTGGATTTAAATGAATTTTTATTTTCCTTATGATAATTATTACCTAGATTATATTGATTGTAGTTTGCAACTCTTTTACACACATTTATTTGTATAATGTACAAAAACGAAAAGAATTTCTACAATTGGGGTAGCAGAATGCTTCATCCCTTCCATCTCCAAACAACCGACCTATGCCAAGTAATAATAACTTGTATTTTTTTGCACTATGTATTATATATTATATATCGTTATAGTAACTGTATCCTATATTTCTGTGTTTACTTTTGGAAGTCACCGCTATTGAAAACCTCACATATATACATACACCACTCACCTTGAAAACAACTGTTTTGATTCAAGCCTCATCAAATAGTTTAAAACCAATTCAATTTTTCCCCTGTTCTTATAATTTTAGTACGTTTATGATTTATCCATCACTATCAATTATTCCATAAGACATTATTGTGAGGATTTGAAAGTATCAAAACCTAAGGCTATATTATATAGCAATAAAGTGGAGCGTACTCAACTACGGCGTTATCACACTATGGCTATCGCAATCAGCAGCCACATGGAAAATAAATAATACTCTCCCGGGACCTCCCCCACTGACTGGGGAACATGTCTAAAACGGGTTATCAAACCAAAGAATCAATATAGCTGGAAGCTTAACATTCATTCATCGAATTTGTTCACTTTTTCAATTGAGTACTTTCTTGATTTGTTATTACCTTCTTCAAATCTATAATATCATTATCATCATCTTATTCGAGCGCATTCAAATTTCAAATTTTGTTTAAGCTCTTAACAAATTTTTTCTTCTTTTGCTTTGGCAAACCATGTCCATGTCCCTATATGTTGTGGATATCATCTACTCTCTCATATTTGAGAATATTTTTCTGTACTATCAACAACATGATTTTTAATGCTGGTGTTTCATATACGTAATATATGACTATCTTCGCAGATTTACAGAATATCTTGAATGAAATTGATAAGCCTTAGGGCAGATGTGAGTTCTTCAAAAGCCATAAATGAAGGCCACTTATAATTTGTTGATTAAAATCATACACTTTGAAATACCGCATTGATTTATACAGATTCTTCAAGACCAGAATTCGAAAGTAACAGAAATTTTCAGAGAGAAGACTTGTCATAATTGTTAAGTAATGATAAACATTCTGCCCTTGATCTCAATTAAAGGGAAGCAACTATAAATGAAAGTTTTCAAAAAGTTACTTGGAGCCTTTTTCAATATTCCTTGATTCTTTTAATGATTATTCAGTGACGAGTCAGGGTTTGTCTAAACATTTTCTTACTTAAGGTTGAGTGCTTCCAAGATATCAATTAACTCAGAATGCTTTGTTCACCACATTAGCACATCACCATTGACCGATCAGCATGTTTAAATAGTGTTTGATACTCCAAAATGATTAAGGAACGTTAACGAAAATTAACAATTAGCAAACACTTTTTGTCCCTCTGACTTCTACAACTCAATTTATTACGAGAATTGCGCTATATTCTTATCAGAACTGAAAGTAATTGAATTTCTAAAAAAGTAGCAAGCCTCTTTTTATGTTCTTGTCTTTCAATACCTGTCACCTGCTGTTATCACCATTGAATAGCCAGCACTATACAACTACTGCCCCTTCAAAATCCAGGTTTCATGCGTGGCGAAGAAGGTGAATAAATTGTTAAAGCTTGTATCCCCTACTTTACTTCGAATCCATATATTATATAGCCTCAAATACTCTGGACTGCACTAGCCCTAAATTAATCTGACCTGACATTTTATTAGGCTTCACCTTTTGTGGCTTAAGGCTGACGTAATCATCTCAGGGTCTCCCATTTTTTATTGACATTGGGAATCAAGAAAAAAAAAAGGTTTTGTTTTTTTTTTAGTCAATTCTTCACAAAGTTGCCTTTATTAACAAACAAATCGTTATATCTCACTCTAAATTTGTATAGCATAGCTACATACTAAATCAAGAATGATTCTAACAGCGATATGGTTATATGCCTTAGTTTTTCAACCATTATTTGTTGTGGGAAGGACTCATTCATTCTACTTTAATGCGACATATATATTGGCAAATCCAGATGGGGTTTTTGAAAGACCTGTTATTGCATTCAATGGTTCCTGGCCATTACCTACTATCGAAATAAATAAAGGTGATAGATTACAAGTAGAACTTTATAACGGTCTTGAAGACCATACCACATCATTACATTTCCATGGATTGCTGCAAAATGGTTCCAATCATATGGATGGTCCAGTTGGTGTTACTCAATGCCCGATACCTCCAGGAGAATCTTTTGTTTATGATTTTGTGGTTGATCAAGCGGGAACTTACTGGTATCATAGTCATAGTGGATCTCAATACAGTGATGGTATGAGAGGAGTACTGGTTGTCCATGATCCTGAAATTGAAAGCAATTATAAATTTGATAAAGAGTTAGTAGTTAGTGTGAGTGACTGGTACCATGATTTGAGTGATGTGTTAGTCTCTAAGCAATTATCAAGATATAATCCTACTGGTGGAGAGCCCATCCCTCAAAATTCGTTATTCAATGATACCAAAAATTCAACAATAAATGTGGAACCTGAAACAACTTACTTGATACGGTTCGTCAATGTTGGTATAATGGTTTCTCAATTTATCTTCATTGAAGATCATGAATTTCAAATTATCGAAGTGGATGGTGTTTATCTTCACCCTGCAACGGCATCGATGATTGAACTGAGTGTGGGTCAAAGAGTTAGCGTCCTTCTAAAAACTAAGCCGTTATCCCAAGTTAAAAAGAATTATTGCTTTGTCCATTCTATGGATACTTCCATGTTAGACTCATTACCAAAAGATTTACAATTCACATCAATTAATTACCTTGTATATGATGAAAAGTTACCAAATTCCAAACCTTCGCCAGAGTTTTATGACATTGACTCATATGAACCATTTGATGACTTTAATTTGAAACCAATCGAGAATGTAGAATTATTACCTGAACCAGACCACAGAGTTGAAGTCGTCTTGCATATGGAAAATTTGGGTGATGGAATCAACTATGCATTCTTCGACAATCACACATATGTTGCACCTAAAGTTCCAACTTTGTTGACCGCTCTATCTTCCCCTGAAGAGTTTGTGTCAAATAGTAAAATTTACGGATCAAACACAAACACATTTATATTGAACAAGGGAGACATTGTTGAGTTAGTGGTTAATAATGAGGATGACAACAAACATCCCTTCCATTTACATGGACACCAATTTCAGGCCATATTGAGATCTGACGAATATGACGAACCACATCATTTTGATCCAGAGAAGGATTCTGGAAAGTTCCCAGACTTCCCTGTTATGAGAGATACTATACTTGTTAAAGGTAACGGTCACCTCGTTTTAAGATTTGAAGCTAACAACCCTGGTATTTGGTTTTTCCATTGTCACTTAGACTTCCATTTAGAACAAGGTCTTGCTCTAACTTTTGTGGAAGCACCAATGGAGTTACAAAAACAATTATTAGACTTGGGATTGCCAAAAGATTATTATGAGATTTGTGAGAAATCACAAACACCAGCAGAAGGAAATGCCGCTGGTAATTCAGGAATGAAGTGGCTAGATTTGTCTGGCGAAAACGTTCAGTCTGCCCCATTGCCCGAAGGTTTCACTCCAAAGGGTTACTTTGCATTAATTGTTTGTACTCTATTTGCATTATACGGTTTGTATTCCATTTACGCGTTCGGTATTAGTGATGTTAAGAATGAGTCAAATAATTCAATTGAAGAGGAAACAGCTTTCATCAAGAAACTCACTTTGAAATTGACTCAAGAAGAAAGAAACCTGATCCTGTCTTCATCTTCAACATCACATCGTAACCAGGCAAGACAACATCAAATCAAGACTATGATAGAAGAGCTTGAAGAGCTTGAGAAAAAATTTAGAGAACTTTCTTCCTAGGATCATTTAATGAAGCTGACAACTAACGAAATCAAAAACAAAATGACGGTTTACCACTGCTGAACCTCAAAACTTAAAATTCAAAACTCAGTCCACACGACTAAAATAATAAGCAATCTTTAATGTATCTTGATAAATGTATTTGAATCGTGTTCAATATATAATATATATAATATAATCTATTTTAAATCTGAGATTCCATTAATAGCAGGAATAGGACCGGCATGTTACCTTGATTATAACTACAAAGCACCTGAGTAGCTCTATTGTAAGTTGGAAATTCAAGGAAATCCATTTCTACTGATCTGATGATCCTTCAGAGGCATGAAATTGATTTTCATCATATTTTGAGGTTCCTTGAGTATAAATGTATAAGATTTGAATACACGGAGAATAACTGAACTTTGAGATCACAAAAGCTCAATTTTGGTAAAACAAAACCGATTCTGAAACTTTTTATCTCAAACTATCATTATTACTCAACTTAAGTAGGGCTGTTTTGTATTTATAGTGTTTGCAAATGTTTAGATTTGATCAGTTCATAATATAATTTTAGATTTACCATTAAATTTGATTTTAGTTCCATGTTACAAGAGACGTAATGACATCGAGCAGCAAAATAAGTAAGTGATTGAAAAACAAGAAACTGTCCATTGCCTAAACAGACTTGTGAGAGATCATAAATGTAGACTTCATGTTTATGATGGATGTTAGTAGATAAAACAACGTGGGGATATAACTTGTCATGTTTCGAAGAATTAATGTCTTAATCAAAATTAGGGTGCATTTAACTGAATTACAGTCGAGAAATTTCCGTTCTTGATTTACTCTGGTTTCATTATTTGAGTTCTAAAATTTGAGAAGATAGATATTTATTAAAAACTCTTTGTATATAAGAAAGATTAGTACTTAATGAACAGAAACTTCAAAAATTTCCAATCATCAAATCCAAGAGACATTTTCAGGCTCTGCGTTGGTGCTCGCTTTATACGATGGTATACATATATATATATATATATATATCCAAAGTTCAGAATTGCTTCTTGATACAAGTAGGTTATCCTCAATTGATATTGGTTGACATTTTGATATGTATTCCATCGCTACTGTTTTCAAAAAGGCTATTGGAATTTCTGAGCCTTAGAAGGGCTGAAAAGAACTTTAAATTGAGATAAACTTTCTTGAAGAGCCTCTGCTCTTCTCCACATTTTGAAGTTTTATTTTTTTTTTTGGTTCTGCAGGGCTAAAGCTCTGCGGAGATATTTTTGTTCCTAAATAATGTTTCCAGTTTTTAGTTAGTGTTAATGAACCACAACTACAGTTACAACTACAATCCAAGGATTCTTAAAATGCATCATTCGCTCTTTGATGCTATTGCTAATTAACCTATACAAAAAAACCTAAATTAAAATGAACAAAAATGAAATAAACCCCTCGAACTGGCCATATAAATAAAAATAAAAATGAAAATGAAAATGAAAACAGAAATAAAAATCAAATAAAGATTCCCAAAGAAAAGTAACCAAACCAAAATATAAATCCCAAAATTAAAGACCGTCTATGACGGTATAAGTGATACCTGTATAAAATTCCCAATAACAATATTCCTTTGATAATAGTGCTATCGTAAATAAGCCCCTACATACCCCATTGTATGTTACCATTTTTTTAATATCTCCCTTTGTTTGTTAATGTTGTATGTTGTTGTTGTTGTTGTTGTTGTTGTTGTTGTTGTTGCTGTGATGAAGAGTCTATAAACATTTATGAATGGCCCCATGGTAGCATTCTATAATTTCTTTTGTATATGTAGTATATACTATATTGATGAGTAATCGCGGTACAAGATAGATGATAATGAAATTATGAAATGATACTATATCATTATAGTTGCTGTTGTTGTTGTTGTTGATTATGATGTTGTCTATTTCTTTAAAAAATGAGTAAAGTGGGAATCGTTTAACCAACCAACTTTTTCGAAAGAAGCGTATAATCTGCTTGCTTTGTTGACATCAATCTTACAAGCTTTCTGAGCATCGGTTCTTCTGAAAGGTAAATGGCTTCTCATTCTCTTCATTTTTTCAGCAAACAATCTTCTTTTGGAATCAAGATAAACATTTGCCGGTAATCTCAATGTGGAAGCCAACACAACCTCAGCTGGATGTAACTCAGATATAAGAGGATCATCACTCAAGTCCATTGATTGTCCCTTCCATTCAGTTTTTAAACATCTTGAATTGTTTGGCAAAGTTGAAGCAGGAGGACAATAATCTGGAATGGTTTTGTAATCAAAATTGTAAGGTGGGGGAGTTGAAGCTGCAGAAGAATCAAATTTCTTAACAGTTGGTTTTCTCTTTCTCACAGCTACAGGTCTCGAAAGACTGGAATCGTCAGATTCTAATGCAAGGGAATTCTCACGATGTATTTTTCTTGTACGTGGTCTTTCGCTATCATTATCGCTGTAGCCATAATCCCTTGGAGTCGAGACTGTATTGAATCTAGTATTCATTGCCGAGGAGGATGAAACGGTATTCGTTCTCTTTGACGATGAGTTTGCATAAGAGAGAGAAGGTTTATAGTTGACAAGTTGGTATTGACTTAAGAATCGAAGTTGTCTCTTCTTGAAGCCTGGAGCTCTCATGTCACCATAAGGATTTATGTATAAGGAGCTATCCTTCAAGTCTTCAATTGGGAAAGCTCTTTTATTCTCTCTTCTTTCAGTTCCTGAAGAAGGTCTTGTATTCTCTTTGTGATTTTCATCATCATTATGAGATTCCATATGATGAACATCAATTCTATGAACAGATGTGGCTCTAGGAAAGATTAATTGAGCTAATCTGGTATCACTTTCATCAAAATTTAACGTTCTTGTGTATGGTGATAGAGGAGGAGATGGAATGGTGGTAGTACCCGTTTCAACATTATTGATATTATCAGTTACAGTGGAATCTAATGGTTTTTTACCAACCATCGTACTTGATTGATATGAGTCGAATTGGTTGGCGTGGAATTCAGCGTCAGAATTTGATGAAGCGCCAATGTCTGGGGTAAAGGTAGCCATCATTGATGATTGTGATGTCTTTTTGATAGTTCCATTGATTGGAGTAAGACATCCATCGATTTGTCTAGTGGAATCAGTGTGATTCATCAAATGTGATAAGGGTAATGACATTGTGTATGAATAAATTGGTTCCGGTTATCAAAATAATGTTGTTGTTGTTCTATTTGATAACTTTTGATAAATAAGAGTTGAGTTGAGCGCGTTAAGTGTGGAGATGGGGATCTGTGGCAATTAAAGTGAATTGAAATCAATAATTACTTGTTTTTCTTATAAATCTTTTAAAAATGAAAATAAGTTTCGAAAGTAAGTAAGAAAATTAAACACAAAAGAGTAAAAAAAAAAGTGCAAATACAATATTGTAAACAAACATAAACGAAACTGGGTTTCAGATTGAGATGACTATTTGTATTTATTTATTGTTTTCTTTATTAAAAAAAAAAAAAACAAAAAAAAAATTTTCTTTAAAAAAAGAAAAAAATGAGCCGCATCATTGATAAAAACATTCATTTCCGATTTCAATGCGGCTACGATTTTTTTTGATTAATCATTTCCTAAGTTTACATGTATTTATATAGTCAATGTATATAGTTGATTGATTGAATATTTTACCTCAATTAAACTCTCCATTTCTCAATTGGCCCACAGTAAATCAATTGAGTTGTGTGAAAAAACACTGTTATTATTTTAGTGTAGTTAAAAGATGACAGCTTGATTGCAAAGAGATATATATAATAATCAATTAATCAAAGATGCATATATGTTATCTAATCAGTACCGGAAACCACTCACTATAAGATTTTTTAAGGGCCCCCCCCCCCCAAAGAAGAGTGTGCGGTTTGTCTTTTCTTTTCTTTTCTTTTTTTTGCATTTCTTCCGTGCCGCCTGAGCACGCCACTTAGATTACTTTAACACTTTCTTTTTGGTGCTTATGATGCGATGCATCTTCTGGTATGTTCCATTTAGTGTGTGACTATGAAAATGGATTTTGTATGTTTGTAAGTGATTAGATATTTGTTGCTTGATATCAGGGAATGATGAGTGACTTTAATTACAATTAATAAGTCATCATTATTATTATTATTATTATTATTATTTTATGCTTTTATTGTGTTTGTTACCTGGCAACATTTGTGGGGGAAGGGAAGAGGAATAATTTGACTTAACTGCAGTGTAGGTTCGAGGCTGAAATTAAATTACCAGTCAGTTGGTTTCATTTCCGGTTAAGTAGTTCATTTCCCGCAATCGATTTTGGCTGGAGTCATGACTCATGTAACGTATTAACAGAATAGGGCAGGGGGGAGACAAAACAAAAATATGACTCGTCGCCCTGGTGGACTTTGAACTTTTGCCCGCGTTTTTTTTTTTTGTACATAGTCAGTCAGTCGTCTTTAAAAAGAGAAGCTTAAGCAGTCATGTTCTTGACTTTTAAGCACTATGATATGTAAACGGTAAGAGGGGATGAATGATTTCATCATCTATGTATTTATCATGTTCCTATTTGTTCCTTTAAGTGAAATTGGATGGGTGTGGTTTGCATGGATGGATGGATGGATATTCGATCATCACATGCAGTCTCTTGGAGCCTTGACTTGACAACTTGTTATCGTGTGCATCGAATAAAGTTTACATAATTAATTGATGCGATGACGGGGATAGGATAACATATGGATTAGGCTATCTGATGACAAGTCAAGCACATCACATGTATATTTATTATTCCATCTATAATCATTAATCAATTCAGGTTTTAGTTTCTATTATTTTTGATTTTAATATATATAAGTAAACAAAAAAACATATTATTTACTTTCATTCCACCAAAGTATGTTGTTTTCCTACATTTAAAAGAAATTTACTGACTAACTAAACTTTTGAATTTATTATTTCTCGAGAACTGATATTAATTGTGGAATGATGATGATGTACTTACTACATATGAGTTAAGATAAAGTTTTAATTCGAGATTGAAATCAATTTGTAGCTTTGCTTAAAGGTGGATGGATGATCCGTTTCTTTTTTCAACTAAAGTGCTATCCGGTTTCCATATGCGCCGCGTTTACACAATCTGATTAAGAAAAGAGAATTAATTGATTTCAAAGTCCGGTTTAGTCATATAGATAATCTGGTTTCTGATTGGATTGGATTGGATTGGATTGGAATGGATTGGATGGATACAAATTACATTCGTAAGCTTTCATTAAATATATTAGACGTAACTCTCTAATGATTGAGTC
Source organism: Ogataea nitratoaversa (assembly GCA_030579435.1). NCBI lineage: Eukaryota > Fungi > Ascomycota > Pichiomycetes > Pichiales > Pichiaceae > Ogataea > Ogataea nitratoaversa. The sequence goes on from JAKTQZ010000021.1 coordinate 40,624, forward strand.
TCTCGATATATTTATATATACCACACAAGCTGTCAAACTGCGTTGGCACACACACGTACAGTAACACAAGCAAATAATCTTTTTACACCCAAAATGGAACTGCTGCTATTATTTCGAAAGTAATATTAATAAGTTAAGGCAAACAAACATTTATTAAAATCGAATGAAAGCAACTAAAATTAGAATTTGGATGATAAGAGTAAATTCAAAGAAAAGAAAAGAAAAGAAAAGAAAAAAAACAGCTATTTAGATAGATCTGAGGCGTGCGGCAGGGCGTCTCAAAAGAAAAACGTTTTATTGTATTGTATTTAATATTTATATTTTTAATCTTAAGAAGCTTTTGATTTTGGTTTGGGTGATTGATAATTGAAATTACACGATTTGATTGAGTTTGGTTGTTATCAAGATTTAAGATATATTATGCACTCACTACTGCTTGAAGTCGAATCTTGGAATTATGAACTGTATTCAAAATTATTGACAAGTTGATATTTTAGTTCGTTGAAGTTTTGTTTGGCTCGAATAGAATAGAAAGACACAAACTAAATGTCTAGCATTTGTGGTCAAAAAAAATTGTAAATTTCATGCTTTAACAGTTATATATAGCATATTATTCAACTGTTTATCCTCATTTAATTAATTAAATTCAATAGTCTTCTCCTGATTTCGGATTGAAAGTTATTAACAATTTCCCTTTGTCAAGGTACAACTAAACTCTCAATCCCATCTAAATTATACGTAGTACATATTAATCATTTTTCGTGTGTCCAATGTTTATTTTTAATTAACTTAATTTTATCGGTTGTTTTAACCTGATTCATTCATGTCCAAATACCCAATATTCCTATCATCTCCCATATATATATATATAATATATATGATGAAAATTCATATCTCCATGATCAATGATGATATCATGGAACTTATCAGTGTACCTTATGGTGTTAGGATGTGTCAAAAGTAGAATTTGATTATGAAAACAATACAAAAAAATTTCCATTCACTTTTCATATATAATATCTTTTTTTGCACGTTTTAAATGAACATTCTCACATCTTTTATAGTTTCTTTGAACCTTAGTGAATGTATTTGAAATTGATTCAATCTTGATAATGGACGAACAAAAGAAGAGAACTCTTGCCGAATTATTGGAAGCCAATGACGAAGAGTTAGATCTGATTCAAGATGATCAAGATCCAAAATCCGAACAAGAGGAACAACAAACTGATGAAGAAGATATTTATGATCCCAAATTTTGTATTGACTGTCGTCATATGCCTACGGAAATAAATTGTTTGACCTGTAATGAGCCATTTTGTAACGTTTGTTTCCAATTTGTTCATAAAGGAGGATCAAGAAAACATCATAATATTGAAAGATTAAAAGTTGTAGAATCAAAAGATAGTGAAAATGCCGAAGACAAAGACCATGACGAAGATGAACATTTGAAAGATGTGGAGGAAGGAATTAATGAGGAAAAGAGCCATATAGAGACGATTATTATGAAAGGTATCAAGAAAAATTCGAAATTCATTCCATTAAGATTGGATTATAATGAAAGACAATTATTAAAATTATTAGAGGCTGCATTAAGTGTTTCTGAATATACTGATAGAGTTGATATTTTATCATATAAATCCAAAACGAAAAGAATTGTTGAACAGTTGAGAGAAGTTTGTTCAATCTTGGCAGGTTTAGTTGTTTCATCAAATATGAAAGTTGGACAAAAATTAATTGAGAATAAGAATTTTGAAGATAATGCAGAATGGTATAAGACAATTTTTGAAATTGGTAGACGTTATAAAATTATGAATCCTGAAAGAATGAGAGATACTTTTGGTAAGATGTGTTATATAATTATGGATTCTAGATTACCTGAGATTAAAGAACATATGGAATTTGATCTTTATGCACCAATTAAAACGGTGGATAGTTTTTTAATTTCAAAAGGAAGTAAAGAATCTTTGAAACTTCTTGAAGATCCATTGATAATGGATGCAACAGCTGAGATCCGACCAGATGGTAAAACAAGATCATTAATCAATAGACAAATTAAACAGAAAGAATCTGCAATTGAAAGATTATCATCTAAATATTCCAAGTTTGATGGGTTAACAAAAGATGATGTTAGACAAGTATTATATTCAATTGGAGATTTTAATGCATATACAAATAAGAATAGATTACCTGTTATAAGGTGTATACAAAAATTAGATGAATTTTTCCAACATTCAGGAAGTTCATCAAGATATTCTTTAGGTATAAGATATGGACAATCAGGTGCCAGATTAACACATAATCATGAAAAACAATATTTGTATGTTAAACAGGCTTTAGAATTATGGTCACATGTTATGAGAGATATGATTGAATTATGGTCTGCTGCAGATGATGATTTGTTTAATGGACAAAGATATCAATTATCAAATACGGGACAAGGTTTAAATAGAGTTAAATCTTGTCCAATATTATACAAAAAGATGTATAATATATTATACGAAGTTCAAAAAAAATTTGAATATTGGGTTGGAACCCCTGTTATTCATTTAGGTGATGATGCAGTTCCTAATGCTTTATTCTTTTTAGATAAATATATTCAAATTCCAAGTATATTGATTCCAATTGATCGTTGTATTCAAGATATTGATGAATTGGCTAAAGATTCAAATATTGAAAAATATATGATTAATCAATTTGGTTCAATTGAAGATTTGAAAAAAACTATATTATGTGATTATTTTAAACATGGATTTGATGGTTCAGGAGCTGATAATTTTTATTTTGCTGGTTCTTGTGTTGATGCTGCTTCTACTTCAAGTTGTGAATTTTGTAATAATATTTCAAAGAAAGATTATTATAAAATCTTTCTATTATCTGGGTTCACCAATTTCAATGGTGAAGGTTATTAAGTGATATATATTATATATACAAAAATACCAATTCAATTCAATTCAATTCAATTCAATTCAATTTTCACAACACAAAAACTAATGGAACGGCTGTGCAATTGTACGTACCCCTCCTCCTGGCAAGCATATTTGAAATACAAATCTTGCAGGTAATAAATAATAATGAATGGGTATGAATGACAATGCTATCCGACATACCGAGAGTATATAATAAGTTATAATTTATTTATATATAATATATAAGATATCCAATCCGTGCTGTTAAGCAACTCATTTATATCCCATCTCCACTCAATTGTGCACCGATGAAAAGGTAGATATGGAAGGAAAGTGAGATAGATATCCTTATATAGAAATGAATTTGAGTATATTATTATCATCATCATCATCATCATTTTCATCAAATTTGATGAGGGTATCAAAAACAAATCTTTGTCGATTCCGATATGATTATCGATTATTTTCAACCAGTAGTTTAAGAAAAGTTAAATATTTGAAAAATGGATTACCTGATAGTTACACTTACAAACAATCATTTCAAATATGGTTTGATTCAATAATGAATAAGAATCAAGATCAAATTGCACAAGATGATATTATGAAATATACCTTACCATACTACAATAGAAGAATTAAGAATTTAATTGCCACTAACTTGAAAACTCCATTGAAAGATAATACATATCTTAATGAGATTAGAATTGAAAATTTAAGTAATAGTGATGATGATGAATCAACTAATCATTTAGTTCTTTTACATGGATATGCTGCATCCAATGGTTGGTGGTTTAAGAATCTTGATGGATTGATTCAAAATAGTATTAATACTAAGATATATGCATTGGATATGTTGGGATTTGGATTATCTAGTAAACCGAAAATTAAATATAAAAATGATAAAAAATCATTTTTTGATTTGAAATTTGATAAAGATAAATTAATACATTATGATAAAATTCATAAATCATTACATTTACCAGATACATATTCAATTAATTTAAAAGAATTAATTAAATATTTAGATAAACAAATTGATTTAATTTCTGAAGTTGAACAAATTTATATTGATTCAATTGAAAATTGGAGAATCAAAACAGGATTAAAGAAATTTGATTTGATGGGTCATTCATTAGGAGGTTATATTGCATTATCATATGCATTGAAATATCCAAATAGTGTGAATAAACTTGTATTAGTAAGTCCTGGAGGTATAGAAAGATCACCATTTGCAGTGACCAATCCAGAATATAAATTATTGGAAAGTAGTAGTATGATGATGAAGAAGAAGAAGAGGAATGAAATTATTACATTTAAAACTTCATATTGGCCTGGTGATTATGGATTTCTTGGTAGATATCCAATGATGAAAGAATCATTTAAATTTTTATGGAATCATCGAATTTCACCATATTCATTATTAAGATTGATTGGACCATTAGGACCCAAGATTTTATCATTAAGGAATATTAATAAATTGACTAGATCTGGGAGTATTAAAGATTGGAAAGAGATTGATTTATTTATTAAATATTTGTATCATACAAGTACAAAGAAATCATTTTCAGAGACATCTATAATGAGAATATTTGATTCTTCAGTTGTGGCAAGATTACCAATGCTTGATAGAATCAATGAATTAAAAGTTAATAAATCTTTATGGATTTATGGACAACATGATTTCATGTTTAATGATTGTGGTAAAGCAGCAGTTAAGATATTAAATGAAAAGAAGAAGGAAAGAGCAACATTTGAAATTGTTAATAATGCTGGACATAATTTATATCTTGATAATTATAAAGAATTCAATGAGAAAGTTTTAAAATTTTTGAATTATAATTAAATAAAGCACGTTTTTTATATTAATTAATTTAATCAATAATTATTATCAAGTATTTCCGAAATACCGGTACAGTACAATACAGTACATGGATAAAAATAGATCAAATGCATCATGATGATGCGAATATATATATTATCTATCTATTATAAATATAGGTTTTAAAATATTTTTCAACAGTTGAATACAAAATGTCAAGTTATAAAAGTAATTATTACATACTAAGGAAATTGATAATAATTGACCCGAATAGAAGAATAGCCAAGAATATATATGATACTTGACATCGATTGAGTGAGTGACGTGACAGGGCAGAGAGACCAATATATAGCTTTGTTCAAACTGAGGATTGAAAAAATCTAGATCTTTGACTATAGATATCGGATAAGTGATGAAGATCCTCTCAGGTACGATACGGTACAGTACAGATCTAGATTCTATACATATATAATAATATATTGATCTATTAGATATTAAGATCTCCATCTAGTCTCTATCTCTCATATGATGATAAGATTTGAAATTTTTGTATTTTGAAAAAACTTTATGAACAAAACAAAAAACGCGTTTTAAGGATTATTGCATATGCATACATATATATATATTATATAATAATAAATGAATAAAGTTTCTGCACGGTTAATTTGTGTGTGTGAGAGTATAGTAAATTAGGTAATTTACCTAATGGGATGGATATCATATATATATAACAAAGAACTGAACTAATAGATCATCATCAAATATATCCTATATCTCTCTCGGATCGGACTTTTTAGAAAGAAAGAAAGAAAGAAAAGAAAAAAAAACACTTATACTTATAGTCGATTATCATCATACTTATATCAAACAACATCCACACAAAAAGAACCACGTTTGAAACAATATATCAATTAAAGATTAAAAATTAATTCACCGCCCACCCATCCGTGTGCCGTACGTAATATTACAATAGAAAACGGAAAATTTTTGGGCTAAACAATAGGGAGGGAGGAGGTCGTGGGACGTGGACCTGGACGTGGACCTGGACGTGGACCTGGACGTGGACGTGGTCGTGGTCGTGGTCGTGGATCTGAAGAACAAACACAACCAGCAAACACGCCAATATATTACTAGTTACTAGTAACTTACTAGGTTACTATATTGTTGTATTGAATCGATCATTAATGAAAGAGACACAATGTAAAACATCCATCCATCCATCCATCCATCCATCAATGTAATCAATGTAACAAGTAAATTATCAAAACCAGCCTGTTACTCGCTCTCCCACTCCCAGTCCCAGTCCAGCCACTCCCAGCCACCACCACCACCACCACCCATGGTGCCAGGTGCCAGGTGCCAGGTGCAGTGCACAGTAAAAACCACCGCGTTCCTGTTCCTGTTTCTATTTCTGCTACTTTTTGTTTGTTTTTTCCCACCAAAATAATATGGCCACGTATTTGATATTTGCGGCTTAATTAATTAATTAACTTATTTCTGGTTTAAATTTTGTTCGTTTAATTAAAATTAATTCATATATATATTTAATAAAACTGTATTGTTATTTTATATATATAAATATACTTGTATCCCAAATTGATTTGGTGTCCACTAATTTCTTTTGTTCTTTTTCTTTTGTTCTTCTCTCTTTTTTTTTTTCTTTTCCTCTTCTTCCTTCTTTGACTACAATTTGTTCATTATCTTTGATCTAATCTTATAATCCTATACATTCGTTTATATCAATCTATTATTGTTGTTGCTGTTTTTTTCGTTTTAATTTAATATACCCTTTTAACAGAAAAAAATAAAATTCATATACAAAACAACTTATCATATATCCCATTTTACATTTACATTTTACATATCTCACATATCATACATATCACACATATAAAAATGAAAGGTTTAATTTTAGTTGGTGGTTACGGTACTCGTTTGAGACCTTTAACTTTATCTTTACCAAAACCTTTAGTTGAATTTGGTAATAGACCAATGATCTTACATCAAATTGAAGCTTTAGCTAATGCTGGTTGTACAGATATTGTTTTAGCTGTCAATTATAAACCAGAAGTTATGGTTGGTGCTTTAAAACAATATGAAGAAATTTATGGTGTTAATATCACTTTTTCTGTTGAAGAAGAACCTTTAGGTACTGCTGGTCCATTAAAATTGGCTGAAAAAATTTTAAAAAAAGATGATACTCCAATTTTTGTTTTGAATTCAGATGTTATTTGTGAATATCCTTTAACTGATTTATTAGAATTCCATATTAATCATAAAGCTGCTGCTACAATTGTTGCCACTAAAGTTGATGAACCTTCTAAATATGGTGTCATTGTTCATGATAGAGATGTTCCAAATTTAATTGAAAGATTTGTTGAAAAACCTGTTGAATTTGTTGGTAATAGAATTAATGCTGGTATTTATGTCTTGAATCCATCAGTTATTGATTTGATTGAAATGAGACCAACTTCAATTGAACATGAAACTTTCCCAATCTTGGTTGAAAAAAAACAATTATATTCATTTGATTTACCAGGTTATTGGATGGATGTTGGTCAACCAAAAGATTTCTTAAGTGGTATGTGCTTATATTTATCTGCTTTAACCAAAAAAAATTCTCCACTATTAACCCCAATTACTGAAGATTATGTCAATGGTGGTAATGTTTTAATTGATTCATCTGCTAAAATTGGTAAAGGTTGTAAAATTGGTCCAAATGTTGTCATTGGTCCAAATTGTATCATTGGTGATGGTGTTAGAATTCAAAGATCAACCATCTTGAAAGGTTCTCAAATTAAAGATCATGCTTGGGTTAAATCAACTATCGTTGGTTGGAGCTCAACTGTTGGTAAATGGGCTAGATTAGAAGGTGTTACCGTTTTAGGTGAAGATGTTACTGTTAAAGATGAAGTTTATGTTAATGGTGGTAAAGTTTTACCTCATAAATCTATTAAAGATAACGTTGAAACTCCTCAAATTATTATGTAAAAAGATAATAATACAAAAAAATCATTCAATCATTCAATCAATCAATCAATCAATCTACATTTCTCTTATAGTGTTTTATTTTTCTTTTCCCCTTTATAGTTTTCAAACCTCTTAATTTTAATTGTGCAATATTATTATCAATAAATTTGTTTAGTTTTAGTTTTAGCCTTAGCCTACTTTTTTTGCATCTTTACACCAGATAATATCTGCAATATGCAGGTTATCTAATTGATTATATAATCCATCATTGCTTCTGATCACAAAAAAAATTTGGTGGATTTGAATGATTTCAAGTTTTTTTTGGGTTTTGTTTTGTTTTGTTTTGTTTTGTAGTCAAATAATCTATCATTTAATTATATTTAACAGCACAATTCAATTCAATTTATAAATCAACAGAGTTAGTACGCATTCAAGTCTCACCTATCATGAGTTTTGAAACGTTAGATGAATTGGAACTTGAGGTAAGTTCTTTTTTTTATTCCTTTTTTTTTTCTCTTTTTGGCTTTGTTTGAACCCATATACTAACATAATACTTATCACATTATTATTATTTTTATTAAATAGGAATTTGGATTCCAAGCTACCAAAAGAGTTCAATTGTTTCCAAACATCGATAATGATAAATTGGTTAATCATTTCAATAACTTATTAGTCATCTCATATGAAAATAGAGTATTAATTGCATCAGATCAAAATGTTATAAAAGTGATACCTTTAGATAATTTATCTGAAATTTTGTCTCAAGATGATCAAATTGGATCAAATAAAGAAGAAGAAGAAGAAGAAGGTATCAGTGAAAGTGAAAAAATTATTCAAGATTCATTAATTCCAGGAATTATCTCAAATTCAACAGATTTAAACATACAACAACTTGCCTTGAATTCAAATGAATCAATATTATTTGTTGTTTATACCGAATATAATAAAGCTAATAAAATAGGAGCAATATCTGTAGAATTATTATTAAAAGGAGATTATAATCTTATTGATATTCATTCATTCAACTCAAATGATGAAATTGTTTCTATATTAACTCATCCTAAGTATTTGAATTTGATTATTGTTCATTTACAAAATGGTCAATTGTGGTGTTTAGATATCATAGATACCGATAATGGTATCAATAAATTCATTAAAGATGATGTTTCCGGATATGGTTGGTTTGATGAGAATAGTGATGATCCGATGTTGATCGTAAGTACTTATAAAAATGGTGGAATTTTACAATTTATTTCACTTGATGAAACAACAACAAAAACAACTAATAAATTACCTGATTTTCCAATTGATGGATTGAATAAGAATTTGAAATTGTTTTCAATTAATCAGATTGAATTAAATACTTGGTTAGCCATTTATGGTAACTCTCAACAAAGTTCAAACGATGATGATGATGGAGAAGAATTTGAATATCAATCTCTTGTCATTCACCTAAATTCTACAAATCAATTTGATATAAAAGAAGCAGTTGATGTTTGTGCCCCTTATGGATCTGTTCCTAGAAATGCTAGTTTTTATCCAATCACTTTACACAATTGGTCAAAAGATTTCCCTCATTTGACTTTTATAACAGGTTCGAAATCAACTGAATTTTCAACATTGACTCAAAATAAATTAATTTTAATGGCTAATGATTTTGATCGTGCTCAATTACCAATGAATAATGAAACTTATGAAGATGATACTCCATTAGGGTTGGTTTTAGATCTAACTAATACTAAAAAAGTTTATGAACCAAGTAAAGCAGTTGATGAATGTGATTCTTTACCTAGAATGATCACATTGACTAATGAAGGACAATTATTGATTTGGAATATTTGGTACAGTATAGGAATCAATAAAAATGAGGTTGATTTGTCTAGGGCATTGAACCAAAAATTGACAAATATTAATTCCGCAACTACTTTGACGGGAAGTATCATTAATAATTCAAGTTATGTTTTTGACCAACAACGGGAAAAATCATTAGACACTCCTCCTAAAGCACTGAAATCAGATACAACAGTCAATCCATTTGGAAATTCAACAACCGCTATTAATCCATTTGGCAACTCTGATACTACAAATCCATTCAACACATCTAAGACAACAACAACATCATCATCATCATCATTTAGCAATAATATTGATTCAGCTCAAAAACAACCATCTATAACACAAGAACAAAAGACCACGCAAACAGGCACTTCTGCCTTTGGTCAAGGTGGATTCAACTTCCAATCCCGAAATCAACAACAACAACAGTCACAACCCCAAAGTAGTTTTGTTCCATCATCAGGTGGTGGATTTGGAAAATTTTCCGGTTCAACAGATTCACCATTCCAAATCGCAGGTGACAAGGCAAGAAGTGATTCTCCATTTGGTGGTGCTTCACCATTTGAAGCTCTTGCTCATAAGTCAAGCAGTGATTCTCCATTTGGAAACTTTGATAATACTTCAAAGGATAATAAAGAGGCAAGTCCAGCATTTGGTTTTTCATCATTCGGTAAATTGGCAAATGATAACAAAGTAACTCCCTCTATATTTGGTTCTAAAGAAACCACTTCAGCTTTTGGTTCTTCACCTTTTGCCAAACTAGCAACTGATTCCAACAAAGAAACCACTTCAGCTTTTGGTTCTTCACCTTTTGCCAAACTAGCAACTGATTCCAACAAAGAAACCACTTCAGCTTTTGGTTCTTCACCTTTTGCCAAACTAGCAACTGATTCCAACAAAGAAACCACTTCAGCTTTTGGTTCTTCACCTTTTGCCAAACTAGCAACTGATTCCAACAAAGAAACCACTTCAGCTTTTGGTTCTTCACCTTTTGCCAAACTAGCAACTGATTCTAACAAAGAAACCACTTCAGCTTTTGGTTCTTCACCTTTTGCCAAACTAGCAACTGATTCCAACAAAGAAACCACTTCACCTTTTGACCTTTCTTCATTTGGTAAAGATATTGATACAATTGATAATAAAGCTTCGCCGTTTGGTCTCTCTTTGTCCAAAGACAATAAGCAACAAAATTCGACATTCAACTCTAACACTTCTGTTGTTGGCTCTTCATCTTCACCACAGCCCTTTATTGCAAAGCTTGCTCCAAGCAATACTAATAGTGGATCTACATTTGGATCATTTGGTCAATCTAATGAATCCCCATTTGGAATTTCATCAAACGGCAGTAACTCTGCTTCTCCATTTGCTGGTGTGTCCAACGCTTATCAATCCAAACTTGGTGAGCTTTCCTTGGGTGAATCCCGCACAAGTTCTGCTTTTTCACCTGCACCTACTAATGATCAGTCAGATCCATTTGCCAAACTGTCTTTCAACGAAGGCGTTTCTGGAGAGGGTTCAGGTAAAGGATTGTTTGGAAGTGGCTCCCTCAATACTGGGTTGGGTTTCGGAACTGGAAACCAATCATCAGCATTCACTAAACCTTTTAGTGGTCTTGTTAAGTCTGGAATAAACCAAGAAGATCAGAGCAAAGGAACAGAAAGTAGTGAAGAAGAAGAAGATGATGATTATGATGACTACGATGACTCTGATGACTCTGATAACTCTGAGAGTGAGGAAGTAGGAAAATTGTATCAACATGAATATAAACGTGAATATTTGGAAGAAGATAGCGAAAAGCAGTCTTTCACACCACTCAGCCAGGATCCTGAAATTGAGTTTGCTCAGAAACTTAATATTGGAGCGCAAAATGACAATTCTAAGTCTTTTGATTTGCAATCAGCATTGCCATCTGACCTAGAACCTACTGTTGTTTCCCAGGATAATAGCTCGATTGAAGATACTGACGCTAAGAATGAGAATGCCGATTTAGTTGAGGAGAAAAAAACTAATGCCGAAACTGATAAGCAGTTTGCACAATCTAATGGCTTGCTGAAAGAGGTTGAAATAACTGAACAGTCCGAAACAGTCGATACGCAGAAAGATAACGTTGCTTCAACAAGTGAACTTCCAATTGATAACTCAAAGCGCGAGACTGAACCTGAAAATGAAACACAACCACAACCACAACCACAACAGTTATCTGAAGACGAGCTTGAAAAAGAAACCCCAAATAATAGCCTAGAAAGCCCGTCCTCTGAGGAAAGTTTCGAAAAAATTGCCAAGTCGGAATTTACCCAAACAGCAGAAGATCCTTCCAGTACAGCTCTCAAGGACTCGTGGTATGATACTTCCAATGATGTTGGAAGAACTGAGCAAAAAGATAATATGAATGATTCCAAAAACATTGCAGCACCTAATGAGTTCGACAAAAATGAGCAAAAACTTGAGAATTCTGATACTAAAGAACTTTCAGAACCAAACAAGGGTGAATCAAACCAACTTGAAAGTGTTGAAACCAGAAATCCTGATGTTATCCATGCTGTCAACGTCACCCCTGTTTATGCTGCAGTCAGTGTCGATGTTATACCACAAATAAAAGAAGTGCAAATCACTGCATCCGATTACACTACGACGAGTGTTGATGTTATACCTGAGGTTAACGAAGTGCAACTCACTGCCTTTGAAGGTGATGAGCTTTACTTGAGTCGTCATCATGTGCCTTCAAATGTGCCAGTTTTGATCTCATTAGGCAAGATTCACTATCCACCTTTGAGTACCACCCCTTTTTATACTGAGATGGAAAAAATGGCATATGATATTGAAGCACAGTTTGAGATCTTACAGAAAAATATCACAAACATTGGTAAGTTTTTGATTGATCATTCAAATACTGAAATGAGTCATACCGAACAAACTTTAGCATTCCCTAATTTATGGAGGCTCAATGAAGTTCAGACTGTTTCTGATCTTATTTCCAGGGAAGCTGCTGAATATGCCACTTTAAGGTCTTCTCTTGAAAGTAACTTATTAGAATTGAAGAACGTAAGAAGTGAATTGCTAAACTTCTTCAAATCTCTCAACTTAGTCAAACAGCAATTAACTGTTTCGGAGGAAAGTTTGACAGCCAACAACAGAGACAAGCCATTGGGTTTTGCCCAAGAGCAAAAGAGAACTCGTCTTAGAAAGAAAGCGGATATTGTGAAACGTGAAGTTCACGATCTACAAGTCAAATTATTGCTAACGAACAGCTTTGTGAACCCTGAAAAATTGTTTGAAAACCCTGCGAATTTTGACCTCGTTTTAGCTAGCATTGACACAAAAGCAAGACTACATGCTGATACCTTGAAAATTCTAAAAGAAGAATTGGAATCACTGAAGAAGAAAGAATCGCTTACAGATGATTTGCAAGACAAGAATAACTCTGATTTGAATAGTTATACTTCGATGTTATCGAATAGTACCGAGACGTTAAGGGTGGCAGCTTTAAGTTCTTCATTAAAGAAAAAGAAAGAATTAAGCGATTATTTCAAGCAGAGAACATTTACTCCCCGCCAATTCAATTGAACGAACCCTGCTTTTTACATTTTGATTTTATCATTTGTCGCATGTCTCGCAGAGTATATATTTATTCTTAATCCCTTGATCAACTTAATTGTATATAATATATATATTCAATATATCATTTTTTGAATCAGCCGATTGACTTTCAAATCTGGCGTTTAGTATTTTAGTATATTTATATCCAGAATCAAGATGTATATGTGTTGTTGCAGATCTTGCCAATGAGTACACATCCGTGCACTATTGTGTCCAGTACCCTGAACTTTACAATTTCGGATTTTATCTAGTTTACTTTTCAATCTTTATCAGGGGTTATTATGTATATATTTAAGATTAATTACTTGCACACACCCACAATTTGTATTTTTAGAACGCTGATTTATTAATTGATCAGGATGCAACGACAGAAAATCAATTTCGACCTGAACTCGGCGAGAAATCGTATGAGCCAGCGAACAAATGAGGCCAGTTTAGTTGTTGGAAAAAATCGATCCAATCATTCAATTATAACAGCATCACAACGAAGCTTTCAATCAGCTACATCAGTGGGGATTGACACTGCACCAAATACCACATTAGATTACAGTCAAAGGGCCCTGGTAGAAGGTCAACAGTCGAATGGACCATCCTACGATATAAATGAAAAGGGTCCATCTAACTTCAGAAACACTAATACAAGTACGACCAGTGAGAGCGCCAAGGAGCGCAAGTCCGACACTGATTTATCCTATACGGAGCCTGTTGAATTGAGTGTGAGGTTTCACGATCCAAGAACTTATTCCGACGAAGTTATACTAGATCCTTCTCTTGTGCCAGGAGCTAAGGATGGATCAATTGGAGAGATTGAATGCCTTGAAGGTTCCTCCAAAAAGTTGTACTTTACCTTCAAATCTTCTAAGCTTACTAGTGTAAATTCACTAACTAATTCAACTAATAATAATAATAACAATAACAACAATGGAATCATATCCATTCAATCTGGTCCAATTCAAGCAATGATGGACTTAAAACTTAGAAGCCAGGTTTTGGTGAGAGTGAAGAACAAGAACTCTGTCGAAGCAGATGTTGTGGAAATATATATAAAAGATTTGCACCTATCAAGAGGTGACATGTGGAACTTGTCAACCCTTTTGGCCTCTAGTTGTTTATACAAGTCCCAGAAGCTGTCATTTTTGCAAGGTTCCATACGAGGAACTGTCAACAAAATTTACAGAGGTGGTCGGAAAATGTTCTCGACATTTGTTGGGCCTAATACCAAAATTGTTTTCAGATCAGAGTCGGCTAGGCTGATATTTTTTATACAGATATCTTCTGAAATGTGGCATTTTGAGGAAAGTGGGCAGCAAATGTTCCATAAATTGGTGAATTCTCTTTTTCCAAGAGTGTTTCATAGATGGAAAGAGATGGGTACCCATCATTTGATAACAATTGTGCTTTTCAGTAGTGTGGATTTAACTGAAGGAAATACAAATTATCAAGCAGGTGAAAATTCATCCAATAGAAAAGATTATTATAGAGTTGTTGCCGATCAGGTTAGTATATTATTATGGAATGAGATAATGGCTGCTTTGAGATTGGAGTTTGTTAATTTTCAAAAAGATATCAGACTAATGAAAAATTTTCAACAATCAGCCACTCATCCTGAGGAATACTTGATTCAAGGTACTATTTTGCCATCGGTAAAGGGTAATTTGTTAGAGGCTATTAACTTGGGGATGAGTTTGGTGAGTGATGATTTCCGTGATCCCGACTTGAGACAGACGACCACTCACTTTGTGATTATTTCGCCTGGTACAGGTATATTTGATACAGACTACAACATGTTAATACAAACTAGCAAATTGATGACAACTATAGATTCAACCATTGATGTCATATGCCTTAGTCAACCGCCGTTGCATGTGGTCCCATTGTTTAGATACAAGGACAATCAAGGTAAACTGAAGCATTGTATTCCAAGTTGGATGGATATTTCATTTTGGAGTGATTCCAGTCAAGCAGTTTATCAGTGGTTACCAAGATGTAAGATCTACGAGTTACAGATGATGGGTGTCATGGAGAATGAGTTAAGCGCCATTACAATTAATGAACTCAATTTCGCCTCTTCCAATAACAAATCTGTTGTTGATGCAATGGACAACTATGATAACTTACTGTTTGAGACTCCTTATAAGAGAAATAATGCTATCAAGAGAAATGCAACGTCAACAAATCAAATAGATAAGTCTGATGCTAATTCCAAGTACTTGCTACCTCAAAGGGCCACAAAAGTTACTTACTCGGGTCATTCAACTGTGGGTGCGGTCTCTTTTGAAAATAGACATGCTCATGAGACACTCAGACGTGCATCCAATTATTTTGATATTGCTGAAGCTGACGATTCGGATGCAAACGACCCTTCAAGTAAAGGATTTGAGCCTCCTGATTTAATTTCCGCCAAGGTATCTTCTTCGCCAACTACGTCCACCGTTGTTGGAGTCACTACGACTTCCAAATCTAATGTCTCTGCATTTTCATCATTGTTGTCGATATCAAAAAATGAAACTAAGAAGAGTCCAAACGCATTTGATTTTGTTAAACGAATCATATCATCACCATTAGCCTTACCTATATCTCCAGGAGGGAGGTCAGCGTCAATCAAATCTGATGATGACATTCCAAACCTAGAGTCACTTTCCGCTTCCAAGTTGAGATCGGTCAATCAAAGATTGGATGGATTTCAAAGGCCTCTGACAGTCGATAGAGCAAACTCTAATGCCACATCACAATTTTCTTCGGAAAGAGACTCAAATAAGTATAGTGTTAGTTCTACCACATCTTCACATGTAACATCAAAAGGAAGCTCGCAAAGGATGGCCAAAAAGCCGTCCAATTCTAACATCAATGAACAGAAGAGCTCAGTGCTGCACACCTATTGGACGCATGTAGAGAATCCCTCAAATGCGGTCACGTCGGAGTTGTTGGGAATGGTCTCTTACGGTCGTTGGCAATTTGTGTTTCCTCCTAATGTTAAGCGTAGATCAATCAAGTGGACGTCATTATCATCTCCTGCTTCTTTACCTTTGATGACTCCAGTTTTTCCGTCAGTTAGCGACTTTAATCAAAAATTCACGTTTAGAATATACGATGTTTTCTTGAATCAGGCAGATATAAACGAAGGCAAGAACAGTGAGACGCTAATGAGAAAGATGATTTCTTTGCGATTAACGCTAGGTTTTCAAATCTGTGTGGGTGATAATGTTGCTAGGGTAGAAAATCAAAGGAAGCCAAATGGGGATGCCAGATTGTTAATTCAATACCTTAAGAAGAGTAACTATTATGGCTCAAGGATTTATTTAAGTTTATCAAATGAAATACACAGAATTAGTTGTGACTATAATGGATTGATTAATGTTCAAGTTTACAGACGAACTAACAGTCCGGACGATATTCTGCTCATGACAAAATCTGACTATACTCCGTACGTCAGAACTAGATATTCTGAAGAATATAGACCAATAACTATTCAGGGCTTGCAAGGTGATCCAAGAAACTATAACTGGAATCAATTGGATCAAGTCTTAGCTGGATATGATGATTCTGTTGAAGAGTCACAGAAGAAGAATCATAGACTCAAGTTTGTTATTCTGCCTACTAAGATTCCTCCGAATTCCTTCAAGCTGGCAAGTGAAAATCTAAGTCCTGAAGAAACCAGATTAGAAGGTATTAGGTCTCTGATTAATATCATCAACAGAACTCGTTACAAAACTCCAGAAGAGAAGCAGCAAAAGAGAAATGCTGAAATCACACCTGAAATCAATTTCTATACGGGAAATTTGTTCAAGTACTTGAGCGTAGCATCGAGTGAGTTTGATAAAAGTGAAACAAAGAAACATTCTCTGTTCCGTGGAGTACAATTTAATCAAAAGGTTTCATTGATCAAGCTAGCTCTGGCAATACTGGGAGAAAAGGGATTGGAAGTGGTTGATAGAAAGTGGCATTTGAGAACACACAAGAATTGTTTCCTTGGGATGGAATTTGTTAGCTGGATGACTGAAAACTTTGAAGATATCGATACTAGGGAACAGGCAGTGGAATATGGAAACAAGCTAATGGATGAGGGTCTGTTTATGCATGTGGAATCCAGACATACATTCTTGGATGGTCATTATTTCTATCAGTTGAATAAGGAGTACTCTTTGGAAAATATCCAGAAACAGCAAGCATTAGAGTTGAAATCCCCCCCTTCCATGCCAACTACCCCAAAAAAGGGTGAGGAGTTAGATACTGTTAGGGGAAGATCGAATTCTGCTGTTCCATCCCTGAAAGCAATCAGTGGGCTAACTCCCGGTGGTAATGTTCCTCCTTTAAGTTCCCAGATTTCAAATACCGATGGTGAACTTAGCAACCTACAAAAAGTCAAGAGTAATACTACCCAAACATCAAGTAAGACTAATAATACATCAATTAGAAGCAATAATAACAATGCTGGTGGTCAATTCTCCAATGGTAAGACTCACAAAGTTGTGTTGAGTAGAAAAGTGTTATGCGATTTAGACTTGAACAATTATTCGTGGCAACCGGAACTTTTAACTGTTCATTATGATATAGTTCATAACCCAGAGCATTGTTTTCATATTCGACTGGAATGGTTGAGTACTACTTCAAAGCTTGTGGAGGATACGATCAACAGTTGGGCAAAACACTCCGAGAGATATGGATTGACTCTGGTCGAAACCCCTTGGGAGGAATTATGTACATTACCAGTTAGAAATCCATTACATTCTACAATTGATATATCACTTTCATTGAATCCGTGGACTGATGATGAATTCTCATTCAGTGATGGAGTGATGTTGGCTGAAAATGGTTACATCTATCATTTATATCTGCTTGAGAAGTGTGGGTTCTTGTTGGATAACAGAACAGCTACTTATTTCAAAGATGACAACTTCGATGTCTCTTATTCCTGGGGAAAGCCATCGTTCAAGTATGCTCAATTTATTCATAAGACAGGTGCTTATATTGCCGAACTAAGAGAAAATGGTGATTTCTTCTTGGCTCCAAACAATGCACACGTTGCTAGAGTCAATTTGAGTATCGGTCACATGCAAAAGAACAAAAATAAGTATGCTGTTTATTTGGACTCTCAGGGTGTTATGTTGGACTTCCGGGAGATTTGTAAAGATAACGCAAAATTGAGAATAATTTTCAGAGAGGCTAAGGCTAGATACGAAAAAAGTAAAGATTTAGAGACCGCTTTGTTCAAAGCTGATAGCCATTGAAAAGTTGGATTTTTGAATTGTTACTCCTGTTGGGTTGCGTTTTTGAATGAGTACATAATGACGAACAAATTGATACGAAATATCTGTAAATATTATTAATAGCATTTTATAATGCACTGTATATTAGATGGTAAATTTTAACAAACAGTAGCGCAAAAAAAGTATCGCTTTTGATTGCTAAACATATTTAGTTGATATACACAACGTGGATATATTAAAATGTTACCATTATACTTAAGCAGCAACTCTTTGAGCAATTTTAATAACATCACCCAAAACACCCATAGCAGTCACTTCAGCACCTGCACCTGCACCTTGGATAATCAATGGATTTGGATATCTTTCTGTCTTGATGGAGATAACGTTATCAGAACCCTTCAATGAAGCAAATGGATGAGAATAGTCGTATTTGGCAATTTCGACAGAAGCTTTACGGTTTGGTAAATCAACTTTACCGATGAATCTCAAAACCTTATTTTCTTTAGCAGCTTCAGTTTTCAATTTCTCAACCTCATCATCAAATTCTGGAAGTCTTGTTAAGTATTCTTCGCCTGATGAGACTGATTCTAATGCTGATGGAATTAATGACTGGACAGGGAAAGATGTTGGAGATTCAACTGGTAAACCAGAGATTCTAGCCAATATTGTAACCTTTCTAGCAACGTCCAAACCGTTTAAGTCATCCCTTGGATCTGGTTCAGTATAGCCTAGCTCCTTAGCGACTTTGACAATTTCAGAAAATTTGGAAGTATTTGGTTCAATAGTAGAATATTCGTTGAAAATGTATGATAAAGTACCTGAAAAGATGCCTTCAATTGTTTTGACTTTGTCGCCAGTAGCTACAAGTTCCTTAAGTGGAGAAATCAATGGTAAACCAGCACCAACAGAAGCTTCATGGTACACTAAGCCAACTCCCTCTTGACCTTCATTAGCAAAAATGTCATTCCATAATTTTATATCACTTGAAAAAGCTTTCTTGTTTGGGGTTGCAATGGAGATACCATTGGTAACAAATGATGGGTAAGACTTAGCTAAAGTTTCATTGGAAGTGTTATCGACCAAGATAGTTGGTAATGGTGATTTTTTTAGGTAAGCAACTAAGTCTTCAATTGGCAATGTAGACTGAGCACTGGCAACCAAGTCTGAAGCAAAGGAAGAAATGTCCAAAGGAGAGTAATCATTACTGATCAAAGCTTTCTTTGATGTGGATAATAAGACAACGTTGTATTTGATTGATGAAGATAAATTCTTTAATTGGTTGATGAAGGCAGAACCGACGACACCAGTACCAATAATTGCAATATTAACTGATTTGACCATTTTTGTGCTTGATTTTCAGATACGTAAGATTTAAATATTGACTCAAACAATAACAATGAAAAACACCACTTCAAAACTTTCTTGCCAGTCAATTTAACCTAACTCAAAATTCACCAAGCTAAATTTCACTAAATTCAGCATTAAGAGCTTCAAAGGCTCGAACCTCCAAATCTAGTCTAGGCAGTTGTCGATACTCACTATGTAGCGGAAACTCCACAGAGTAGTGAAAAATTGAAGCCTCAGTGATGCCGTAATCAATTATGTAAGAATAGCACCACACCAGAAGGGGGACTTATTTTGATTTATCCCTTATTTACGTCTTTAATCCCTTTTCATACAATTCTATAATTCGATTCATATGTCCATATCAACTCATATGGGTGTTGATATTCAAGTATAGTATGTATATTATCATATCATATATACGATATAATAGATATATGTATATCAGTGTCAGTGTACACATCAGTATATATTCCTCATCTCATCATCCATTTCATAATTCCACCAGTTCGTCAAACAGTTCTGGTCTTTCAAGTTGGGATAGGTGAATTCACCAGCTTCACAACCATGGCAGCTGTCACAATTACTGCACAAAGTATACGGTTCATGTCTATAGCCAATGTCTCTAAACCAATGGATTTTTTTCTTGTCTAAAAATAAAGAGACTCCAACCGAATGAACAGGGGCATCTCCCCATCTCTCATAGTAAAAGCCACCTGTTTTGTCCAGATGTTCTACCCAATCGGTGTAGGCCTTTGATCTATAAAAATCCATGTCTGCAATCTCAAAATTGGACCAGAAATGACAAGTGGAGTAACCGTTTGCATCAGCTGCTTTGTGAGGATTTTGAAGATTTTCGGTGAGGAAACTATAAGATCCGTTTTCATTCATATATTGAGGATTCTGTTCTAAGAACTCCAAAGTGTTCGGCCATAAAGTTCTAACTGATTGTTCAATATCGTATAGTGCGATCGTAAAGCCGTATGTTTTATCATTATCCTGCATAAACTTGAAAACATCGTAATTTAGATCGCAAAAGTATGAGGTGTCTGGTTCAAATCTCCAATAATACTTAAACTGTTTCATTCTGGGATGATTGAAAAAACTTTTGCTGTAGTATCTACACATGTTGTGGTATGATAGCATTTCAGCATACCCCACATTCTCAGCAGCTAGCTTTTTCATCAAATCTTTCTGTTTAGCTGTATCTATAAATGATGGCTGTCTCCAAGTCTCTTGATCAATTTTCTCAAAATACACCTCTCCGGAGACTAATGGTTTGATTGTATTTATAAACTTATCACTGAAATCACCATCATTCAAAAAAACATACGGATAATGATATTTATGGTTGAATGTTTTTTCGATTTGTTTAATGGTTTTGATGACTTTTGCCAATTCTCTGTTTCGAACAAGGACTGTTAAAGTTGCATTTGCTCTTTCGTATGTGTTTGGCTCAATTGGTGGTCTGACTAAATTACTAACTTTTGGCTCTCCTATAGGTCTACGTAAAATCTCCTGTAATTGTGCATAGTTCTCTTCAACTAATTCATCCCTCGATAAACTAGTGCTAGGTCTTTGGAATGTCAGTCTGCTCGTTATATCAAGCTTGAGCAGAGGCTTAATTTTGTAGCTATGATATTGACTTAGATCTAAATTCACTCCTATCAATACGAGCATTGATAGTATCAATGACACCACCATCAATCTCAATATCTTCTTCGGAGGTGTGGAAACCATCCTGTAATCTGTATTGTGTTCGAAAATATAGACTTTACCAACAGCACCAGAAAAAGTAGTCTAAAATAAATTTACCACCAGAGAGAAAAATTTCAATTCAATTCAATTCAATTCAATTCAATTCAATTCAATTCAATTCAATTCAATTCAATTCAATTCAACAATATCCCAATATGAGCTAACTAAATACTGTCTTTCAATTCAAATCAATCAGAAGTATATTATACCAGCATAAGAAACATCGAAATAAGTCTTCCATCCCTTTGCCTGAAAAGTCCTAGAATCCGCCCACAGAATGACGTACCTGAAATTTGAATACTTAGAATCTTTCTGCAAAATATTGGTGCATGAAAATTGTCTTGTGGTGTACAAACATGCAGGTGCGATTATTGGTTATTTATAGCAATTTATGGAAACATTCTAAAATTGGCTTCTCCTTCGATTGGTATATTACTTCAGTAGCGTTGGCAACCAAGATGTCAATCTCAGCATTCTTGAATCATGCAAGGGCAACATTCAATAAAAGCTCAAAGACTTTATCTAAATTAACAATTGTTTCAGGAAATCAAAGTGCAGATCTAGACTCTATCGTCTCATCAATCTCATATTCTTATCTAACATCTCTCACTAAAACCAATGCTAACTCATCGGAGCATTTAACTATCCCCTTACTTAATATTCCAAGAGATGACTTATCACTCCGAAGAGATGTCGAATTCGTCATCTCGAAAGCATCAATATCAGTCTCTGATTTATTTTTCTTAGACGACTTGAAACAGTTACCAACGGATCTAAAGGTTGAGTTTGTATTGGTGGACCATAACGAGCCACAAGGTGATTGTGTCAGGTCACTAATTGCACACAATAAGTCTGAAGTTGTAGGAATAATAGATCATCACGATGATGAAGGAAAGTCTTTAGATGCCAGTCCTAGAATCATTCAAGTGTGTGGGTCCTGTAATTCATTAGTTCTCAACTACTTTAATGATCAGGGAATTTTGAGTAATGTCGATACCCGTTACTTAACACAGTTTGTGGATTTTGTAGTCGCCCCTATTTTGATAGACACCAGCAATTTGACACAACGAACAACAGAGGTTGACAAGAAGATTGTGAAGGTACTACACGAATTGTTGAAATCAGAACAAGATTTTACTATAAACTCATTCGGGTCATATTTTGATAGTATAAGTGAGGCCAAGTCGTCCATTAAAGGATTGTCTCTTAGAGATGTACTAAGAAAAGACTATAAAGAGTTTCAGTTCGGCAAGTTTAAAGTTGGTATCAGTTCAATGGTGAAACCACTGGATTACTTGAACGAGGAGTATCATGGGTTAGATAACATTTTGAGTACGCTCAAGTCTTGGGGAAATGAAAGAGACTTGGACCTTGCTGTTATTATGAGCTCTTTTGTTAATGAATTTGGTATGTTTTCCAGAGAACTGGCTTTCTATCACATTGGCGGGGACTCAAAATTGGTCACTAAGACTGTTGATTTCCTTACTCCTAAATTACAATTGAAAAAGCTAAAAAGTTATGAATCTAATGATGAATTTATTGCCTTTAAACAGGAAAATGTGAAAGCTTCCAGAAAGCAGGTTGCACCATTATTGAAAGAGTACATGGAACTTTTGTAGATCCGTCATTTTCGAATATTATTTTATATTGGAATTATAAAGAAAGTAACACTGATTTACATTTATTCAACTATCAATAGATAAGTAACTAGTGCTCCATGATTCCAGAGCTGGATTGATGCCTTGTTTGAGATCAGGTAATGCAAAGTTGACATCTCTGATACAGCTGATGAAATCGTCAAAGATGAAATCATCAATTTCCAACACTTCAAATTTTCCCTTGTTCGATGGGTCTGCAGTAAATTCATTAATTTTCTCCTCTTCGTCCATATATAAAATCTTCAAGGTGTCACCAAGAAGCTTTTGTGAGTTCTTAAGTGATAATGAAATTGTCAACCCAAAATTAAATCCCCATATTAGCAACCGTTGCTCGGGTGACTTTTGAATAACAAAAAACCTCACCGCTATAGTAGAAATAGAATCAAGGAGATAGTTGTAGACAAACAAGCTCGGTCTGAATTTCTCATCAGCATAACCACTTCTCTTTAAAATTAAATTCCACTTGAAAATTCGATAATTACCAGTCGTCTGATCTAAATCACCAATCGCATGACTGCATCTCTTACATGATACTTGAGTCTTGCCCTCTTTTTGAATAACTGTCAAGTTTGCAAAATAATTAGGATCTAAGACAAAATAATGAGTACCTACGAAAACTGTCCCACTAGTGGGCTTGAAGTTACTGAATTTTGACAAAATTGCAGTATTCGAGTAATTCCCCGTTGTTGGTTTATGACAATGCCAGTAGTCCATCATTTCCGCCCATGATTCGGAAGGCATTGGTCTTAGTTTGGTTACCTCTGTTGAAAAATTAAGCAATATTTCTCCACATATGCAGTTAAAACTGTTCTCTGACATTTCCACGCGTTCATCCTTTGTTCTGTTAATATTCAAGAGTGGGGTGAGTGTTTTGATTGGCCATTTATAGTTATCCTGGTCATGTAACACTGATAATGCAATATTAGATTCCAGTGATGGGAGCTTGAAAATGCATGCCTCATTTGAAGAGGTGTCTAGCAATGGTTTCAAATCTTGGTAATTCTTGGTGTGTGACGCAAGCAAGAACAGGCATTCGAAATCTTGGGTAGTCACGATGCGTAAGTTATTGTTGTTTATGACTTGAATCGTTGATATTTGTGAGGGAGGGATTGAAATAGAGACTGTGATGGTTTTCAATCTGGGAAGAAATTCAGTAAAGAATTTGGGCGTTTGAACAGTCATTTGCCCAAAGAGCTTGCAGTTTTCAATTGAGTTTAAGCTTTTTATAGTAGTAAGAGTTAAAATCTTATTAGCTAAGATCTAGGATTGTGAGTATAAGTTAAGCAACGTTAATCTACGTTCTGTCAAGCATATGTTCTACAGTGAATCAGTTCCTCCTCGTCTTAAGATACTTTTACGGCATACTTACTGTACATGGTCAAGAATTTGAAATTTAATATATTTTTGAAGGCGGTGCGAAAAATAATTTAAATTCAATAATGTATAGGCCTATAAGCCTATAAGGCAGCTAGCTATTCAGTTTGAATTTGTTTCCAAACATTATATAAATCAACGGGAAAATAAAGGGAATTTGTAGTCACGGTACATATCTAATAACATAGGGGGACCGTATTTAAAATCACGATCTGAAAGTGAAGTTGAGCAAGCATGTTGAGTATAATATAGTTTTAACCACCTATTGACCTTTTTCTTCAAGTAACTATAGTTCGTCTTGATTAAAAAAGCCTGCCATAAGAATTCGTCCCGATATCGCAAACGGAGAGTTAAAACATTTAAACTTTTTGGAAAAATAACTTCTTTCAAATTGAGGTCGTATAAGAGAGCTAAATCGATTTCTTTTAGAGTTGAATTTCCAGTTGCTAAATCTAAAATTCTTCTACTATTTGATACTGTGGTTGTTGTGATATAACCTAGTTGTAAAGTTAATTTGACCAAGTTTGGCATATTAATTAGATTCTCTAGATCACATGTTGAAAAATGTTTTATAGTCAAGTGTCGTATGGATCTTTTGAAATCGACTCTTAGTAATGTTTCACCAAATCGATCAAACATTCCAAACTGTCTCATTCTTGAGTCTTCAAAGTCAGTAGTGTTATCAATTTGTGATAGT
Organism: Ogataea nitratoaversa; assembly: GCA_030579435.1. NCBI lineage: Eukaryota > Fungi > Ascomycota > Pichiomycetes > Pichiales > Pichiaceae > Ogataea > Ogataea nitratoaversa. The sequence goes on from JAKTQZ010000021.1 coordinate 65,790, forward strand.
TTTACTGATAATGGGATTTTCATTTCTTCTTTTGCTTGGGTATCAAATTCAAAACGAGGAGTGAAATCTTCAGAATCGTCCCCATATGAAATGACAATATCGTCTTCGTCATATTCGGGTTCCGAACCAGATGACATTGATGAAAGATCCAAATCAGATTCAAATGATATTGTTTGAGGATGGAGTGATGCTTCATGATTTCTTCGGAAGTAAAATTGCTCACTTGGTGTGATTGGAAGACCATGTTTATAGTTTAAAGGCCTGTAGTAGTTCATTGAATCGAGATAACTGAAAAACTCTTCAAACGTTTTTTTATTATTGATCAACGATGGTGTTTGAAAACCCGGATTCACGTGAATCGCATTACCACAATCAATACAATCTTTCAATGAAAACTCCTCTAAGTCAATCTGAATAAGCTTTAAATCGGAGAAGAAAACTCGGCAGTGTGATAAAATCATGGTTTTAACTGATGAAGGTAAGTTGAAAGATCTTTGATTTTTTCTTGAGGTGCTACTTCCATCATTCAAATTATCTCCAACAATAGGAACAATAGAACAATGATCTAATTCTAACCAATTTAATGACTTACACTTTTGGAATTCATAGATAGCTGGATTTATGATAAAATATTGCAATGAGAGTTTTTTCAGATTGGGTAAATTGGTGAGTTTTCCCATAAATGGAATATACCAATTTGGTTGCAAGCGAGAAAGGTTCAATTCAACCAATGATGAATATGAATTCAAAAAATTGTAATCATTGCTTAGTGGGTGTATATTATGAGTTAATTTCTGGATGGATGCAGTTCCAAGTGTGCCCATTATATAATTTAAACTGGTGGGATCAAAATTTAAGCTATGTAAATTCAACTCTACTTGAATATCTAGTTTGTTCATATCGTGAAACAGTCTTGTTAACCAACCGGCCTCGTAATAGTGATCAAACCGAATGTATACTTGTTTGATACTTTTAAGAATAGTCAGTGAGCGCAATGAAGCAGAAGTAAAAGTGAATCTTTTATTCAAATTAAGCACCAATTTTGTTGGACTTAGTTGCAACTTTTTGCATGATTCAGGTAATTTCCTAGAGCTTAGCTCAATGGTATGAATCTTTGAACTAATTTTTGAAGTCATTGATTTGAAGCCGGTACTAGTTAAAAAATCATATCCGCATGTTATTGATTTGGCACCTCTTAATATCGGTTCAATATCATTGTATTTGCACTTGCCACTCAAGTGAATGGAGTCCAATTCAAGTGGGCCAGAACCAAAATATCTTTTAAGCAAATCGAATGCAGTAGTACCTATTTGAATTTCATTATCTTTTAATGATGGTCTTTCTGTACGAAGTAGTGCCACTGTGGGATCCGGAAAATCTGTGAATTTCACTTTACCTTCATTTGATTGTCCTGTAACAGGGATTGTAACCGCCGTGTTCACCCCTGAAGTAATTGGATTCGTTAGAAAATTGTTACCACGGTCTGTAAAGGGGCGACTCTTTTTAAGACTGGCAAAGAATGTTGCAAAATCTGAGACAAGGTGCACATCATTGGATACAACTTCACAAACGGCTGATCTTGTCTCAGGGAATATAATAAAAAGAATAACAGTTCTTAATGGCACTTGTTGAAGGATTTTAACTTGTAATTCATATGGAAGAAATTTCAACAATCCAAAATTAGAACTATAATGCCTTTTCAGTTTTGAATGCTTCTTTTTTATATAAGTCGAATATTTCGTTTCTATGTAAGCTCGATCAACCATTATTTCACAAGTTTGAAATATTGATTAATTTTTGCAAGTTACAGAGAATTGGCATAAAGAATATAATTGTGAATATATATTTTAATAACAATTTATCTTATCTTACAAAATAGCCTGGTTCATTTTCCTCCAAAGCGGCTCATGGATTCTGATCTGAGAATCTGACAGTCTGGGCTGTGCTATGTAACGTCATATATGGGCGCGACTCTCGAGAAAGGACGTGAGCAATGTGCATATATATTATATTAGTGCAAAGTGAAGCTTTTGTTTCTGTATATATGTGGATGAAGAAAGGTGTTATAAATCATTATACTTCAGATCTGTAGGATGATGGTGTCTGGATGGATGGATGGATGGATGGATGGATATGAATAGCAGTCAATGAGTAGTATTTAAAAACAGATGACAACCAAAACACTTTGTAAGTCGATCGATCTCTATAGCTAGATAGATGAATTTAATGTTTATAAAGTTTAAAGTTTAAACTCCTAGCTCTTATTAATTTGAGCAACAATATCTTTATTCAAATTGTTCAAATCCTAAACAACAAACAGTGCGTCGTATTATGTAATTTAAATAATTGGCATTCCAGAGGTAAAGGTGTGTGTGTTTGATTTTTATATAGAAGCATGATCCAGTCCAATTTTTTTAAAATTGATTGATCAATTAATTATAGACAATTTATATCGGCTTTAAAAAAAAAAAGATTTGTATAGAGCGGGTAACCCATGTTTCAAACTGTGGATAATCACGTAAACAATTACGCAATTAAACCTTCTCCTCCTTGGCCAATGAGAATTCTGAAATACTACTAAAGGTATATGGATGGATGGCTCCTTTGAAGTTTGAAATTTGAACCCGGTGGTGCGCGCGCTCTGTGAACTGTGCATGGTGGTCCCTGACTCCCTGGTTTTGTTTATTGTCCACGCGGTATTTCTCAGGATGAGCCGTGGTAAACCGTGTAAGATCAAAATTCATATCTTCCAGGGATCAGGATTCAGGTCCAGGTCCAGTTTTCCAGGTTAAGCTGGTCCCAGGACTTGTCACATCAAGTTCCGGCTCCAGAGGGGGGGGCGGCCTGCTAGCTAGCATATGTCACTGTCGCTCTCGCGGGTGGTTCCAAAATCCAGATTTCAGAAACTTCCAGGTTCGCCCCGATTACTGCTTAATTATATTGTTAAATATTGCAAATCTGAAAACTTCCAACATCTTTGAGTGCAGCGAGAACTCGTTGCCAGCAAAGCTGCTTGAGGATTGGATATTGGATTTTGGTCTTTGTATTCTCTGTCTGTAATATTCACTTTTGAATCTTTTTCCATATTTCAATATTCTGTGTTTACAACTATATATTTTTAATAAACCTAACTTTCAAAATAATATCTATTAATTAATTGCTTAGATTAAATTCAAATTAACAATTAACAATGCTTTCAGCTAGACCAGTTATTAGAGCAGCTGCTAGATCAGCTTTAGCTTCCAATGTTGTCAGATCCACTTTCAGAGTTGTATGTATTCCTTCACATATCATCCTCAATTATTATCAATTTACATCTTACTAACAATCGATTACACAACCACTGTATTTATTTTCATTTTATATAGGCTAGACCATTAGCTGCTTCTTCCCAAAGATTCGCATCAGCTAAGGCTGCACCAACTGAAGTCTCCTCCATCTTAGAATCAAAGATCAGAGGTGTCTCAGATGAAGCTAACTTAGATGAAACCGGAAGAGTCTTATCTGTTGGGTATGTATCAATCCACGTTTTTTGATTTTAAAAATCTACAAAATTGATGTCCTTTGGTCCTAGTGACCCTTTCAATATCTTTCCATTTTGTCTGTGTGTGTGTGTGTTTTTTTTTCTTGGCTCCCTACAGTTTACACATCAACAATTGAACATCTATCATTTCAATTACCAGTGCCTATCTCATATTGAACAATTGACTCCATTGCTTGCCCATCATTCCAACATCACCTTTTGTCTCCACTATCATCACCCGAGATTTTTCGTAGGTGCGCACGCCCGTCCAATGGCAGCGCTGGAGAGCTCATAACCTCTCATTAGCCACCAAGCAAATATTTTGCACGTTATTAAGCACACCGCGCACCTCTACATTTTATCCTTAACTGCCTCAATTCCAAGCTACCTTTACTATATATCCACCAAGCTCATTCACTACAACAACAACAACACAGCATATTTCACTTCAATAGCTGTTGATTGATATTCAACTAAATTTTATTAATTGACATTTTTGATAAAGAAATATTGATTGAAGCAAGGACAACATTTCGTAATTTGAAAAAGATTATCGCATTCTTATAATGATGGTTTACTAACGTTTTAATATTCTTTACTTTGAATAACAAACAATAATATAGTGATGGTATTGCCAGAGTTTTCGGTTTGAACAACTGTCAAGCTGAAGAATTAGTTGAATTCGCCACCGGTGTTAAAGGTATGGCTTTGAATTTGGAACCAGGTCAAGTTGGTATTGTCTTGTTCGGTTCTGATAGAGAAGTCAAAGAAGGTGAAATTGTCAAGAGAACTGGTAAGATTGTTGATGTCCCAGTTGGACCTGCTATGTTAGGTAGAGTTGTTGATGCTTTAGGTGCCCCAATTGATGGTAAAGGACCAATTGAATCAGTCGGTTTCGCCAGAGCTCAATTAAAGGCTCCAGGTATTTTACCAAGAAGATCCGTTTTCGAACCAATGCAAACTGGTTTAAAGGCCGTTGATGCTTTAGTCCCAATTGGTAGAGGTCAAAGAGAATTGATTATTGGTGATAGACAAACCGGTAAGACCGCTGTTGCCATTGACACCATTTTGAATCAAAAGAGATGGAACGATGGTACTGATGAATCCAAGAAATTATACTGTGTTTACGTTGCTGTTGGTCAAAAGAGATCCACTGTTGCTCAATTAGTCCAAACTTTAGAACAACATGATGCTTTGAAATACTCCATTATTGTTGCTGCTACAGCTTCAGAAGCTGCTCCATTACAATACTTGGCTCCTTTCACTGCTACAGCTATTGCTGAATGGTTCAGAGATAATGGTAAACATTCCTTAATTATCTTTGATGATTTATCTAAACAAGCCGTTGCTTACAGACAATTATCATTATTGTTAAGAAGACCACCAGGAAGAGAAGCTTACCCAGGTGATGTTTTCTACTTACACTCTAGATTATTAGAAAGAGCTGCTAAAATGTCTGATGCTTTAGGTGGTGGTTCTTTAACTGCTTTACCAGTCATTGAAACTCAAGGTGGTGATGTTTCTGCTTATATTCCAACTAACGTTATTTCCATTACTGATGGTCAAATTTTCTTGGAAGCTGAATTATTCTACAAGGGTATTAGACCAGCTATTAACGTCGGTTTATCTGTCTCAAGAGTTGGTTCTGCCGCTCAAGTTAAGGCCATGAAGCAAGTTGCTGGTTCATTGAAGTTGTTCTTAGCCCAATACAGAGAAGTTGCTGCTTTCGCTCAATTCGGTTCCGATTTAGATGCTTCTACCAAACAAACTTTACAAAGAGGTGAAAGATTAACTCAATTATTGAAACAAAGTCAATACTCTCCATTAGCTGCTGAAGAACAAGTTCCAGTTATTTACGCTGGTGTTAACGGTTACTTAGATAACTTACCATTAGACAGAATTGCCGCTTTCGAAGTTGAATTCTTAGCTTACTTAAAGTCCAACGAAACCGAAATCTTAGATGCCATTAAGACCAAGGGTGAATTATCAAAGGAATTATTAGCTAAATTGAAGTCTGCTACTGAATCTTTCGTTGCCACTTTTTAAGTTGTATAGCGACATATGTACAAAAAAAAGAAAAAAAGCTTGAATTTTAGTTTTTGATTAGATTTATCCCTTCTGTTTTTGTTTCATTGTTACATTCATCATTCAAGTTTCAACTTGACTTTATCCTTATTACTCTATACTATTATTTTTGTTTTGTGATGTTGTTCTGATTTATATTCTAGATCTGTTTTTCTTTCTTGTTGTGTGTTTCTTTTTGACTATTGTCCTTCGTTTCATTTCATTTCAAGTCTTCTATATCTCCTCTGTTTTGTCTTTCCTCTTGCATATTCTTTCCAGTTCACCAGAAAAAAAATGGATAGATTCTTTTTGTTTGCTTACAGTTGGTCAGAGGGGAAGATAGATGGAAATAATTAAATGGACGTCATATTTGGATAAGAAGACAAAGATGAAGAAAAGAGCATATAGCTTAGTAGAAAATCAATTGGATAAATGAAATTATGAAATATATTATTATATTTATATACACCTTATGCTGTGATCGTAAAGTAAAGCAAAGTTAACTAATTGAGAGTTTCTAACACATGTAGATAGCGAAGTCATATATAATTAACAAGTTAAAATAATAAAATATCTGAAAAGTGAGAACACAAAACGTTTGAAATTTTGTACGAGTAAATTGATTTGATCTAAAATGCTGATCTCTGTGACCGCATATTCACCTACCAAATACACATACTGGCACACATCAAAGTAGTTCATTCACAAGCATCCCAATTGTACAAACTCATCGGGATAGTTTAACATGGCTACAAAAATCAAATCAGAAGAATCCAGCGATAATGGAACTCCAGGTCTGATTCCAAATACTGCAAAAACAGAAACACAAAGAGTGACCAATGACGACCTTTATAGAAGATCTACGCAATATAGATTTTGGTCATTCATTCCTTCTAGTCTAGACGACATTAGGATAGTTGCGAATAAGAAAGGAATACAGTCCACAAAGAAACGTCTGGTAGAGTTAGATTCAACCTTGCCTGAGGTTCAACTTATTCAGTCCCAACCTGACTTCCAATTCTACGTCACAAAGGAAGAAGAGTTGAAGATTGTTTCGTATTACGCACGGAAATGTGAGGATCTTGCTAAGTTTTTCAGACTACCTCCACAGGCAAGATCAACTGCAATAACATATGTTTTCAAATTTTATTTATATCATTCAGTAATGGAGTATCACCCACAGCATATAATGCTGACCTGTCTATTCTTGGCTGCCAAAGTTGAAAACAACTTCATTGGAATAAATGCATTTGCTAAACCTATTCCAAAGGCAACCCCGGAAAGCATACTAAAATACGAATATCTTATAATGGAAACGATGAAGTTCTCACTGCTTTGCCATCACCCTTATCAACCCATGTATGGATTCTTTTTAGACATTCAACAACTGTTGCCGAAGCTAGATTTTGGAAGACTTGGGAGAACTTATGATAGTGCAAGAGATTTGATTACTGAAGGTTTATTTGCAGGTGTCCTGTTCTTATACACTCCTCCTCAGATCGCATTAGCTTGTTTATGGCTCAGTGACGAAGTGTTGGTTGAGAGATATTTAGCTAAGAAGTTTGGATTGAGAAGAATCAAAAAAGAAAGTATTATTGGTGGTATTGCAATGGCTGCAGAAAAGGAAAAGGAACGAATAAAGGCAAATGTACAAAGAGAAGAAAAGGAAATTTTGAAGAAGGAAAATGTTGTGGTGAAGGTTGAAGTCACTGATGACATATCTGCTGTTGCTGATGAAGACGAAGATGAAGGCGATCCTGAAGGCGAAGAAGAAATAAATTCGAAAATCCTTGTATCTGTGAAAGCAGAAGAAGGTTTACACGACACGATTGGGATTACAGAAGACAGTAAAGAAAAAGAATCAGAGATTAAGCACGTCACTCCAGCAGAACACTACGAAAAGACGATGACAATCATCAAAAAGTGTGCTCAAATAATCAAAGAGAAAGGAGTTAATCCCACCGTGGAGGAATCTAAAGTTATCTCTCAAAAGATACAATTCTGCTTGGAACCGTTAAGGTACGGGAAAAAATTGTTGAAAGAGCACCAAAGGGCAAGCGGTGAATCAACAGGAGTGGTTACGGTAGAACTTGATTATGAGAATGATGAAAGTAAGAAAAGAGCAGCTGCAGGTGGGGCAACTGATGATAGTGAGGCTAAAAGAGTAAAGTTGGAGTGATTGCACTCGATATTCATTTTGTAATTATAAGCGTATGGGACTAATTCAATCACATCAAATATGAATGGAATCGCTTCCTAGATTCATTGATCTAGTTTGGACAAGTAATAAATAAATATTATTTATAATTAAAAATACATAAGTCATTGATTCCAACTCATTGTGAAGTTATGGCTCGAGTTATAAACCACTATAAAAGAGATGGGGTAGCAATGATCTTCTCTTCAATATTACCCAAATAGTAGCATTCCTTGCGTTCATCGTCAATTGATAACACATCCTGTGTCAACTTAGAAGCACCACCTCTGGTGACATCCATAATCACATTACCAACTTTCATGGTGATTTTACCTGATTTGTGATAGCGTAACTTACCAACTAGCCCACTAGGTGATGAATTGAGAGATTCTTTGAAGTCAGGTATATCATTGATTGATTCAGTTCTTACCTCTTGTTTGACTTTTGGACCATCAGAAGAGAAGACTGGTAGAATTTCAGGAAGTTGAACGAATAAAAACTTCGGTCTGGCAGTTGGTTGTGCTTTGTCTGTGTCCATCATTTCTGTGTCCTGGTCATCATTCTTTTCGGAAATGTCGTCTTTTGTTTTATCACCTCCCATAAATGAAAGAATAGACTTGAAATCCTCGTTCAAATTCTTTCTTTCTTGCTTGTTTTGATAATCATTGATCGCATCAACTTGCTCTTCTGCCGTAGCATCTGGTATTAAGGCCAATTTAGCATCTTCTTCCTGCTTGATAAATCCTACGCTTCCCTCTCGTGTGTTTGGCTCTGAATCTGAAATTGGTGGAACAGACTCCTCTCGGTGAAATTCTGTTTTGATTGATGTATCTGGAACAGGCTCTTCCCCGAATTCATAATGTTGCGTTCTTTCAGCTCTGACCGGGAAAAGATCAGTGTCTGCTTCATCCCACCCGTATTCTTCACTCATGTTGATTTTAGCTACATTTTCATCAACTATGAAATCTTCCTCGTCTGAATATTCACCACTTCCTTCTTTAAACTTAGCTTCTGGCGTTTTTGCTTTCAATTTTTGTATCAATGAATTGGAAGGAGAAATGTTACTATTACTGCCCCCACCAAATCCTGGCTTGCTTCTTGAGGTAACCACTGTATTACCTAGTGAGACTGCACCCGATGATAATGGACCTGATGCTACAAGGGTTGTGTTCTGTAAATGTTTTGGGATTCTAGCACCACCTCTAGATCCAGGGTCTCCTCTTCCCCCTCTTGATCCTCCTTGCGGTTTTCTGCTAACACCCGGCTTGGTCATATGAGCATTGGATTCTCTTTCTTGTTTCGTCTTTCTGGCAACTACTTTTGGCTTAAACTTCAAAGCTGGTTTCCCTGAGGTTGATATAGGAGACCCGCCAGATGATGGGCCTATACTGGAAGGCCGCGATATTGAGTCTAATCTTTGGCTTTGATTAGACATTATTGATATTTGATTTAAGTTTTCGTAGGGCGCTATTGAACTTCAAGTCAAGACCGTTTCTGATGCGGTTTCCCTTCGCTAATTGAAGTACAATCAAACCCGAAAACAAACCTATTCATTGCCATTCTGAAAAATTAAAATCAAATTCATAATAAATCAAATACCAAATTCAAAAAAAAAAAAGTTCAAAATCCAAAACGGGTAACGGATTATGTCACCTTTGGTTCCTAAAAAAAATTTTAAGAAATCTGAAATCTTTCAGGTCAAATATGAAGACAAAAATAAGGGCACCTTTGACAATTTCGGTACTTATATATACACCATATCATATTCACAAAGCCATAGACGACGTTAAAAGTATAGAAGAAATGGCAAGAAGTAATAAAATTAAACAAGCTGCTCCTGAAGAGTTTGGACTGAATGAGGTCGATGACTTTCAAGCATCAAAGGAAAAGATTCTGTTCAATAAAGCAGGATTGAATTCGCAGCAAGTTGAAGAAGACTCTGATGAAGACCAGGAAGTGATGAACATAGACGACGATGACTTGTCAGCAGATGAAGAAGAAATTGAGAACTACAAAAAAAGATTCCAAGGTCATGTCAATGATGAAGATGAAGAGTATTTTCAATCAGTTGAAAGACAAGACGATGACGAAGAAGAAGCGGAAGAAGAATGGGGTGCTAAAAATGATTACTATGGTGCTGATGAACTAGCAGACGATGAAGATGCTAAAGCGTTAGAAGCGGAAGCACTCAGGATTCAAAAAAAGCATTTGGAAGAGTTGAGCATGGATGATTATATGGTTGATGAGATGGCGGATGAGTGGAAGAAAGATTCAAATGATAATCAAAGTTTAGAAGACCATCATACGAATACAATAGAGAAGATTGACCTTAGTACATTAGATAGTGAAGGGCAGTTGGAAGTGTTAAAAAGCACATACCCAGAATTCTTACCACTAACCAAAGAGCTCAAGACTTTAAAGCCAAAACTTGCGGAGCTGGAAGTGAGTAAAGATACAAATGAGCTTCTGAAGATGAAACATACAGCGTTATCTGCATATTTAGGGACCATAGGAACATATATTGCCCTGTTCGTCTCCAACTTGAGAAGTGAAGAACGTTTTAGCATGAAAGATGAGGCCGTCATGTCAGGTATCCTAAGCACGAGAGAAATATGGAGACAGGCGAAAGAACTACCAGATAGCTTGCCAGAGATCGAAGAATATGAAACCGCAGGCTCTGCCTCTGAAGAAAATACTAAATATATCGATGACTTTGACGATGCGTTATCTGAACTAGATGACGAATCTGCAGATGGACTAGAGGACAACCAACAACAAGAATTAGCAGATGATATAGATTTCACAAAGAACAGAAAGATCAAGAAACTGAAGGTGAAGGGTGCCGAATATATTGATGACATTGATGTTGAAGAGAAACGTGGTCGTAGAAAAACTTTGAGATTTTACACCTCTAAGATCGACCAACAGGAAAACAAAAAAGACGCTAGGTTTCAAGGTGACCAAGATTTACCTTATAAAGAAAGATTGTTTGAGAGACAGCAAAGACTTACCGAAGAGGCCCAAAAGCGTGGTGATAAAAACAATAGAGATGCACCAGGTGCAGATTTGGATGATAATGACTTTGCCGATTTGGATTTACAGACTGCCAAATCAATCAACGCTAATAGTGACGACGCTGGTTACTACAAAACCATTGAATCCAAAAAGATTGGAAAGAAGTTGACGAGACAACAGGCTCATGAAAGAGCAGTTACTGCGGCTAAAGAAGGTAAATTGGCAGAACTGCAAGAGTCTGTGGATGAAACTGGTAAGAGAGCGGTCAATTACCAAATCATGAAGAACAGAGGTTTGACGCCACATAGAAATAAGGATAATAGAAACTCAAGAGTTAAGAAAAGAAAGAAGTATGCTCAGGCTCAAAAGAAATTGTCGTCTGTCCGTGCTGTTCATAAAGGTCAACAAGGCGCATATGTGGGAGAAAGGACTGGTATCAAAGATAACTTATCAAGATCTGTCAAACTGGTTTAGGAGTTGCATATATAAAATTTTACGCAATTTCAAGATTCAAACACTCAATAATAAATAGTTGCTATTAAGTCAGTAGCCAAGTTACGCATGGGGATATAATATACAATGTAATATGTATTTTAAAGTAGTTTTAGCAATTCTTTACGAAGGACTTCGGGATCATCTTTATCCATTGTCAATATGGCCTTGACCGCATATTCCGCTTTACTTAGTATCTCCGTTTGAGTATTATTTAGGTTGGAGAACAACCTGACCACATCATGCCCAGTTTCAACACATTCGATGATTTTCTCCGCCCGGTTAATAACATCATCTGGAATTCCACAAGTTTTGGCGCAATAAAGTCCAAAAGCACCATTTGATATCCCATCACCCAATTTATAAAGGTAAGTAACGTTCCTTTTTCTTCTATCAGTAATTATGGTTTTCATATACGAGAGTTTGACCAACAAAGGTAACTGAATCTGTTTGTCTTTGAGAATCTCGATGAAATGTGTAGTAACAATGGTTCTAGGTGAAAGGGGACCTTTCTCAGCTAGTTTTTTTATCACTACAGCCAATAAAGCTGGTCCGTCAAACACATCTGTTCCCTTTCCATACTCATCAATGAGAATCAATGACTTGGGAGTTGACCGATTCAAGCATCTACTCATTTGGCGAGAATCGGACATAAAAGTACTTTGCATTTTATTTAGTGATTCCCTCGTGTTTATCCTTGTTAAAATCCTGTCGGTGAGTCCTATTCTACCCGTTCCTGGTATAAAGCATCCGATGTGAGCCATATAGGCAAGAAGCCCAACCTGAACCAGTAATGATGATTTCCCGCTGTAGTTTGGCCCTGTCAACACCATCACTCTCTCGGGAGTGAGGATTACATCATTACGGATATAACTATCATGGAAAAGTGGATGAATGCAATCTCGTAGGTCAATTATGGAATCATCAACAAGTTCGGGCTTCTTATAGTCAAATGTATGGGAGACTTTAGCAAAGTTTAGCAGAACATCCATCTCTCCAATAATTGCATATGAATGCAAAAGTAGCTCGTGGTGCACCAGAACTTTATCTCGCAAAACGTAAAAGAGTTCAATTTCCGAGTCTCGAACTAATGAGTAAATATCTCCAAAATGGTCGTCCATTGACTCCATAGTTTTGTTTTTGAAGTAGATAGTAGTTGAAGTCCTGAAGACCTCATCCCATTCTTCCCCTGGATTAGTGACACAATTGGATGAGTCAGAATCAATCGCCACCAAGTATCCCAACTGTGGGATGTACACAGTATTGACCTCACAGTTGGTTATTTTTGAAATTTCTGTTGACACATCTTGAAGAATTGATTCTAGTTCCTTATAAGTGTTCCGATATTGGTCCAACTCAGCACTGATCCCTTCTCTAATAGGTGTAGCTACTGAGTCCGTGTCAAAGTCTAAAATCGATTCAAGTAAAAGTTGTGTTTCAACAATTGTGTTAAGCTTTAATGATTTGATGTACTCGCTAAATACTGGGGCTTGATTCAAAAAAACTGATTTGTTGATTATTGTATGTAACTTACCTGAGTTAATGAGATAGTTCCTCAGCTGTCTCCATATGGAGGGTTTTACATTCCCCACTTTTAATTGTCTGATAGCATTCTTGACGTTCCCCAAGCTTCTCAAGCTGTCACTGAGTAGAGAATAAATATCTCCATTTTCTGATGACTGTATCTCCTTAAGAATATATTCAACTGTATTTAATCTCAGTTCGATTTTCCCCTTATTTGACAATGGTCTAAGCAAAAAGGTCTTCAAAGTTTCGGCGCCTATTTTTGTACACGTCTTCTTTAAAAGTCCAAACAATGTGGGGATAGTTGAGTTTCTATTGCGACTGATAGAATCTATAATATTCAATGAGTGGAGTGATTCTTCGTCTATTATCATTGAGTCATTCAAACCCATATATTTGATTTCATGGATAATGTCAAGCTTCCGTGCGCCTCGAACATTCAAAAGTACTCTATCTAGGTATAAGGACAATGCACAAATAGAAGAAGTCTGAAATGTTGTGTTAGTATGTTTGGTATCAAATCATAATATACTGTATGGCATACAAAAGAAAGACCTAAGGGTAGCACAAACATAGATTGGATAGTCAGGAGAGTTCATTAATTCCATCAGCATTGTCAGCATTTTAGGATTGTTTCCTTGCTCCTTGATCTCCGAAACCAATGTATTAAAGTATAGATGGCCTTCAGAATGCTGAAATTCTTTTGATCCCTTAACATCAATTTTGTATCTTGGGGTATTAGCCTCTTGTGTATTTGCATTTATTATTTCAATCTGTTCTCCTTTCATCTCAGACTTCAAAATCAAGTTGATTTTGTTGTTGCATATAAGAATTTCAGGTTGAAGTTGCAGTATTAAATTACTCAAAACTGTATAGCCATCGGACGATAACTTAAATGTCTCAATCAAAACAAGCGCATTGTTTGAGATATTGAAATGAATCCCCGCAACTTTCCCATTGGAGGTATAAAGGCAGAGTGTATTTGAATGAGAGCTACTAAAATAGGACTCGTCTGGATCATTATCAAAATCAATTTCTTTGTCTTGTTTGTTCCCCAGATTTTGAGAAGGAGATGTTGAACGTTCACGTCGTCTCTTACTCATAGTTGTTTCATTACTTCCGCCAGCAAAAGAACGGTTTCCTATTGACTGGTGGAGGATGGACACAGCATCTTTATCATCCATTTTTTCTTTCAAAAACAAGTTGTTAATTGATTACAACCATAGACATCCCATACTTCAAAATGGTAAAGAAAGTCTGTGCCCATTTAGTTAAATAAAATGAGCCTGGGTGAATTGTTTAGTTTTCGTACGTAATCAAGATGATGTGAAAATATATGACTTGATTTTAGTTGTATCACTTTTCCTATTTTTGCAGACTCTTGAATCTCCCTATACAAGTTTTACAATAATGATATGACATGACATTTGTAGATTATGCTCTATATACGAATAAGGCAAAAGAAGGGACTTAAAGGGGGGATCCTAATAAGCGTGGATTATTTTCTTAAAAAAGATTGTTCCCAAAATCTTCACTCTTGAGTAAGTTCAATTTATAAACTTTGAAGTTTCGATCTAGGTAAAAAGATTGAAGACAATTGGATTTCACTGATTTAAACGCTAATTATAACATATGTTTTGTTTATCAGCTTTAGCCACTTTGTGATTTTGAATTCATTGATTCTGCTGTTATATAACAAGGCCACCTGGGCTATTTATCTAGGTACTTTGAATTTGGGGGGCCGACTTGATTCACTTTTAATGAATCTACCTTTATCATCCACTTGAAAACTCAACTGTCTAATATGGAGTTTTTGTTTTGCTTGTTTCTGTATACTGTTTTGTTTAGAGTTAGATTATGCTTATCTATCTTCGAAATTTGCATCAAAATTAAGGTCATATTATTCTTATTGTATTGAACATGTAAAATTTACAAGGTCTATATATTCAAAATTATTAATCTGGTGCCATCATTCAACACTCGAATTATCACCATTATCACCATTATCACCATCATCATCGTCATCATCGTCATCATTGTCCGAAGAGCTGTTTGTATTGTGACTAGGGTTAGTCATAATTTTGGCCCACTGTTGTGCTAGCTCCACCATCCCGGCCGTATCCAAAGAGGCCGAGAGGACTTCTCTAGGAACATGGTTTTGACTATGGGCTTTGGTGATAAACCTTCCGGAATTATGTTCTGTTACTAATCTGAATATTACATCATCTTCATCGACCTGCATGGTAGCCAATTCATTCCAACTGAATAATAATGGATCTGTTTTTCTCGCAAACGGATTAACGTCAATCAAATACACTTTATTGAATGGTTTCGGGATGTAAACATCAAAAATGAAACTGTTAGAGTCGAATGTCTGTAATAGAACATCATCGAAAAACATCCCAACTTGTTCCATCACTAAATCTTGGAGAGGATCCAAAAACTGATAATAATTCAAGTCTCTTTGCGAAATAGCGATCAACTGTCTATCCCTTACAAAACATCTAAATTCCATGGAAGGATTAATATCAGCCCATTCTCTTAAAACCAACTCATACTCAACTTTAAATGGTATGTCTTCTGCTTCATTTGTGTCTGAGTCTAGGCCATCAAATGCATGATATAAGTCATGATTGATGTAATCCGAAGACTTCAGCAATAGATACAAGTCAGAAGGAGAGTTGCATTGCATCGTTTTGTTGATCAAGATCCAACTCGAGTCCTGAGGAGCTGACCAGTTTAACTTTGGTGCTATCCGACGATATTCAGAGAATGCACTTTTGATCTGATTATGAAAGTCTAAGAACTTCAAGCTTGGATCAGACCTCTTCGGTGTTTGCTTCCTTAATGTATCACTATTTCTTTTCCTGTTGTCATTATGGTCATCGGAATCTTCAGCCTCCCAGTCACTGTATTCGTTATCACTGTTCGGTTGTACCTCTGAAAAAAATGAAGATTCGCTTGGTGAATCTCTAGGCAGAGTGAAGTCGTCACTTGCCAAGTACTCTATAAATTCTTTGGGTATCGGCTTCAAAATGGTCACTCTAGAGAGGGTATGCTTGCTGAATTTGGCATACCAGCTGGAAAAAGAACAGTTTATTATGTCTTGCCTTGTTAAAGGAATCTCTTTGAAAATACCTAAGGCAGCATGAGTATCTTGTGGCTGCGGGACAGATGCATCATATACCGGAATAATTTCATCAAGTACAACCATGGCCAGTACTCGTTTTGTAACAAATGTGATCGATAATCAACGGCTATCTACCCTTTGCTGGCCATCAAGCAGTTATCACTCTCTCTTGTAACTATTATTAATCACATTCACAATCCTTTTGCTCAAAAAACTTTTGGCAGGCACTGCCCTATAAAATTATATTACCAATTGCTTAGCTCATTACTTACGCGTTTAACTTTTCAACTCGACACACAAATTTTTGAAAGTAAAGCACCAAGCTCAATGCTGACATGTCGATGAATGATCCTATTATTATCTATATTTGAAGGGCAATAACAGTTGATATTCATTAACATACACATAGAAAATTACCATCAAGTACACTTAGGCTAAGATTAAACGTTCAGTTCGGCCAGTAAGAAACCATGTCTGTTAAAACCGCCCCATCAAACGCAACTTTTAAAGATAAAGAAAAACCTCAAGAAGTTCGTAAGGCGAACATCTTAGCAGCCAGAGCTGTTGCAGATGCTGTTAGAACCTCATTGGGTCCAAAAGGTATGGATAAGATGATCAAGACTGGTAACGGTGAGGTTATCATTTCTAATGATGGTCACACAATCTTGAAGCATATGGCTGTTTTACATCCGGCAGCTAAGATGTTAGTTGATCTTTCCGGGGCCCAAGATGTCGAAGCTGGTGATGGTACC
Source organism: Ogataea nitratoaversa (assembly GCA_030579435.1). Classification (NCBI taxonomy): domain Eukaryota; kingdom Fungi; phylum Ascomycota; class Pichiomycetes; order Pichiales; family Pichiaceae; genus Ogataea; species Ogataea nitratoaversa. The sequence continues at coordinate 82,487 of JAKTQZ010000021.1, forward strand.
ACCTCAGTTGTTGTTATAACTGGTGCTTTATTAGGTGCTGCAGAAAAACTATTGAACAAGGGTATCCATCCAACAATCATATCCGAAGATTTCCAGAAAGCTGCTAAAAGATCAGTTGAGATTTTACTTGATATGTCCCACAAGATTTCGTTATCAGATAGAGAAGTTTTGATCAAAGCTGCTAACACTTCATTATCATCAAAAATTGTGGCGCAACATTCATCCTTGTTAGGACCATTAGCAGTTGATGCTGTTATGAAAGTTGTGAAGCCAGATGCTGATAACGTCGATTTAAATGATATCAGATTGATAAAGAAAAACGGTGGTACAATTGATGATACCGAAGTTGTGGATGGTGTTGTGTTAACTCAAAATGTTATTAAGACCGCGGGTGGTCCAACAAGAATGGAAAAAGCAAAAATTGGTTTAATTCAGTTCCAGTTATCCCCACCAAAGCCGGACATGGAAAACAATGTTGTTGTTAATGATTATAGACAAATGGATAAAATTTTGAAAGAAGAAAGAGCTTATTTATTGAACATCTGCAAAAAAATCAAGAAAGCTAAATGTAATGTCTTGCTAATTCAAAAATCAATTTTGAGAGACGCGGTCAATGATTTAGCTTTGCATTTTCTTTCTAAATTAAACATTCTGGTTGTTAAAGATATCGAAAGAGATGAAATTGAGTTCATGTCTAAATCATTAGGTTGCAAGCCAATTGCTGATGTTGACTCTTTTGTCGAAAGTAGACTCGGAAATGCAGATCTCGTCGAAGAAGTTGAATCATCAGGTTCAAAAATCATTAAAATCACAGGTGTGAAGAACGTTATACAACCTACTGTTTCCGTGATATGTAGAGGTGCCAATCAATTAATATTAGATGAAACTGAAAGATCTTTACATGATGCTTTGTGTGTTATAAGATGTTTGGTTAAAGAAAAGGCGTTAATTGCCGGTGGTGGTGCGCCAGAAATCGAAGTGTCAAGGACTTTATTAAAAGAATCCCACATGTTATCAGGTGTCGAGCAGTTATGTTTCCAAGAATTTGCTTTAGCCTTAGAGGTTATTCCAACAACCTTAGCGGAAAACGCTGGTATGAATCCTATTGAAATAGTCACAGAACTAAGAAATAGACATGAGCAGGGAGAGAAAAATTCTGGTATCAGTGTCAGAAGATCGGGTGCCACTAATACATTCGATGAACATGTTTTACAACCTGTTTTGGTTAACATCAGTGCTATTACTCTAGCGTCGGAAACAGTCAAATCAATTCTCAGAATCGATGATATTGCATTCAGTCGTTAATTCTGCTGGTTAACATAGTTGTATAATGTTTCTATTCTGTCGTCATTCCTTTTTTATTTTCTTTCCCCCTCCTCTGACATAAACACCAAATATATAATATACCTACATCCGTTTTACCAGTTCCTTTGTACAATGCTTGCTAATTCAGAATTTATTTTATTTTTGATTTATCTATATACAGTCCATTCATAATATTATCAAATACATTGATTAATAGTTCAACATTCACTTTCGTGTGACATTTGCAAATCAACTTCCTTTTCTTGAAAGGTCTCCAGGCTTGATGATTTTGATGGCACCTTTGCTGAGAATATAAGACAAGGCACTCAAAACAGTAGTAGAAGCGGTAGTCCATTCTAAACCCTGGATAAAATTTAGCACATAAGCTGAAGTAACACCGTCAATCTGACCCAATAAGACAGGTCTGAACACCATTGTCCCAATGTAAACCATCTGTAAAGCTGTATTAACTTTACTTATCATATGAGGATGTACCTCCGCGGTAACTATACTGAAATCCCAATATCTGAAAAAAGTTTTTGGAGGAGGCAAGGAAATGTATCTAAGAACCATAGAGGCAAGAAACATTACAACATCACGACCCAATATTAAGACCGCAATGTAAAATGGCATAGATGATGTGTATGCCAAACAGACAGTTGATATTATCATCAATGCTTTGTCTGCAAGTGGATCTATGACGGATCCTACTTTGGATTGTAGGTTCCATTTTCTTGCAATGTATCCATCGAGAAAATCAGTCACTGAGGAGTATACAAATAATGAAAGAGCCCAATTTACTTGCCCATGTAAGATAAAATATCCAATGACTGGGGCCGAAAGTAGTCTTGTGAAGGTAAGAACATTGGGTATGGTATAGAGATTTTCATGAAGATCCGGCGGTAGAAGATTTGTTATGCTTTTCTGTAGTTCTTTTGTTCTTTCTCTGGTCTTATCTGAAATTTCTTTGCTTCTTTCTTTAAGTTCTTTAGTTCTTTCTTTAGTCTTTTTTCTGAGTTCTTTGGTTTTATCCAAGACTTGCTTTGTCGTGATCTTATTGTCACGAAGAAGTACACCATTGAAGCTACAGAATGATTTCCGGAACAAAAGGTTTCGTGCCAACGGGGAGCATATTGGTAACTTTGCCTTGAACGACAGGTTTTTACTTGAGACAATGGAGAAAGTAAACCTGGAGAGCAACCTAGCATGAGACGACAACAACAGCATACCTCTCTATTCTTCCCAAAAATAACTTGTTTTCCAACAAATAACTGTCCTTTTATACTCAGCTACAACCACGCAACACATAGCCGCTTTTTTAAACCACTATTGGGACTAGTTCTTCAAAGTTAGTCTAGCGATATAACTGTGAGTGAGGACATCATCCCTCGCCAGACTTTTGGAACTCTGAATTGTTGATTGTGGACCGCGCCCCAAAATCTTCTATTCGATTTTTTTTTTATTTGATGTTACCTGAAGATGAATCATTGGCATGATTCCTCATGATTCATTGCTGGGAAATGATAAAATTGTTAGCGTTGAGTCATTGAAGTCGTCGAACCACTTAATCCATACTCCACTTGTATGCGATTTCTGAGAATATTCGGCCCATCCACTTTCATCAGACGAGGTTTTAAGACACACGCAAATAAATTATCACTTGATACTGCATTCACTTGCAGGCCAGAAAGCATGAACGTTTTAGTTTACTCTGGTCCAGGAACCACGTCAGAGAGTGTCAAGCATTGTTTGGAAACCTTACGATTATTGTTATCTCCTTACTATGCGGTAATTAGCGTTGATTCCAAGGCATTGCTTGAACAACCATGGGCTTCAAAAACATCGGTCTTAGTTTTCCCAGGAGGTGCCGATTTGCCATTTTGCAGGCTCTTCAACGGTAAAGGAAATGATCTTATTTCCAGATTTGTTAAAAGAGGTGGTCGATTTCTCGGATTTTGCGCTGGGGGTTATTTTGCATCAGCTAGGTGTGAATTCGAAGTGGGCAACAAGACCATGGAGGTCAGTGGTCAGAGAGAATTGAAATTCTTCCCTGGAATTGATAGAGGATGTGCCTACAAAGGCTTCTCATACAACACTGAACAAGGTGCAAAAGCTGTAAAATTGAAGGTTAATAAAGATGCTTTACCTGGTATTGACAGCGAGGTTATCAATTATTACAATGGCGGTGGTGTGTTTGTTGATGCTCATAAGTATCCAAATACTGAGATATTGGCAACATACACTGAGCCTATTGAGGTTGAGGATGGCCCAGACGCTTTGAATGCAGCTATTATTTTGTGCAGTGTTGGTAACGGTAAAGCATTGCTTACAGGATCGCATCCAGAGTTTACTCCAGATTTATTGAAACCATCCCCAGACGCTCCAAGTTTTTCAAAAGTCATTGAATCTCTAAGAAGATCAAACAGACAACGACTAGACTTTATGAGGGCATGCCTCAAGAGACTTGATTTTAGAGTGAATGAATCCGAACTTTCTAGACCTTCACTAACACCATTACTATTGTGTTCTTCTAATTTATCTGATGCAACCGCTTTAGTCGAGAAGCTAGAGCGAGATGTAGGGTATCAAATCCAAAATATCATGGACATGGGGCTTGATAAATTCAGAATTCATAAGACATTAGACGCATTTACTGGAACACAGCAAGAAAAGGGTTACGAAGACCCGGATCTGGCGATCAAGGATGTTTTTGTTTGCAACAATGATCTTATTGACAAGAAATTAACCCCGTATTTCAATATACCATATTTTTTCTCATCCTTAGAGGAGACATACAAGGAAGCTGGCTATGATAGAGTGGGTGAATTTGGTGCAAATTTCATGTATGGGGAAGTTTTGACATCGACAAGTGTCTTAATGGATAGAAATCCCCAACTCTTACGCCGTTTACCAGAAGGATTCTCTATTCATGGTACAACTCAGGTTTCAGGAAAGGGCAGATCAGGAAATGTTTGGGTTAATCCTCCGGGTGTGGCAGCGATATCAACTTATATGAAGCTTCCTACTGACTCCGTGAGGAATGCCAAGGCTCCCATCGTATTTATTCAATATTTAGCAACTATGGCATACGTTGAAGCAGTTACTAAATATGCTCCAGGGTACGAGCAACTGCCAGTCAGAATCAAATGGCCTAACGATATCTATATTCTCTCGCCTGATTATATTGGCAAGAAACTTGAAATCCAAAACGGGGAGCCTACATACATCAAAATTGGTGGAATATTAGTGAACACAAGTGTATTCGGCAGCGATTATCTGATTGTTGTTGGGTCTGGTTTGAATTTGAGCAATGCAGCCCCAACCACATCAGTGAATGTGTTCATAGAAGAACACAACAAATATTGGGAGGCCCAAGGAGACAATGGTAAAAAGTTGGAGCCAATCTCAATCGAAAAACTTATTGCTAAGTACCTTGTAAACTTCAACTCTATGTTCAATAAGTTCAAAGTTCAAGGCTTTGGTCCATTTTTGGATTTGTACTGCCATCAATGGCTCCATTCAGGTCAAATAGTTCATATCCATGATAATGGCAATATGAGAGCACGCATAACTGGTATCTCTAAAGACTGGGGAATGTTGCTTGTTGAAGAAATCGACAATCAGGACAGACCAACAGGAGCAGAGTTTGAGCTCCAACCTGATGGGAACTCTTTTGATATGTTTAGAGGTTTAATTTCCAAGAAAAGATAAACACATTCAATGTTTATGTGACGATATTTTTTCCTTTGCAATTCGATATACCATATAGAATATATATTATAAAATATAAACTATATTATATAACATTTGAATTACTACATATAAGTTTAAATAATTAAATAATTAAATATGCTCTATCATAAAATTTCTCCTCAATGGAATTAGTGCTTGCGAGTGTTTATGCATCAGCCATGAAAACCCAACTTAGCAGTATTCGGACTTGGTAAAATGGGGTGAATTGTACAAGATGCCAAAAAGAATTTCAGTGGTCCACGCTAAATTACAAAACAATAAACATATTAACTATTTTTTTATTATAATTTTTTAAATATACATAGAAAGAAAACATACAAACACAATAAATAACGATATCATCGATAATAATCTCTATCTATTTTTTGTCATCATTATTAGACGAGTATGATGGTGAAGTTGGAGAGTATTGAGGAGATGTTGGAGAGTATTGAGGAGATGTTGGAGAGTATTGAGGAGATGTTGGAGAGTATTGAGGAGATGTTGGAGAGTATTGAGGAGATGTTGGAGAATATTGAGGAGATGTTGGAGAATATTGAGGAGATGTTGGAGAGTATTGAGGAGATGTTGGAGAATATTGAGGAGATGTTGGAGAATATTGAGGAGATGTTGGAGAGTAAGATGGAGATGTTGGAGAGTAGGATGGAGATGTTGGAGAGTAGGATGGAGATGTTGGAGAGTAGGATGGAGAAGTTGGAGAGTAAGATGGAGAGGTTGGGGAGTAGGATGGAGATGTTGGAGAGTAGGATGGAGATGTTGGAGAGTAGGATGGAGAAGTTGGAGAGTAAGATGGAGAGGTTGGGGAGTAGGATGGAGAGGTTGGGGAGTAGGATGGAGAAGTTGGAGAGTAGGATGGAGAGGTTGGAGAGTAGGATGGAGAAGTAGCACCGTAGACAGGGGAACTAACACCAAATCCTGGTGATGATGCTCCATAACCACTTGGAGAAGTAGCTTCGTATCCCGAGAAAGGAGACGTTGGTTGGTAAGCACTCATTCCTCCGTACTCTGTGAAACCACCACTCCGGTCGTTATCAGCGCCCGAAGTAATCATTGGAGAGAAGGCAACTTTATCATCTTCCATATCGGCGTCAATAAAGTCATCATTATAATTATCATCTTCATACGGTGTAGCACCACCATCAATATTCTTCACTTGCATGGCAACGGAGGTATTAGTTGGTGCATCAGCAGGCAATAACGATAATTTGTCCTCATCTAAGTAAACTTCAAACGAACCAGTACCAAATGGTGCCAATTGACCCAAAATAACATTCTGAGAAACACCATCACAGGTATCTAATTCAGCAGAGGCACCAGCTTCAAATAGAATTTCAACCGTTTCCTCGAAAGAACATCTCATCAAAGCACCAGTATCATTTCTATTGAAACCATGTCTAGAGATGGCGACCAAGTGACCTCTATAAGTCATCAAATCAACAAGAAGAGCCAAATGTCTATAATTAACGTAAGAACCATCAAAAGCAATAACGTTCATTATTTCTCTATACAAGGCACTTCTGGCTGCTTCAATACCCAGGACAAATAATATTTCAACAAAGGAATTAGAGTATGTTCTACTAGTATCAATACCATCAACCGTAATAACATCTGCCAAGTTGACACCATCAGTTTCTAGAACCCATTCTTCCTTCTTGGCATAATCACCAGTTTCATCAATGTAAGTTCTGTCATACTTCATCATGAAAACTCTGGTGATACCTGAGATACCTCTCAAAGAAATAGATTCTAACATCTGGGCCTCCAACGCCTTTAATAGGCCGTCTTCGGTTTCTTCCTCTTCGTCATCCAATGCCTTTTCTTCACGAACAATTCTACATCTGATGACAAGCTTTTCGGCGTTATCTTCAGACCAGATAACAAACAAATCTTCACCAAAGTTTTCCATAATCTTACCAGCAACTTGACTCATAGTCAATTGTTTATCCAACATCTTCGCCCTGTCTAGTTCCAATCTCAAAAGCCATGGCGATTGCTTGTGTAAGTTTTCTTCCACCTTTTCATCTGGAATAGCGAAATAAGCCTCAACAGTATCAACATCATCTTCAATGATTGTACTCTTTGGATCTGGATCGTAGTAAATCTCCGTAGATGCTGTAACGTTCTTCAAAGTGGTGTGCTCGATCGCAGATTGGATTGACTTGGCTTTCTCGATATCGAACGCATACTCATCTTGCAAGTAAACAGTTAAAGCAGGGGTCTTAACATTTTTGGCAACATTCAAAATTTCCTTTAATCTTGGGACACCCAATGTAACATTCTTTGAAGAAACACCAGCATAATGGAATGTATTTAGAGTCATTTGAGTAGCGGGTTCTCCGATAGATTGCGCTGCGATAACACCAACCATCTCACCAGGATTGACCAATGATTTGAAAAATTGTTGTTCGATTGTACCAATAATCCACTCGAACGCATCTCTATTCAATCTGAACTCTTCCAAAACTCTTCTCGTTGCCAATCTAGATCTAACTAAACATTGGAACAACAAAGTAGCATTTTCTTGAGCTTCATCAAGCAATCCACCAGTACCTCTGACAACTGTGAATTTCTTACTTAAAGCCTGAACTGACTTAACAATCTCTGGAATCGTCAAATCACTGGCTTTGGCTTGATCAATATGGAATATCTGTTGTGCGTTTTGGATAATTCTACGAATATTGACAGGTAACGGCCAATTGTTTTCACCGGTCGTGAAGCACTCGTTTCTCAGATAGGTTCTGTCAGCCACTAACTGTTCAAATTCTTCGTCCAAGATCTTCTGTAATTCAATATCACCCAGGATCTCAGAACCATATTCAATAACTTCAGGACGAATAGACTTCTCCGCGTCCATAAGATCGACACGGTATTTCTGCTCAAATGCAGCAACAGATCCTGGTATAGTATCAACAGTCTGCTTTTCAACTTGCGTACCATCAATACCATCTTCACCGTATATAAATTGAATAATATCACCCAAGGAATTTCTTGTGGTACCATCATAATGGACCATAATATCTTCTAAAGCTTTCAACAAACGACGCTGAATATAACCAGTTTCAGCAGTTTTGACGGCAGTATCTATCAAACCTTCTCTACCAGCCATCGCATGGAAGAAAAATTCTTGAGGAGTTAACCCTCTTAAGTACGAATTTTCAACGAAACCTTTGGACTCAGCCGAATAATCATCCTTGGTGAAATGAGGTAGTGAACGATCGGCAAAACCGAAATTGATACGTTTACCTTCAACAATTTGTTGACCCACACAAGCAGACATCTGAGAAATATTAATGTAAGAACCCTTGGAACCAGCCGTAACCATCTGTTTAACGTTATTCGAATCTTTCAAAGAGGTTTCAGCAGACTTACCAGCAGTATCTCTTGCTTCATTCAAAATCTTGGAAACTTTTTGTTCGAAAGATTCCCTAACAGTCATACCGGGTTCTGCTTCAAGTACGTTGTTTTGAGCATCTAAGATGACGCCCTGCACCTTTTCCTTGGCAACACCAATAGTTTCTGTGATTGCCTTCATAGTTCCTGAATCGGCAATTGCATCACCAATACCAATAGAGAAACCGTTATGTAATAGCCAATAGTTGACAACCTTTTGAATGTTACCAAACATCTGGGCACACACCTGAGGACCTTTTTCTCTCATAACAGTATGAATCAAGCCACCAGCAGTTGCACCAACCGTCGCCTTATTGACAACACCAAACATGATTTCACCATTAACAATCAACATACCAGAATCCTTTGGAGATAGCAATGCACCATCCAATCTTTGTAAGAAAATACCCTTTGGAATACACATTGACATCATTTGCTTACCAGTCCACAATGGTTTTGGTTTCAAAATGGCCGGTTGAGGAACCACACCATCCCATTGAGGAATCCAAAAGCAAATGTTCATCACCTGATCATATTCAAGGAATTCATCTCTTAGGGTCATCTTTCTCACACCACATAAGGTATCTTGCACAATACCCATAACTGGTTTATTCGATTGCGGTGAAACAATCTGCAAAGGAACGGCACAGATTTGAGACAACTCTGCTCTAGTCTCGTAAGATTGTGGAACATGCAAATTCATTTCATCACCGTCGAAATCAGCATTATAAGGAGATGTGACAGACAAATTCATTCTGAAAGTGGAATAAGGCATGACTTTGACTCTGTGAGCCATCATAGACATTTTATGTAAAGATGGTTGACGGTTAAATAACACCGGGTCATCATCCATCAAATGACGCTCAACTTTCCAACCATATTGAAGTTGAATATCACCAGCTCTTTTATTGAATCTCAAATCAATTCTATCACCCGAATCTCTTATAACATACTTCGCACCAGGATGCTCATTTGGACCGTTTCTAACGTATTCAGTCAACTTTTGAATGTTATAAGGAGTGACGATTTCTGGGTACGATAATGTTCTCGCGATAGATTTGGGAACACCAACTTGATCCAAATCCAAGTTTGGATCACCAGAGATAACTGTTCTGGCAGAGAAATCAACTCTTTTACCCATCAAGTTACCTCTCAAACGACCTTCTTTACCCTTAAGACGAGCTCTAATGGATTTGATCGGTCTACCACTCTTCTGCAATGCTTGTGGTTGACCCGCAATATCATTGTCCATATACGTTGCAACATGGTATTGCAATAAAGCTTCAAATTCACTAATGACGTGTTGAGGTGACCCATCCATTTCGAACTTTTGAACGTTGATATTTGCTTTCAAAATATCAGCTAATTTATATGTCAAATCATCCTCAGATCTCTTGGAATCTGTGAATGCAACTGAAGGTCTAACCGGAGGGGGAGGGACTGGCATTACTGTGATCAACATCCATTCTGGCCTAGCATAATCTTCGTTGAAACCTAACTTCACACAATCTTCGGGAGAGATGTGTTTGAATATATTCAAAATTTCACTTGGATATATTTGTCTTCTTTCGACTTGTTCGGTATCTTCTTCCATGTTATTCTTTCTCCACGTACCCCACAATTTTAAACCATCCTTTCTGATAGTTGGCTGAGCACTACCACAACCACCTCTCTGATGGAAATCTTGGTCTGTGTCGCCATCAATTGGTTGATCAACTTCACAAACCATCTTCGTCTTGGATAGAGTCCAAACGGCATTGAACCTCTTTTTAGGATCTTTGATCTTGATTGCAGCAGCATATTGTGGGTTGGTGTATTCATCTAGTAATAATTTACCACAGTTCATACACACACATTCACATGCTTTCTTAATCTTTGTCAAAAACCCAATGTGGAAAACAGGTTTCGCAAGTTCGATATGCCCAAAATGACCTGGACATTCTTGCATATCCTCTGAACAAGTTTGGCATCTAAAGTTTCTATCAATTGAACCTAATCTTGGATCATTCAAACCCCCTTCTCTTGGTTTCATGGTGGTTGGATCCATAATTTCGGGATATTCAATTTTCGCAACAGATATCGCTCTGATTTCTTCCGGAGACATAAGACCAAATTGGACCTATAGATTACAAGTTTAGAAAACGTAAAAATATGTTTTCATATGAGATGTTAGTACAATGAAATGTTTGAAATTTTCAACTAAAAAATGCCATCTTTCCAATAAAGTGGCACTTGAATAATTAACATACTTCTTGCACTGTACGAAGTGGGGCACTTGAATAAGGGAATCTACTCATTTTCTTTTTTGTTTTATAAACTTGGTTTTAGTGTACTGTAACTGTATCGAAACTTTATGTTTCTATGCTTCTAATGTTTTTTTGTTAGTTTTTTGTTTTGGTTTAGTATATGCAGGGATAGAACTTTTTTTGAGTTTTTTAAAATTAAATGTAAGACGAAATGGAATAAAAAGAATTAGTATACAAAAAAGTGAAATTGAAATCACGCAATTAATACTAAAGTAAATTTCTGGTAAAATTTTATTACTTCAAAGGATAAACAAAATGATATTATCTTTCTTGAAATTCGTAACTTTTTCCCAACTTTGAATGCGAAAAAAGATATATACGATGTTGCTCTGGAAAGTAGTTTGGAAACTTGAGAAATTTGCCTTGGTATGTTTGCTTCAAGCTTGATCTAGGTTATCTAAATATGAACTTGACGATTTTCAACTGCTGGGTGTATTGCAACGATCAACTAAATGAGTGCAAATGAGAGATATGATACGATAAAAGACTAACGTTGAAATTAGTTCTATAATCTACCAAATGATCTCGTTGTTTGATAAGTAAATCAAAACAACTCTGTTAACAAACAAGCGAAACAAGAGATATGTTGTTCTTTATCGATGTATACTGTGTACTATCTGACCTTTCTATTATGTATAATTCTGTTTGGAAAAAGTGGCGAAAAGTCGCTGACAAAAAAATGGGTATGTGTGGGTGTACCAGGGCTGCGTAACCTGAGTTTAATTACGTAATTGTGGCTGGGGCCCATACTTGAATGTCAGATACAAGCCTTAGATAAGTATCTATATGGACGTATACATTCCTCTACAACGTATATAATTCTTTTACAAAGGATCAAGAAAAAAACTTGCTGAAGGCTGCTTTTTCCTTCTGTTGTCTGGCTTTCAAAGAGGCCTTGGCTTCAACTAGTGTTTTGGAAATGGCAGCATCTCCGGGAACTAACTTCAAAGCAGCTTCGAAATCTCTGATAGCATCGTCTTCATTGTGCCCCAGCAGATAACCTGTACCTCTTCTGAATAAAGCCTTAGCTTGGGATTTTTCATCAGCGTCGTCCACCCCATAGGCTAATGTTGCATATTTGATAGCGTCTTTTGAGAGCTTCAACTTTGTGGCCATTAATGAAGCGTTCAAGTAAGCTGATAACTTCAATTTGTTGAATGTAGCAAGGTCTTCATCTGATAGATCATCAGGGTAGTAAGCATTTAAGTATGAAGTGGCCTTCACATATTTATTCAAAGCTAATTTTAAATCTCCTTTTTTAAATAATTGAGTACCTATGTCTTTGATCTCCTCAACAGCCTTGAAAACAGTTTCTGGTTTATTTGTATCAATACTTGGCTCATCTTCCAAAGAATCGTCGTATTTATCTCCCGTTCCATCATCAACAGTTAAAGAAGCCCCTTCTTCTAATTCACCAGCATCAACTATGGTACATTCTAGGGTTGGCTTGTCATCAGAACCCGTCTCTAAATTTTCAATTGTTCTAACGATAGACTTACCTGCAATAACTTTACCAAAGACGACATGTTTGTTATCCAAGTGAGGAGTTGGAACAGTAGTGATAAAAAATTGAGAGCCATTGGTATCCTTTCCAGCATTGGCCATAGATAATAAAAATGGCTTATCATGTTTTAACACAAAATTCTCATCTTCGAACTTTTCACCATAGATAGATTTACCACCAGTACCGTTGAAGTTTGTGAAGTCACCACCTTGAATCATGAAGGATTTGATGACTCTATGGAAAATGGAATTTTTATAACCATAGCCCTTCTCACCAGTGGCCAATGCTCTGAAATTTTCAGCTGTCTTTGGAACGATATCATTGAATAGTTCAAAGGCAACTCTTCCAGCAGGCTCTCCACCTATTGCGATATCAAAGAAGACTCTTGAGCGTGTAGTGTTTTCAGTTGACATTTTGTAATGAGATTTGGTGTTCTGTTTTACTTTTGTAGATGTGAAATAGAATGACTAACTTCCTCAAAACAGCTAACAAGATATTGTACCTAATCAAGTGAAAAATGAACAAATATTATGGTATATAAGGATTTGGATCGAATCCCCGTGAAGCTTACCTAGTCAAGTAAACTGCATCCATTCTCGCAGCATGAAACTTCTAGAAAGATTGGAATTTCAAGACAAGCAATGGAAATTTTTATTATGGGGTATTTTCTCTCTTGCATCGCCTGAAAAACTCGTTTCCAAAATTCGAGAGGTAAGCAAACATTAATTCTTTAAAAATTACTAATTACTGATTGGAACTTGATAGGTTGGTACACTTTTGATACAGGAGAAACTACTTTACATTTGGGTTGTTATATAAATACATTTCATGGGAGTCATGATCTAGAAAGCAATTTATCATGTCCACTCGATTAAAGGACAAAAGAATTCAAATCTATATCATCATCAGATCCCGAATCTAAATTTTCACTAGCATCTTGAAATATGTCTGAAGTGTCAGAATCGACTTCATCGGAGGTATCATTCTCACAAAGCTTGGAATTTCTTGAGGTGTTTTTTGATTCTATAAGTGCGTAGTTATTATCCAGATCTTCATCATGTGGTTCAAACTCTTTACTGGAAGCTTCAGTGACATGGAGAACATAGTCATCGGCATCTTTGATGGAGCTAGCGACATAATCATCAAAGCTTTCCATTTCCACTCCTTTAATTACTATACTGTTTTGAAAAGGGATAACATGTTCATCACCGACCAGATCTATAACATCTTCAGTAGCAAGAGCTTCGACACTTTTGCTATTCTCCCAATTGTCCTCCCAATCATCACTATCATTGATAACTATGTGATCTTGCCGCGCGGCAGCTTCAGCTTGCATCTTGTCATCTGAGAGTTTTTCGAGATGAGGTATAGCATCACTTCGCTCATCGTACACACTGGAATCATCTTCGACATCGCTTCGCAGGTCATACACATTCATATACGACGTATTGCATTTAATTGAGCCTTGGTCTTGATCTTGTTTATCACCCTTGATGCTTTCATATTCGCTTTCAAAGTAGTGATTGTCTTCTTCTGAACCACTTTCTTCTTCTTGGTCAAGTTCTGTGTCAATTCTGCGATCATACACACCCCTTTCAGAATGTGATTCAGAGTCCTGGTCAAGAAAGCCATTACTTTCTTGGTTATCACTTTCACTTTCACTGTCACTTTCTAAGTTACAGAAGCTCACACCATGTATATCTTCTGTATGTAATCGTCGTGTTTTAGTAAGGGCTTGATCTCTGATACTATCATCTTCATCTTCATCAGACATTGGAAACTCCCAATTGATTAAAGGTTCAGAGTTGGAATTTGGTTTTAAATTGATTTCAAGATTTTTCTCCAAGAATGGATTGAATCGAGATTCACGTCTTGAGTCACTTGAAGTAGAATCTTCACAATCAATCAAATCATCAAGTTCACCAGAGTCAGAATGAGCAAGGTCTATCACCTCAGCAAAGTCATTCAGTTCTTCAATAATATCTTTACGAGTTTTGGAAGACGTAGTACCCAAGACCTGGGAGACTGAAATTATACCATTTTTCTTCTTCAAGGTATCCCAAAGTAACTTTTTCAACACTTTATTACCGCCTTTATCATTTTTCTGTAAAGCATCTTTTAATCTTCGAACTTTTGTTGGGGTCATCGTAACTCCATTGAAACTTTTTGATGTTGAGTTGTATAAAGCGACGGCTCCTGTATATCCTGTTTTTACTGAACCAACGTATCCAAGATGACTCAGCTTCAAAGGGTCATCAATACCACTTGAACTATGTACTTTGGGACGTCGAACTTTGTGAGTTTTCATAAGTTTTGAGCTAGTAATTGTTTTTTCTGGGGATGGACCAATTATCAAGTTATCTTTTTCGGAGAGCGATGATCGTGTGATCCTGCGGGGGGAATAGTAATAATGTGTTGGAAGTTTCGTGTTGGGTTCTGGTAATTTATCGTGAATATCTTCTTCGGAGACTGCTCCAGTTGAGTACGAAGAAAAATCTGAGTATGGGGATTGATAAGACTTGGAAGGTGATGACTTTTTAGTAGGAGAACTTTCTACATCTAGATCTGATCTTCGAAGCTTGTCATGGTCTTTATTGTCAGGAGCCAGACTGTTCCACACTCCACCACCAACATTTAACGAGTCTTTCATTGACTTTAGATGACCCGAGTCTTGAATGATATCACCAGTTATCAAATCCACCACATCTCCTTGTTCTTCTTCAGTCAATTGTGAGTATCTATCAATGATCGAGTTCCAAGCATCTCTGGCTCTCTTCAAGGCCCGCAATCTTTCTTGACCAAGGTGGTCTCCACTTATGGGCATACTGCTATAACTATAAAGCTATATCGTAGTCTTAGTGGCTGGCTTGGTTGTGGAGTTTTTATACGGAGGTACTTAAGGATGCTAAATGAGTGAAGCTGTGCCTGATAATGTTTCCTCGTTGGTAGTAAGTGAGTGAGTGACAAACTGCTAAATATATGACCTATCATACCATTGAAACAGACGACAATTTGGAACACCAACAGTGAATTGTTGTACCTTTTGGTGCCCTCAATTTTCAAATGTAAACAATGCAGCATCAAATCTTTACATGCTGAAACCAAAAAAAAATAAAAATAAGCCAGGTTGAATTTCGCCCGAATAGGAATTTCGTGATGGTTACGTAACACGTATAATTCCCCATATTTACTACTTAGTTATGAATAGATCAACCTTTGAGAGTTATAGAGTTTATTTACACAAAAAGTAGGTAGACTATATGTTCCTTGAATATATACAAGAAGGCCCATATGGATGCAAAGAAGGGCTGTTGTTTTCATAAATTTGAAGAATCGTTGTTCACCGTTCTCGTTCTTTCGTTATTTGATTGATCTTGCCAACATTTACGAAAAGCGTTCATCTGATTTTCCTGTTAGTATAGATATTAAAGAAAGAATTACTGAAACAACCCAAATGAAATAAATATATACATACTTCCTCGATACATTGTCTCCAATCATTGGTATCGGCATGACAAAGTTGAAGTTTCAAATTCTCCTCTAATCGGTTAAATATATTATGTTAGTAAACAAGTTTTGATAATATATCAGTGAATGGACACTTCTCTATAATCGTTTTACTCACCTGCACATCCGGTCTTATTGATTCTCTTGTCCCTAAAATATAACACGATCATATTGTATCAAATTTTTTGATTAATCGTTCAAAATGTTAGTATCATCATTCTCAAAGTTTAATTTAAAACTGAGCAAGAGCAAGACATACCACTCATCAGGCTCATCGTCGTCATCATCCAGAGGTGAACCGTGTGTTTGCTGCTTAGGGTCGTTGGACATCGTAGCGTATGATGGATAGAGAGATACTTTGAATAATGCGCAAGTAACTGATGCTAAATGAACATTTATCGTTGTAGTAACTTTTCACAATAATCAACTAACTAGCTACATATATACACCCACACCTTACAGTGAAATCACCTTTACACAACCATACACCAAAACGTAAGTTCAAAAATCATCTCTGTGAAGCTTATATAATATATTAGCAAATAATTCTCATCTCACAAAATTGCCATTAATTATTAATTATTGCACAACAACAACAACAGTCAAGTTCAACCACTACACGTTGAAAACCTCAACGTACATGGTAATTGGAATCTGGATCTGTCTTGCCTGATCGATTGGTGTTTACGCTTACCTTTAGGTTTACGTTTACTTTACACTTTTCTTGAATTTAGCTTTATATTTGTTTACCCAAACTCACAATTCTTTTAGCACAATCAATTGGATACCTTCTCTACCAAGCTAAATTTGAGCAATTCGAAAGCCGGTATATCGTTCATACCTATATACATTCCATATTACCTTTTCACGAACTATATACCTCGATTCAGCAAACTTTATACTTATAGAAAAGCAAGAAAGTTATATTGGTTTTCAAAAAAGAATCTAAATATTTTCCATTCATCTAAGCCTTTAAACTTAAAGTTCTAGTTTTGATTTTGTGCAATTTTTATTTATTTATCTTCAATAATTTCATTGTTTGTTCTTGATCAATCCATTCATTTATTCCCACCTTCCTGAAACACACAATAAATATTTTCAGATATGGTTAAATTGAACGAAATTTCACAAACTGTGACATTTGCATGGTCAAATGATCCATTACCATTGGTTGTAACAGGTACTTTAGCAGGTGCTATGGATGATACTTTTTCCTCCGATTCTTCGTTACAGATCAGTGATCCGTTGGATTCTAATTCAAAAGCTCCTTTAGCTGAAAGCTCATTGGATGCAAAGTTTAATTCGGTTGCATGGTCAAAACCTTTCGATTCTTACGAAAGAGGATTGATAGCAGGTGCTTTAGAAAACGGTTCTATTCAATTATGGGACGCTCAAAAGTTTTTGTCCAATAGTGATTTAGGTGCTGCCACAGTTGATCAATACAACAAACATACAGGTCCCGTGTTACAAGTTAAATTTAATCCTTTACAATCTTCAATCTTAGGGTCTTCTGGTACCAAAGGTGAAATTTTCATCTGGGATGTTAAAAAAGGTACATCATTTGTTCCAGGTCAAGCTATTTCTCCAATGGATAGAGTTTCATCATTTTCTTGGAATAATGCTATGCCTCACATTTTTGCATCCGCTGGTAATACAAGCTATACTTCTATTTGGGATTTGAAAGCAAAAAGAGAAGTCTTACAACTAAGTTACCAAGGTGCAGATTTAGCAGTTGTTGAGTGGCATCCAACTCAAAGTACAAAGTTAGTCACTGCTTCGAATACTGATGGTAATCCGGTTATTTTAACTTGGGATTTAAGAAATGCTAATGCTCCTGAAATGGTTATGAAAGGTCACGCTAAAGGTGTTTTGTCTTTAGATTGGTGTAAACAAGATCCAACTTTATTGTTATCGAGTGGAAAAGACGATGCTACATTTTTGTGGAACCCAATATCTGGTGAGAAATTATGTAAATATCCTTCGTTACCAAATTGGGTTCATGAGACTAAGTTTGCTCCTAAATTACCTGATGTTTTCGCAAGTGCTTCGTTTGATAAAAAAATAGTTTTTCAGACATTACAAGATACCTCACCTCCGGTTTCGACTCAGGTGCAATCAGGAAATGAGAATGATTTTTGGAGTCAATTATCAACAACAGACACTCAAAAACCTTCTTTTTTTGTTAAACAAGCTCCATCTTGGTTGCAGAGACCAGTGTCTGCGTCTTTTGCATTTGGTGGTAAATTAGCCATAGTGAAAAAGGAAGATAACTCTTCTAAAATCATTATTTCCGAAATAAAGGAAGATGGAGCAGTTGAATCTGCTGCCAAAAAGCTGGCGTCTGCTATAGAGTCAGGTGACTTCAAAGAAGTCTTGGAATCAAAAGTTCAAGAAGCATCTCAAGTGAAAGGTGCGGAAGATTGGGCCGTTTTGAAGAAATTATTGACTACTGATAAGTTGTCACTTTTGAAGGAAAAGTTACCTCAAATTGAAAATAACTCAACATCATCAGTGGATGAAGCACCACTATCTGAAAATGGGGAACAGAAAGATGATGATGATTTTTTCAGTTCATTAGGTGCCGAAGTGAAAGCGGCTGCTTCAAATAATGCTCCTGCATATTCTCCGAAAGGACCTTTCCAATTATTGTCACCTGAAAATACATTTGAGACTAAAGTCACACAAGAACTACTTGACGGCAAATTAGAACAGGCTTTAGATTTATGCATCTCTGAAAACCGTGTCTTAGAGGCATTAGTATTATCATTGAATGGTTCAGATAATTTGAAAAAGAAAGCAAAAGATGCATATTTCTCTAAATACGCATCTGATTCTTCATTAGCTAGGGTGCTATACAGCGTTTCCAATGATGAAGTTTCGGATATAGTTGAAAATGCAGATATTGCAAGCTGGAAGGACATTGCAAATTCCGTTCTTTCATATACTGTGAACAAACCATCTTTCAATTCTAATATTACGAAATTGGGTGATAGATTACTTGAATCAGGTGCTGAAGATGCGCGTCAAAATGCCATCGCATGTTATGTCGCCGGTGACGCTTTGGATAAAATTTCGTCTATTTGGTTATCTGAACTTGAAGATACTGAAAAATTTTATGCTGATGAGTCCAATGATAACATTAAGACTCCGTCTGAAGCCAGATTCAAAGCATTGGGTGAAATTCTAGAAAAAATAATTGTTTATCAATCTACTTCAACTTTCTCCGAGACTTCTGTTTCTCAACTAAAGGAATTTGGAGCTGCTCATAAAGAATATGCAGATTCATTGGCTAATGCAGGACACTTAGATTTAGCTTTCAAAATATTGGAAAGAGTGCCAGATTCAATCCCGGGTGTTAAGTTAGAAAAAGAGAGAATACTCAAAGCTACCAATCAATCATCAAATAACGCCAGAAAGCTCCCATCAACTGCAGCATCAAGTAAAGGATATGGCTCTATCCCAAGTGCTTTGCCATATGCGCCTATACAACCTACAGGACCTGTTGGCGGGATCCCAAATGTTTCTTCTCCAAGCCATGCATCTGCTAATCCATACGCTCCACCACCACAATCCACATTCACTAATGGAACGTCATACCCATCAGCTGCAAACGTTAGAAACCAGCCATACGTGGCCCAACTCTCTAAGGGTCCTGCCAATCCGTATGCTCCAAGAACAGCCCTTGACTCATTGAAACAACACTCCCCACAGTTAGGTGCTCCACCAAAACTTGCCACTGCTGGCTCCTCATTACCTCCACCTCCAAGACTTTCATCAACTGCTACAAACCCCCCAGTTACAAAAGATGTTGGTGGCTGGAACGATTTACCGTCTACAATGGGATCAAAGCCTCCTTCAAAGCGTACTCCAACTCCTGCTGTTCCATCAGCTTTCAATTATCACGAACAACAGCTACAACAACAATCCCCATACACATCACCTCCTTTGAGGTCAGGACCTTTGTCTATCCCACCACCACCAAGATCGACGAGTAATACCTCTGTTCCTCAAGTTTCACAAGCTCCAATTCAGGCTCCCACAAGATCAAACAAGTATGGCCCACCAGTGAATGCTTACGCTCCTCCACAAAATGACGAACAACAAAGCTTCACCCCTCCTCCTCCACCAATTTCACAAACTGGACGGTCAGCATCGTATAACAATCCATATGCACCAAAAACACCCGAAGTGAATCAACCTGCTCCAATACCTACTCCATACACCAATATTTCTCAAGTACCAATAAGCAGCCCAGCTCCTCCAGCTCCCCGTAATCCATATGCACCAAAAGAAGCAGCCAATGTTCCATTTACCGCTCCTCTCCCACCACAGAATTCATTTTCTCCTGGACCATCTTTTACTGGTGTCACACGCCCACCCCAACCTCAATTTCAAGCATCTATCCCACTACCCCCTACTCAAAGTTATAATGCTCCTCCAATTTATTCAACTCCACCTCCTCCAAAAGTCACTGCATCCCCTTTACCACCACAACCACGACCACTATCACAACCATCACAGGCAACTGCTCCTCCATCTGTTACATCTACTCCACCACCTCCTCAATCAAAGAAGAAATTTCCATCTGGTGATAGAAGTAACATCTCTCAAACGGCTTTACCAATATATGAAATTCTAAGCGCTGAGTTAGAGAAAGTTAGACCTAGAATTCCCGAAAGATTTGCAAAACAACTAATCGATGCTGAAAAGAGATTAGGTTTGCTATTTGATCATTTGAACAACGAAGACTTGTTAACTGAACCTACTGTGTTAGGATTGGTTGATTTATCTAAAGCATTAGCTTCCGAAGATTTTGCTACTGCCAAATCCTTACAAGCTAGAATTGCTGTAGATTCAGCTTCTGAAGGCGGTAATTGGATGGTTGGTCTTAAGAGGTTGATCGGCATGGTCGAGGCCACTAAGCCTTAAAAAGAAACATACATCTGTTCACTATAGAGTTTGATTTTATATTTTCTGTCCTTAATCTATTGAATTACCTTCTTGCTTTACTGCTTTTGTTATCAAGAAATTGTCATTCTGTTGTATATTCTATTAATGTTTTTTGTTCTGCCTATATAGTTTTATATTAAATATTATTTTGAGTCTTTGCATTCTGTTTTAGCTAATAAAGATTGTATAGGTAGTAAGATAATAGATATTATTTCTATTGCAGGGAGAGGCCAGAGCGGAGGCGGTACAACATATTTGTTAAATGTTTAGCTCCAATGCTCGGCACTTGTTCCAAGCTGTGTAGGAAAATATTTTTTTTGTACTTTATCATTCCTTGTACTTTGTCCCCATTATAAAAGGGTTACTTTACCTTCAACGGAACAGAACAAATACTCAAGTGCTTGAATTATATCATCCTCATTTCTTCCAACAGCTTGAAGTATCCAAAGATGAATTTTTCAACTGACATTTTCTCGACTATCAATGAGTTAATAGGTACAGTTAACCCATAGCCTTTTGCCCCTTCTGTTGCTAATTATTGAGACAAGGTGACACCTTTTTCATTTTACTAACACAGGGTCTATATATGCTCGGGCGAATTAACAGCTGCTTCTGAAAAGACGACCAATGTGTTGCGTCGTTTAGAGGATTCTGAAGATAAAGACTTTGATATAGTATGCATAGACAACCGATTCAACTCGTTGTTACCTATATTGATATCCACCGAGAAGTATACTAGAACGAGCGAGACCAAGCTGGAACAAAAGAAGTTGGTGGCTGACTTGGAGATAGCTGCATCTAATCTATGGAACGCTATTGCCATTACAATGAAGGAGAATAGGACGATGTTTAGCAAAAGTTTAACAGAAGCCAAGTATTTTTCTGCTCTACTTCTTTCATTACATGAAGCATTATCGCCTTCTATTGAAAGCAAGATGAGGGTCTTCAAATGTTTGATAAAAGTGTTCAATACATGTATTGATGAGAAACAGTACGAAGTTGCCAAACGGGTACAGGACTATACAGAAAAGTTCCAAGGATTGTTAGAATCTCTCAAAGATACACTGGAAGAGGGAGTGGCAAAAAGCTACAGCGTTTTAAAAGTACATCTCCACATGATGGATATGCAATGCTCCATTTTTCATGATGATTCTAATTTGGCAAAGTTCTATGAAACAAAAGCTGATATAGCTACCAATATGGACTTGATTGGGAATTCCGAACTCGTGAACATAGCTAGAATCTTGTACAATGCAGGTCTTGAGTTGTTTGAAAGATACAATTACCTTGATGCTTACTATTTCTCCCAGAAGTGCTTTTCAGTTCTGGAGAAGCTTTCAGCAAAGTTGGAATCTTCGGTAAAGGAAAGGATTGTGGGTTTGAATAAAATAGAAGAATCTTGTTTGTCCTTGCTAATTAAATGTTGCATCAAAAAAGGCGACCCAGCATCCTTAAAAGAAGGACAAAGACTGGTCTCTTTGTTGCAGATGTCTTCTCCAACTAATGTTGATTCATTCAAGCTTCTACTTGAACTTGTCCAGCTTTGTCCGTATGATAACACCAAAATAGAAGAAATATTCATGCAAATGATCATGACTGTTCCAATGGACGACGGAGAAATTTTCAAAAAGGTGTTGTCTTTTCTAAATAGTTATTCTGATACTGATCCTTCTAGCTCCAAGAAATGCCTCCTTTATGTTTTCAATAATAAGTTGAGTTTTGACAAGGCAGGAAATATTGAGATGCCAGCATTGTGTTTCACCTCCATTTTGTGGATGATTATTGTGCAATCCAAAACGTTGACAAATGCACAAAAGCTCGACGAGGTGACTTCGTTGTTGAATTTAGGGGAAAGAAAGTTCATCAATGGTTTGTCAAGGGAATGTTTGAGTTGTGTTATCGCTTTGTTTTGGAGCACAGGTAAAAAATTGATGAAAGCAACAGAGTACCAGGATTCGATTGAATGGTTCAAGTTATGTCTTCATAGGTTTTTGATTAGCAATAGAAATGAGAATGATCAACAACTAAGTAACGAAGATGTGGGGAAAGTTTATAGAAATATACTAAGAGCATACTCTGAGCTTAAAGAATATGAGGAAATAGAAAGAACTTACGAAACGATGAATCAATCAGACCAAGGGCATCCATTGACACAATATTATATGTTTACTTCAAATTTATCGCTTGGTAAACAAACTGAAGCTTTGGAAAATTTGGAGAGATTAAGTTCATCACAAAACCCAAAATCTCTGGATATATTGGCCTTATGCGTGATTAAAGCCCAGGATTGCAAGCGACTCACCGTTATGAATGACACAATTTCTAGATTATTGAAGCAATGTGAGCTTTCACAAGGTGGGTTTTCTTCTGAAACAATTGTTTTGCCAATAGCACTAAGATCATCAGTCTACTTGACTCTAAAACAACTGGAATCCAACATAAAAGAAAATAACGAGACTAGAATATTAAGCTCAATTGATCTATTGGAGAATTTGTTTGATCAAACACTGAAGTTTGCCTCGTCTACCAGTTTAACCCATATTGCCACTTCCACAACCGACTTAAAGGATCACATCTCGAATGATGATTTAGAGTGGTTTGCTTCAAATGCATATAACATTGGTATTGAATGTTTGAGTTCGAATATTAACCTGAAAGCAATAACGTATTTTGACTTTTGCTGCTCCTTTATCAACTTGTTAAAACAAACGAATAACAATACAACTGATGACTTGGATTCTTGGGCACTTAAATCTGTTATTTTGAAATCTTTATCACAGAGTCTTGTGATAAAGAGTGTGTCTGGAAAGACCTCGGGAATAACTTGGCTGAACATATTAGCCAACATTGAGTCTGTATGGCCTCAAGTAATGAATAATGTGAAACATCAAGATATTTATATTTCATCTTTCATTCTTTTGGTGGAATCCTTGATTGAACTGGGACAATGGGATAAACTGAACGGGCATATACGAGATTTACATATATATTCTGATCTGGGATCGAAACAGTTTGATGCTGTAATCAATCTAATGATTATAAAGATTGTTCCAAGTTTAGAGAAAGTCAAGATGTTTGATATTATTCTGGGCAAGTCTTTTGAATCCCTTTCTCATGTGTCGATTGAGTTGATTTCCAAATGGCTGAGACTATTTATAGAGAATCTTCTTGATGCTTCTAGTGAACTTGATAGCAACATTCAGATGACTATTTTGAAATATATTGAGCTGTTTTATTCCACCATAAGGTCGCCAGAAAAGCAATCCAAAGAGGACAAAGTTCCGAACTACGAAGTTGAATGGCTTGCTTCAATTTGCTGGAATAAATGTGTTGCTTTATTGATGAATATCAACAATAATACGTCCAATATATTAGGTCTACCAGACGAGAAGGAGTCTTTGTTCAAACGTGGTGAAGAGTGGTGTGAAATGGCATTCAAGTTAAGTGGTGTTTCGAACGAGAAACTAGAGGGTCAGTTTAAGGAAATGTACCCTCATTTACTTGAAGCTGCTCGGGCCAATATGAACAGTCACTATGATAGTAGCTTTGGTAATGAGATGCAAATGTGATTTTGAGTTCTTCTTTGCATTTTTCAATGTAGCTAATTATAATAAATCTTCAAGTCGATTAAGTTTGAAATTCCACAGGTAGTCACACTGTGGCTCTTGAAAGCATTTGCTTATGTATTTGTGAATTTGAGTAGCTATGTAATGTACGCAACCTATATATATGTAACGCTATAATCAAAGCGAAATTTTCAATAATTTCAATTAGCGCCAGAATTGTCACATCGATAAATCATGCTGAGCTCGCTTTGATTTGCGCCTGTTTGCGAATCTAGGAACAAAAAACTTTCTTCCTCTACACACAACATATACATATTACATATACAATTTCTCTGGAGCGCCAGAGTCCACCTGGCGCTTAAAAATACCTATTTCCTTTTTGGGCATGTTTTGTGCGATAAGAAAACAAGCAGGAGCGAAGGCTGAACTTTGAAGCACCAGCCATGGCTCCCCCAGTTGGCCTGGCCTGGCCTGGCCTGGGCCCCGTACGCGTCGTATAAGGGGATCTCGTGAAAATGTGGCCCGTTTTATTATATATAAAATTATAAATAATAAATATATATGCACATTGCACCGTGCATTCTACAACGTGAGCGGCATTCATATCCGTTGTCTTGTATGAAACTTGAGCCATTTTTTTCAAATTTAAAAACTAACTATAAACGAAAGAGATTAGTATACCCAACTATTAATGAGTATGGAAACTATCATAAAGTATCTCGTAGATCAAATTTGAAACCTGATGGTTACAATGAAAACTTTCACTCATAATCACCAAAGCCAAGTAGCAACATAGCACAGAGCCCAAACTGGCACTGTAACGGATGATGGATTTCACTCACACACTTATTTGGTCCTTTGCGCCTGTTGAGTTAAAGCGATGCGTCACAAAAAATTTGGACTGATAAGGGTTATCAGCGGGAATAAAATTATTTTAAGGGAAAAGCAGTTGGGTGGTGCAAAAACTAGTAAAGACAGAAGTGATGAGATGACTTTCTCTTTAAATATAGAACTGTTTCTCTTTGTTGTTGTTTTCACACGCTACTTTGTAGTTATTAACTTGTGTTATTTCCATTCATTTTGATAATTTGTATCATTTTTAGTATTCTACTTCTTTTTCAAGAAACTGAACAATTACAATTTAGTATTCGCATCTTCAGCTACTGAACACTCACACACACACAAATCACGAAATGGAAGCCACCAAGATAACATACATCAAAGAGAACATATATATTCCCCCATCTATAGTATCTCCAGGCCTTAGAATTCCAGCCCATCATCCTTCCTTGATTCTTTCTGATAGTCATATCGATGTCTCACATTCTGCTAAATGTGGCTGTAAAGGGGATAAATGCATCACAGAAAGTGCTAAATGGATATATGGACCCAATGGTGAAATCAAAAAGTTTAATCAAAACGATCCCAACTCAACTGAGGGAATGCTGTTTAAAAGTCTGATCCATGATGGTCATGGTAGACAGCTGTGAATTTTATAGAGCACGATCATTGGTCCAAGGTGTGTTTTTCACATCGATCTATATACAGAAGTTTGTTTAATACCATAATTTACCTCAACTCTAGCCTTCATCTAATTTCTTCTATCTCTTTTCCAACTATTTATAAATACCTCTATTTCTAAGTGATCTTCGCTTACTATATTCTTTTTACGCTTGCTTGCATTTTTAATTAATTGTAATTTTGAAATATATAAAGTATGTAGTGTATTTCAGAGTTAAATGATTTGACTCATCGTACTTGAATGGTAGTACAATCTAAAGAAGGCTGGGCTACTTCTTGTATATGAATTTAATATACAGTGTACACATATATAATGAGATCTTTCCCACATTCGACACACGACATAATATATCTAAGCGACTATAGACCAAAAAACGACCTAAATACGAGCCGCATACCAAAATTCAATCATCGCATTTGGAACATGGTTGTAAATTATAATTACCCACGTTCTAGTTGGATGTCTATAACATGAAATTCAAACACTAGTATGCTTTAATTCACCCAAATCATATATATACACTAGCATAAGCTTCAGGAGCTTTTATTAAACACACCGGAGGTGTTTGTTTCTAAATTGGATTTTTCTGTCATTATACTACTGTCCATATTGTTGTGACAATATAGCAAACAGCAATGAAGTTTGGCCAGGACTTGTCTGAACATCTCGTTCCAGAATGGAAGGCCCAATACCTGGATTATAAGAAGGGTAAGAAAAAGCTCAAGAAGCTAAGCAAGAAACCAAGTATTATGAATATGCCATTGAGTACTAGCAAACAGGGACAATCAAGTAAATCATCACCAAATGTTCAACTTACTCAACAAAGCTTGAATCAGCCAACAATCAGTGACAATGAGCATGAAAACAGCAATGGACCATCAAATGGTGACCAATTGAAGTCAAGATACTCTCTTCGATTGCATGGTAGCTCACGTGGTGTTATTAACCGAAAATCAAGTCTTTTCGGTCAAGGAATAACAGATGGGGATAACGAATCAACTGATAAGAAAGCTGTCAACGACACAACACCCCTTTTAGACTACAGTGATCCAAATTTCAATTCTGACATGAGTAAATACGTTATTCATGATCGCCCAGGTGGAAACAAATTTGATGCAGATAATCAAGCTTCTCCTGCGGCGATCAACTCACCTGAAACTGAATCCAACACTACTCAATTACGACGCCAAAGTACCATCTCAAAAATTTTTCAAAGAGCTCAATCGTTAACGTATAGCCCCAATTCTCAATTAGAATACGTAGGTAAGGCCCAGCAAAATTCGTCCACAGAGCTCGAGGATTTATCTGTTTATGCTAGACAACAGTTTATCAAGTGGGTTGATTCAGAGCTTGCCAAAGTAGGAAAATTTTACAAAGAGAAAGAAGAAGAGTGCCTTGAGAGATTTTTAATTTTACAAGATCAGATAGTACAACTTATCGATCAAAAAGCTAGATCAGCGGAAAAATTAAAGAAGATGAAACTTCTTAGAAAGAAAAGACTGACCAACGGAAGGATGGGTTCAGAAAACAATGAAGTTCATAACGCTGATGTGACTTCTTCCAGTGAGTTGACTGAGTTTCGTTTGGAAAATGGGGATAGCATATATCACTTTCTTACATTTTTGACTAAGCGTAGACTGAGAATAATCAATAAGTTCGACACACCCTCATTACCTAAATTCGATTGGTTGAAAGAAGACGGAAAGGCAGAAAAACAGTACTATGAGGAGGGATATTACTCAAATGACGATGAAGGCGAAGAAGCAGTTGAAGATGTACGTGCAGATGATGACGATGACACTGATAGGTATGATACCGACGAGTCTAATGATAATGGACACAACAATCATCGTAACAACAGTGAACAAGATCCACGGTTCAACAAGAAGGATTATTCTCGTAAGAAACCTAAACAGAGTGTCCAGTCTGTCAACCTATCCTACTTCACTGCAAGAAGACAATTGAAAAAAGCTGTTTACGAATTGTACAGATTAATGGAGATGTTGAAAAACTATAGATTACTAAATCGCACAGCTTTTAGAAAAATCATCAAAAAGTATGACAAGGCAACAAATGACAATTTGTCATCGTCATACTTGCGTAAAGTTGATTCCTCATACATGTCATCATCTGATGTATTAGAGAATTTGATGCCAAAAATTGAGAACCTGTTTGCTGACGTTTTCGAAAATGGTAACAGGAAAATTGCAGTCACAAAACTAAGATCCAGTGCAAGCGAGAGAACGCATTATTTTGAAACATTTAATGCTGGTTTACTGACTGGCTTAGCGATTCCTTTACTTGCATACACTGTATATGATGCTCTGTATAGGACCCTTAATGGTGAATTACCAGAGGGAAGATTTCTATTACAGATATGGGGTGGATTTTTCATTGTGACCTTGATGGCTGTTCTATTTGGCATCAACTGTCTCGTTTGGGTGAAGTACAAAGTGAATTATAAATTCATTTTTGAATTTAACCCGAGGGATGCTTTGGATTACAGACAGTATCTATCGATCTCATGTCTATTCCTCTTTTTGTGCTGCCTCTTAGGGTGGTTCAGTTTTCAAGATTTTTGGCCGAACACTTTCAATGGAAGAGACTGGCCATGGGTCTACTTTGGCGTTTCGTTGGGAATACTGTTTTGTCCGTTTGACATATTCTATTTAAATTCCAGAGTTTGGCTTTTGTCAAC
This sequence comes from Ogataea nitratoaversa, assembly GCA_030579435.1. Lineage (NCBI taxonomy): Eukaryota > Fungi > Ascomycota > Pichiomycetes > Pichiales > Pichiaceae > Ogataea > Ogataea nitratoaversa. The sequence goes on from JAKTQZ010000021.1 coordinate 110,988, forward strand.
AATCTTACGATTGCTTTTAAGTGGATTTTATCCGGTTGAATTTAGAGACTTTTTCATAGGGGATATTCTATGCTCCTTGACCTATTCAATATCAAATTTGTCAATGTTTATATGTATGTATTCGACACATTGGAAAGGTTGTCTTGATGGGTCAAACAGTACTACGTGTGGCTCCTCACACTCTCGACTACTCGGATTTTTGTCTACCCTTCCAAGTTTGTGGAGACTTGCACAGTGCTTCAGGAGATATGGAGACACAGGAGATTGGTTTCCACATCTAGCGAATATGCTAAAATACACCATGTCCATGCTGTATTATATGTCGTTGAGCTTGTACAGAATTGAAACTGTGCTGAAGTACAAAGCATTACTCATCACATTTGCTTCAATCAACTCTGTCTACAGTGCAATGTGGGATGTTTTAATGGATTGGTCTTTATTTCAATTGGATTCAGCCAATTTCTTACTACGAGATGAACTCATTTTTAAAACTCATTGGGTTTATTACTTTGCTATTGTGAGTGATGTCATTTTGAGATTTCAATGGATCTTTTATGCTTTGTTCCCAGAGCAAATTCAACAGTCAGCCGTTACCAGTTTTGGTGTCGCCCTTGCCGAACTGATCAGAAGATTTGTATGGATTTTCTTCAGAATGGAGAATGAACATGCCACAAACGTTCATTTATTTAGAGCCTCGAGAGAAACACCATTACCTTATCCTATCATTAAGCGTAGAAAGCTCGAGCATCCTGCAAAGTCAGCACACAATACTCCTCATTTTCCATCCACACCAGGATCTTTTAAACTTCCACCACCACATCAGCCCGTTGAAAGTAGGCTAGTGACCCCTACCCAGGCTGAATTCACCATGTCAACACCTAAACGGTCGACAACGGGTGTTCTACCTGCAATGTCCCCTGTCGAGCCTACTGCTCCGTTACATAGACATCCGCACCACCGTCACCACGGGCACAGTGTGGGTGCTGCTACTCCGTCATCATTATACACAACAGTAGAGGCGACGCACAATTCATCGTTGGAAAATGAGGATCAGGAACCCCAAACCTATGTTCCTGAACCGATGTCTCACACTGAATACTCATTCAACGAAGTCTCTCATGATGCTGGGTATGGAGTAGGAGACGAGGAAGACGAGGAAGTGAGTAAAAGACCACGCAGAGATACATATCTCGGTCACCTTTCAAGAATATTGACCAATGCCCATATCAAAGATTTTCAAAGACGGAAAACGGATAAAACTCAAGATAGAAGGTCTCGTGGCACTGAGTCATTGGAAGATGGAGATGTTAGTGACGATGACGATGATGAAGAGTTGGCTGATGATGAAGATGAGGAAGATGAGGCTCCATTCAACGACAATGAGTCCGAAGAAAACTAGTCAACTCCGTATCTACAGAAATTTTATTTATGTGCGTAGTAACGTACTCTTTTGTATATATCAAAGAGCTCATTAAATAAGAAAATGTTGAGTATGTTAACAATATATAAGGTTATTAACTCTAAAAACAGTAAATGCAAGGCCGAAAAACAAGGTCGACAATTTGAGAATGTTCAAGTCCCAACACTTTATCAGGCTTGTTGAACCTTGGCATAATTCGGTGGCCTCAACTTTCTATTGATTGCCTTTGCTGCCCAAATGGGTAGCAAAGAAATTGCAATAATGGTGATGGTTTGCCAAATAAAAGATATAGATTTGACATAGCCAAAATCGTAGTAATCAGTTAAGAATGGAATGGAGCCAATATAAATAGCTAATGTTATAACTTCGCTGAACATCATCGCTTTATTCCATTTGTTTATCTCAATAGCCACCATGGCTAGTTCATTAAAGACCAACGCAGAGAAACTTAAAGCAACCATTTTAGTGAATAGTTCTGATTCCACACCAATAAGAAGCTGAGATAACCCTTGAATAACAATGCCCTGATATAATGAAACAAGGACCCACACAAAGAACGTCTTGTATGATAGTGAGGTACCCGCTGTTAATTCTTTGTAAAGTTCTGGGTACAACAGAACCAAGTTCTCACTCACATCTGAATCCAACACTAAGGAAAAAACTGGGGCCATCGTATAACATGTTGCATATCCAACCATCAAAAAACCTTGATACAAAGCGAGTGGTTCAAAAGATGAGCTTATCGAGTAAACAGCCTGGCAAACAGAAATAATCAATCCTCTATGTATGACGAATTGAGCTAATTTTGCACTTCTCTTGTAAGAGTTTCTGCCATGCCATAATAATAATTTTGTCAAGTGACAGAACTGCGTCACTGAGAAGTCAGCAGCCAATGATGCTTGCTTACCTTCTTTACCAACTATACCAACTCCAATATCGGCACATTGAATCATACTGACATCATTTCCACCATCACCAATACAGCACACTCTTTTGTTAGTGGCTTGACGAATCAAGATAGCGACATCTGCCTTTTGTTGTGGCGAGCAACGACATGCAACAACAGCTGGTAGATGAACTACAACATCAAAGAACTCTTGCCTGAAGAAATTTAGATATAAACCTAAAGATTCACCATCAATCAATAAACAAGCATCTTTGTTCGTCCTCAAGTATTCAATTTGTTGTAATGCATATTCAGGTCTGGTCAGTTTCGTGATCGTGTGCACATATTGACCTCTTGCTATCAACTTAGCGCTGACAGATACGCACCTTGCTGTTTCCACTTTATCACCGGTCAACATCCAAATCTTTATGCCTGCATTTCTAAGCAATTCAATAGATGACTTCACATCCTTTTGTAATCTATCTTCCACACCTGTCAATCCCAAAAGTTCCAAGTCGAGCTCCATATACTGACCCAAAACTTTTGACATCGCTTGATCACGATTAACCATGGACAAAGAAGCTTCATGGTATTTGATCTTAAATTCTTCGTAGAAGTTTTTGCTTAACTTTTTTCTAGCAATAACCAGTGTTCTCAAACCTTCTCTTGCCATATTACCAGTTTCCTCTTCTAACCAGTCATTCTGTTGAACTATTTTCAGCATCACTGTATCAGCACCCTTCTGCAAAAACCACAGCTCATCTTTGGTCTTGTCTAATACAATGATACCCATCCTCTTAGAGTCAGAACTGAACGGAAAAACTTGCAAGATCTCATATTCCAATGTACGATTAGTTGATTCGTGTAGAAGCGTCAGTGAAGTTCTGTCTCTTTTTATCAATGACAATCCCACTGTTGCAGTAAACTTCACAATAGCAACTTCGTCGGGTGATGCAGCTTGATAATCCAGAGTACCATCTTCATATGTTGGAGTAACATTGTGGCATATTGCCAAAGTCGAGACCAAGTCACGAACTCTAGTTCCAAGATCCCTTCTCATGAATTTTGTTTGTTCACCGAATTTGTTGATATAGTCTGCAACCAAATCCATTGTATCGCCTGCATAAGAAACCGTACCCAGGTGGAGTTTTTTCAATTCCATGTCATTCTGAGTTAAAGTCCCAGTCTTATCACTTAACAAATATTCTATTCTACCCAAATCCTCAGGGATAGTACTTGTTCTGACAACCGTCTCTGGAATCTGTTGATCATGTTCAATTTGGTAAGCATAAACAGATTTCCCAAGGTCTAGATTGACCCTTAGTGAGACTGGAATGATAGTAGAGAACAAAATCAAGAACCTCATAATGTCAACATACCAATCACTAGTGAATCCTTGGCATGCAACTAGAACGACCGATAATATGAAAACACAGGCACACAAAATTTTAGAAAGACTATTTATCTCAAGTTCTAACAACCCAGTTTTAACTCCTGGGGCAGACGTGTTCATAGATTGTCTGGTGTCCTTACCAGTATAAATCACACAACCTATTGCAGTACCTGAAGCCAACACAGTATTGGCCCACATTGTGTTATCAACATTCAGGCCAGTAGTATGATCTCCGTACGTTAATTTGCCCAAGAAAGAATGAATTGACTTGGAAGGGGCTGAAGCTGTAATCTTGATGACCTCCATATCATCTTCCGACAAATTTTGGGTTAGTGGACATGCTATTCTTAGTTTCCAATCAGTTTCACCATCTAGTTGATCAGTCTTGATGAAACTCTCTCCTGAATGTTCACTCGACTGTATTAAAACCATATCCGCTGGAGCCCTTCTATCCTTGTGTAACTTGACAAGATCACCGCACCTCAAATTCTTTGCCGACACCTTTTTCACTGAACCCACAACTTCATACAGTTCATTATTCTGTTCCATGTCTCTTCTTCTACGACGAACATCATCTATTGCTTCTTTCATCATCGTCACGGTCAAGACGAAAGCCAACGGGACAATGTAGGAAGACAAATATCCAATTCGTAATGCAGGAATTGCTTGTGACAAAGCAACTATCAAAAAATATAAGTTGAAGAAAAATTTGAACTGTTCATACAATATTATAGGAACAAATGAGACAACATTGTATTTTGCATTCGAAATTGCGTTTGATGGAAAATTTGAATGCATACGAGGTATCACGATTCTTTGTTCTTGAAGGGGTTGAAACGTACTACTTGAATCACCGCTGGCGCTGTTGTAATCGTCATCATAAGGTAGTCTAACACCTTTACTTTTGGACCGATTTCCCAGAACAAGTCTATTTGAAGAATGAATCAACGACTGCACACCTTTTGACCAAATAGACTTCGTATCCGATCTTGAGCCGGGTCTTGGAGTACTGTAGTTAGTGTTATCATTGGTTTGAATTAAAGGTATACCCACGTTATCAATTCTTTCTCCATAACTACCGCTCATTCTGTTTAATGGTATGCTTCTCAGTGAGTACGAATCTCCGTTTTGTGATGATTGATCTATTTGTGTGCCAAGGAAGGGATTTTGATCAATGTTTTCTAAGGCAACATTCAACGTATCCTCAAAGTTTCTATCCAACGTGAATTGATTTAAACTTTGTTGTGATGAATGAGCACGATGAGTTTGGTCTGATTGTTGTGAGCCTGATTCGGATGCCGCCTTCTGTTGCGATTGTTGCCAGCTTCTTGGGTTAGTGATTCCTTCTGAATCTAAAGTTGTCATGGAATAGTACAAAGGATTACAAAATCAAGCTTTTGATTTTGCTGATTTCAAAAGACTTTCGGTTAAGAATCAGATCACTCACAAGAATATCAAACAATGTGGATACAATGTGCGATATGGCTTGAGGTAGAAATATGAACCTTGTATATCCGGTCCTATCTGGCCGAATGGTTATCTGTTCTTTGTTTTTGTTATCTAACGAAGGCTCAAATAGCGCCGATCAATGAGTATCAAAGCTTGGATTACGTGCTTGCACAATTGATATCGTTTCTTCTGTCCTTCAGTAAGATTTAGCTGGGGAATGAATCAAAATGATCTAGTAGTTTGCCCTTGAGTAATTAGTAGTTACCCATTCAAATGTGTTTTACACACTTGCCAACTACGTATTCATTTATTTTTTTATTTAGTGCTTTGCTGGGGCTTAGGTTAAGCGTGTAAGAAACTATTTCATTTTATGTCACGTGAGTTAAGTCACTCTCTATGCCATTTTTTCAAATAATATTGTAGAAGTTCTATTACTATTATTTTGTTAATACTACAATACAAGATCATCAGCATTAGTGAACAAATGCATGGAAACAAACATATTTCAGAACAGAAAATGAAGATGTCGATCCCAGAATATGCCCATTTTATCAATACCAAAACCAGAAGAATCTAATAAGTTAATTTGGTCATGTTCATATAAAATCTATTTGACTGACAAAATTCAAACTCTACAATTTGAAATTTCAAACACCAAGATGTCAGAGGCACCTAACTGTTTCAATTCATCCATGATATTACCCATATTTTTTCTTTCGACCATTGATGAAACAGCTACCCAGCTGTCATCCTCTAAGGGAGAAACGGTGGCAGCTCTTCTACCTGGTGTCAACTTAAGTAGCTCACTTAATTTATTTCTTGGAGCATTGTAATTACACAAGACGTACTTCTGAGCAGCTAAGACACCTTGTAATCTAGATTTAATCACGTCAACTAGTTCAGGGTGAGAAGGAGATTTGGAAACAATCAAATGGGCAGAGGTATCTAACACAGTAGTGATGGCCTTTAATCCTGCAGCCTTCATAGTTTCACCAGATTCGACTAAATCAACGATAGCATCACCAACTCCTAGGGCGCATGAAGCTTCGACGGAACCGCCAACAAATTTCACTTTAGTTTTGAGTTCATCGCTTGACTTAACACCTTCGAGTTCTTGGAAATATTGTTTAGTCAAGTTCGTAAAAGATGAAACAATGGTCTTTCCAATCAGCTGTTCAGGTTGTGTGTATGGTCCATTCTCTGGAACTTGAATTTGCAACTTACATCTGCCGAATAATAAATCCATTGAAATATCAACATCGACATCTGATTCTTTCACTTGATCAACCCCAGTGATACCTATTGAACATCTACCTTCACCAACGAAAGTTGGAATATCTGCGGCAGGCAAGAAGATCAGCGCTATTGGCAAGTTTGTACATAGGGCAATATCAAGTCTATTTGATCTATTGAATTGAATATCTGAACCCTTTAGTAAACTCACACATTTATCATACAATCTCCCTTCTATGATAATAAGAAAATAAAGAAAAGTTAAGATTTTGTTAGTAAAATAGATGACTTGAACGTGGGTGATACGTGAATGAATGTCTCTGATTGTTCAAAGAGCCAAAATACAGGTAGAATTATCAACCAATAAAATGTCGAAGTTGTGAGGAAAGAAATTAAGGATTGAGCACTTACTCTTTGGAACAGCAAAAAGTAGTCTGTCGGTTAAGTGGTTAACTAAATCCATTATATGTCTCTACTGATTTGGAACCTAAATATATACTCTGATATCGGATATTGTTCAAGAGCGTAGAGGTATAAGAACTTTTGAGCCTAACTTTTTCAAGAATCTCAGCTTTAAAATATTGGTGAAAAATTTAGAGGTGATTAGAATCTAATCACATACAGATCTCACGAACGTGGAAAATCTGAGTCACCTTGAAAGTGATGAAGCGGAGCAAACGCTTATAGCTGAGGTAAGCAGTCCCAAAACAGCCACCGGTGACCGCCGACGGGAAAATCTGGCCTCCACCGCCTTGCTTGTTAAGGCGCTTAATGAAAAAGATTCATTAACAATAATTGTAATATAAGGTACCATATGGCGCAAATTCAATTGCAGATTACTACTACAAATAATGTGTTGAACTATCAGTTCTTAGCTGTTTGTTTAAATGCAGAAATTTTTGATCGCATATAATACATAATTACATATACGTTGAAGGAAAAGGTTAGAAAAAGGTAGAAAAGAAAGTAATAAAAAACAGCGTGAGAAAGAAAACAATATAGTAGGATAAGACTCAAGGTCAACCAACTTTTAATTATGAGTCATCGCATTAAAACATAAACAAGGAAATGAAAGAAAAAGCAAGAACAAAGAAAGGAAAACAGTGACACAAATTATGAGGAAGTTATAGGTACACAGTGAAACAATGAACAATAAACAATGGACAACAAATCGAGTACAAGAATGAATAGAAATGAGAATAATGGAAATGAAAAAGCTGATGAGAATTCAAGCAAGAGTGGGAATAATTAATGAAAGTGACTCAATAGTCTCTTTATCGATAAAACACAAACAAAGCACTGACATAAGCCTCATTTATTGAATGTTATCCTTTAGTTGTTAAGATTCTGGATGATGGTGATTTTGTAGTTCGTGGTCATGATGTTGTTGGTTCTGCTCATCGTAGTTGGCATGCTCTTCTGTTTGACTTTCACCTTGAGCTTCATCAGCTTGAGGTTGACGCTGGTGCTGTATAGGCAGTTGGGTCTGCTGTATTTGTTGCGACTGATGATCCTGTTGAACCTGCTGAGCCTGCTGAGTCTGCTGAGTCTGCTGAGTCTGCTGAGTCTGCTGAGCCTGCTGAGCCTGTTGAGCCTGTTGAGCCTGTTGAGCCTGTTGAGCTTGCTGGTGAACAATCTTAGTTTGTTCTCTTTTCCAAAACTTCATCAACAAGTCGCCATATCTATACATTTCTTCAACTTGAATCATTAGCTTAAAGTCCAGTAATAACAGGAATTGTAACTCTAAATGATTTAATTCCTCTAACGGTAATCCACCAACTTTCGCATATCTTGAATTTTTATAGAAAACATCACTGAAGAATTTAGATGCCACTGTTATTCCTGAAATAATCAACCGATGAATATTATAACTATCCATCACAAACAGCTGCTGTCTCTTATCGGGTGAATCGTCGTTCATTTCATCATCTTCTTCCCCTGCTGGATCAGATTCTGAATTCTTACCGCCGTTCACATCAGGAGAAGTAGATGATGAGTTACGTCCAAAGGTCGAATTGAATTCGCCATTATTGGCACGTTTAGCTATTCTGTCAAAATAAACTAGAAGACTTAAAAACACCTCATTTGTAACAGGACAATATTTCAAAATTCTAGTCAAATAAGCATGTAAAGAAATAGCAGGAATATTTCTACCATGGAATGCTAATACGTTGGCTGTATACTTGTTCTGTTCTGTATTTGACGGATTCAATTGATTTGCAGCAGCAGCAGATGTACCTGAGTTATAGTGATCCGGATGAAGTAAATCATTAGCATCAACAATCTTTTGTAAAAGTGCAGATAACATTAATAAAAGATCATTAACTGGGTGCTCAGCAATATTAATATGATCATCTAATCTGGAGCTGGAGATCTCAACGGCATTACCACTCAATCCAGGAACAGACGGATAATTGGAATTAGAAGATGTTCTTGAAGATTGAAATTGGTTTTGAGCCTGTTGTTTTTGTATATTATGCTGCTGTTGCTGGAAAGGGTTTTGAGGGGGTGGCATCGAAGTATCTATGACTTCTCTGTTTTGTTGTTGATTGGCTGGAATATACTGATTCGGATTATTGGAAGGGAAAGTTGAAGAGGAGTTCGAAGCATATTCAAAAGAATGCGTAGGAGCAGATGCTGAGATAAAATGAGGACGATTTCCTTGTTGTTGAACATGATTGGGAAATGGTAAGTTTCCCTGTATAGATGGGTTTGGCTGCGACTGGTTCATTGATCCCCCGGTATAAGATGGTGCAATTGATTGTTGGGCATCTTGGTATAATGTACTTGATGATGAATTAGTTGAGAATGCTAAGTCCTTCGAAATGGTAGTTGTTGCAGTGGCAGGAGCAGGTTGAGGTTGAAAGCCAAAAGTCGTTTGAGTATATGAAGATTGGGACGATAAAGAGTTTGGCAAATCATTTGCGAATTCGTTTCGATGCTGTTGTTGCTGACGTTGAAATTGTTGTTGACGCTCCTGCTCCTGTTGCTGTTGTTGTCGTTCCTGTTCCTGCTGTAATTGTTGTTGTTGTTGTTGCTGATGAAGCTGTTGTTGGAGTTGTTGAAGCTGCTGAAGTTGTTGCTGTTCTTGCTGCTCTTGCTGCTCTTGATGTTCTTGCTGCTCTTGCTGATGCTGCTGTTGTTGAAATTCATTGGGTTGGTTATAAAGTGAGCTAACTTCTGTTGGTGTTGCATGAAATGGCACGAACTGTTGAGTTTGTTGGTTTCGCAGAAACTGGGAACGATTGAAAGAAGAAGAGCCAGGTGAATTTTGGAAAGATGAAGCTGATCCAAAATTGAATGACGATGAAACATTTTGATTTTGTGAGTTGAATGAGTCAAACCCTGTCGGTTGTGAAATACTAGTTGATTGTTGTAGTGGCTGTATTCTTTGACCTTGTAATTTAGTAGTCAATAAGCTTCTTCTTCCTGCAGGCGCTATATGAGATGCGGATGAAGGACCAACAAATGAGGTACCAGTGTAGGAACTGTTTTGCCCGGGATTAGAAAGACTCGGGCCACCATGGTTGTTACTGCCATCCACAGATCCGGATCTTGAACTAAAAGAGTTTCTATGTAAGAATGTAGGTGGAGGGTTAGCTGAGGGACTATTATAGTTTGTGAAATTAGCAGGAGATGTACCAGAAGTGAATGAAGAAGGCTGTACGTTGAATTGTGATGAATATGAAGAGTGACGTGTATCAATATGTTGTTGTAAAAAAGATTGGGATAAGTTATGTGTGAGTTGCGGTTTCAGTTGATCTTGTTCATGGCCTTGGTCAAAATCATGATCATCTTCGGTACTTCCAACTGAGAGATCTCGCTGATAACTTTGATGTTGTTGGTTTTGATGCTGCTGAAGATTATGATGTTGTTGTTGTTGTTGTTGTTGCTGATTCTGTTGATCAATATTCTGTGGGACAGCTTCATTCTGCTGCGTGTTTGAATTGAACATAATATTCTATGATGTTATGGGTGGATATATATGTATGGTAGGTTATATTTAGCTATCAAGTACTAATTAATCAAAAACGTGTATGCTAGGTAAGGCTATAAGTCCAGATATGACTGATACGAATCACAGGAAGATATTTATGATTGTGCACAAGACTATAAATAGAACAGTGATAATAACTTGAGTCTCAAGTGATGTAAGTGAATCAAACAAAATACAAAGTAGACAAACATTAGTGGTGTATTTGTATTTCTTATTAGTATTAGAGTTAGAGTATGGTGAATAAATGTAAGTAGTGCAGTGTACAGTGCAATATAGGGTTTGGAAGGATAATATGCGGCGAATCTGAGGAATTGGGAAATCTATGAAGCGAGTTTGTTTTGGGGGCGGACTGGGCGGTAGACGACCTCCAGACGAGGTGATCGGAAGATGAGGATATATATATATAATATATTATTATATATGTTAACATATTCAAACCACTTGCACCTTTTCGAGTCTGTTCAGTTAAATGTTACACATTGTTCTGCAACATACAAGGTGAAAACAATAAACAAAGATATATGTTTCAGTTAGAGCCAACAAGTGAAAATTAGGGGTCGCCACTTCCGTGTAAATTGAGCCTCGGGGCCTGGCCCTTTTGAATTGAAATCAAACAGATTTCATATATGTGTAGTTTTGTCCTTGTCATACAAGTTCACATTTGTCACATTTCTGTTGGTGTTTGACTTTCGAACAAATCATCAAGCACAAGTATGCTCTCTCTTATCAATTGAAAGACGCTTCCTTCAAGGCAAAAAAGTAGGCGAGTTTTCTTCACTCGAGAATTCTTAATTGTTAATTCAATTTAAATTTTATAGCGTTAATTCAAAATTGATTGTAGAGAAACATCTTTACACGGAATAGTGTGCCCTGTTTATTCTTAATTATAAGTTGTATTAAGTTGAAGTTACCAGACCATCATATCTTTAAAAGGGCTACAGACAGTTCACTCTAATATTATCAATACCCATTCCGACACAAACTTATCATACATCATGTCAAGAGCTGCAAAATTGACACTAGCTTTCAGTAGTGTTCTTTCCGTTGCTACGATCATTGGGGTCTACTGCTATGCAGAAGAAGAAAGAGATGTAAGTTTTTTATCATCCTCAAATTTATAAGGACCTGAGTTACTAACTGCCCAACCACCGAACTTGGCCCACATCAATCAGGCATTAAAACAAGGACCTATCAAGGATGCAGAGAGATTAGAAAGAAGAAGAGTTAGAGAATTGAACTCCAAACAGAAGGCGAATGCATTAGAATTTGAAGCACAAAAACAATTAAGACAACAATTAGAGGCTAGTCAACCGTTAACTGGTGAAATTATTAAAGGTGCTGAAAAGCTCGAAAAGTGATGTACTCAAAGTTTGGAGCAGCAAGAAGAATGAAAATAGTAATTAACTTCCCTGTATATACTGATGACATTGACATAGAGTATGTCAATTGAAACTGAATAAAAGTTAAAATTTAGACTTGATTATTTCTTTGCATTAGAGATAGAATGCATTTTTTTGGCACATTATGTACCCTTCTTCAACTCGTGAGGTTTGTAACTTATGCCATTTGATTATAAATAATTGTAATCGTTTATCAGTTTGAATAACAACCAAATGTAAGCTTAAGATCAATTATATGAGGATATGTCATAAACGGTTTACAAGTTATAAATTATGTAATAATTAGATAATCATAAATTCCTTAACACCATGGCTCATGACTCATGAGCAACTAGGTCTCCAGAGTCCAGAGTCTTGAGACCAACTATAAATTGATTACAAGATTTTTACTAACAAATATAACATTCAAGAAGCTTAGAGAAATTCAGTCGATAATATATTCAGCTATCATACTATGTCCCTCTTGCAAACATTTGCTAAACAATCACTCAATCAAAGAAGACAATTTATCAGAATGGGTTCCACTTTAACTGCCGTCACTTCTAAGAGAGCTCCACCTGCAGCAGCAGCCTATTCTCATGCAATTAAAGCCAATGGATTTGTCTACGTCTCCGGACAAGTCCCATTCACTCCAGAAGGCGTGAGAATTGAAGGTACTATTCAAGATAGAGCAGATCAAGTTCTTAAGAATTTTATTGGTATATTAGAAGATTCAAACTCCTCAATTGATAAAGTTGTCAAGGTTACGGTTTTCTTGACTGATATGAATGATTTCGCTGCATTCAATGAAGTTTATGTTAAGTACTTCACAAGCCATAAGCCTGCTAGATCATGTGTTGCGGTTAAGGAATTACCATTAGGTGTTGATGTTGAAGTCGAAGGTATTGCCATTGAGTAATTAGTTACCTAGTCTGCTTAACCTATTAAGTAACTCGCATTGGTAAATAGTGGAGACAAAAAGTAACAATACTGTATAGATGTGGATCATCCATAAAGATAAGATATATGTCACAAGTTTATACATTTATATACGTTAATTACTTGAACTTGAAGCTAGTTTCCTCCGAACCTTGCTGTAGTTTATCTTCCATACTAGTAGTCACTTCATTTGTTGACACTGATATCGACCCTTGCAACATCCGCTCATCACAGCAAGACTCCGTAACTCCGTAAATTGATAGAATAGGATTAATGATGGTATATCAAAGCACACATATAGTCTCTTTAAATAAACGGGTTTATTTTAACTAATTGAGCGGCTAACGCCGAGTTAAATTAATTATTCATATATAGATATATCACGTGCTAGCTAGTAGGTGTATGAACCCTAAAATCGAGACCCGCGCACCATTGGGTATGTGTCGTGACTGTGAAAAACCCTTAAAATTAAAACCCGTATGTGAACGATGGCAGCCTTCAGAAAATTTTCCAGAGAGTCTCAAAGTAGGAAAGTGGTTTACTCAGTACTGTTGCTGGTGATGATGTAGGCATAGGCAGTAGTAACAGTAATGGTTTTGCTTGTTGGTAAGGTACTCTTACTCTAGAGGTGAGCAGTTTGATCGAATTAGCGAAATTTATTGGAATTAAACAAATATTGTATATAATAACATTTCATATCGTTATTAAATTAGCATTCTATTTTTGAATTAACGTACCATATAACATCAATATATTCAAAAAATGGCCCAAAGAGTTACCTTCAGAAGAAGAAATCCATGTATGTAATTGATAGAGATAAATCAGTGATTGATATAATATCATATAAGAAATTGGGAATAAAAATAAACGTTTAGTTATATGTTGATATTTGAAATAAGAACGAATAACCAATGAATAATAATGCAAGATTGGGCAAGAATCAAAGAGTCATTTTAGGCATTCATGAGTATTTGTACTATATAACAACAATATCATCGAATGAATGAATGAATGAAACAAACTGAAAAAAAACACTCACCTTTCTGAACAAAGCTTACGTATTTTAAGAATGCGTTCATCATATCAAGCCGAAGGACCCCTTCAAATTCACATCTCAGACATAATTGTATAACGAATATCAGTACATCCCTTTTGTCATCAATTTAAAGTAGCAGATATACCCATCAACAGATCGAAAGAATCCGATTTCAAAGTACAGCAATTATAAATCGACAGGTATTGATAGTGATTTCAGAGCGTTGTAATACTACCAGTGAAATTGCGATTCGTACAGATTAATCACCATCATGACTATGTTTATTGATTTATGAATCTACTTTATTGTAGTTTCCATTAGAAAGGATGTTTTACCTACATAAACAGCGATTCAAGTGACTGTGATATTGCAAACTAAAAACTAATTCACGCCAATTCTGCCACTGAAATCGTTATCAATTTATCATAGTTTCATAATAACTAAAACGTTTGACCCTTTTTTCATTCTCCATGTTGATTTTTGATTTTTATTCTACTTAATACTAACATTTATTCCAATTTTTAATTTAGACAACACCAAGTCCAACCAAATCAAGGTTGTTAAGACCCCAGGTGGTAAATTAGTTGCTCAACATTTGAAGAAAATTGGTACTAGACCAAAGTGTGGTGACTGTGGTATTGCTTTAGCTGGTATTTCTCAATTGAGACCAAGACAATACGCTTCAGTTTCAAAGACTCACAAGACTGTTTCCAGATCTTATGGTGGTTCAAGATGTGCTAACTGTGTTAAGGAAAGAATCGTTAGAGCATTTTTAATCGAAGAACAAAAAATTGTTAAGAAAGTTTTAAAGGATCAAGCTGAAAAAGAAAAGAAAGCTAAGAAATAAATAGTTGTTTTTTAAATTAGATCTCTTTTGGAAAAAATAAAATGATAATAATACTTTAATTTTCGTAATACAAAATCAGGAATAAGGGGTAGAAGAAGAAATAAATGGAATCAACAAAATTATCAAGTCACACATACAGATTTATTTATATTTCTTTGAACATGATGGAATGTGTTGTTTCCCGTCTAAGACAGAAGTATTACGTTACTCTCTATCTCTCTCAATTTTTAAATAGATTTTCTTTATGTTTTTTCAAATTGGAGAGATAAATCTGATATTGTCGATACAGATACAATTTGGGTCATATCACCAAATCTGTGATATGATTTCGTAATCGTATTGAATTTTTTTGTGACGGTTTATATATTGTGTTGTTGTAATTGATAACATAAGGTGATATGGGATGAAAAAATAAGTAACGTTAATCACTTTTTCAAAAAGCATGGAACTGTAAAATAAGCTTGAATCATTCATTTATAATTTCATAAACAGAATATTTACCGATATAGAATTTGATCATATCGTTATAAGCCAAATGATCATCACATTTTAATAAATTAGCTAAGTCTATATTCAAAGGACTTAAAGGTTCAGGATCTGATAACAATACAATAATTGCAATTAATGAACTTGTTAAAGTCCAAGCAGGTGACCATTTTTTTTGCAAAATATCTAAACAAATTTCACCAGTTTTGAAATTAATATTAGGATGAGGCATCTTATAGCATTTCTTTATTAAATTATTTTGAAATGAAGAGTTTAACGTTATATTACTTCGCGTTTGTAATTTAAATATTTGATCATCATTAAATGTTTTGAATTTGATAGCTGGTGGTTCTAATGGGTAATTCAAAGGTATAGTTATCTCCAACTCCCAAACATATCCTTCAAACGGGGTGGAATCGGGGCCTTTAAATGTAGCTTCCCATTTAAATAAATTTTCGGTGGATGGTTTCAAACTTATAATTCCTGATGATTTAGCAGATGAAGTATTTGATTGAAGATCTTTTTGAATAGTTCTATATTCTTTCAATAGTCTCTTCTCCGTCGAACTCATGTTGTAGTTGTACGTGCGTTATAAGAGCGTGGAATCTGATGGTATATGATAAACTTGTAAAATATGGTTCGTTGTCATTTGATTATAAGACCAATCAAATAATCAATCAATCAATCAGTTATCTATCATAATGATGGTTATCAATGACCTACGTTAGGCTATACTTTTCTCCTCTCTTTGTTATATAAGATATATATTATATATAAATATTTATATATGGAGAGTCTGTCAATGCACAGCCCTCGAATATATAATTATATTAATTTATTACAATTTAGGTCGACACTCACGTCGATCGACATAATAATATATTACATAATTATTATTAAATGTTACCTAATTCATTACATAATAAATATTAAATATGAAATGCAGTTATCGGTCCAAAATTAAATTTATTAAATACATTTACATTTATTATTATATAGGATAGGCTGTATATTTTGTAGTATGCTGTGGCTCAATTTCTGATTCTGATCTAATCAATTCATTTTATCGTACTATTTTATTCTATCTTAACTTAATAATGAGTCTTTTAGCTCCGATATATATATATAATATAACACTCTACTAAAACACGACAAGTAATATACATTTTACATTTTCACCATTGACATATTTTATTCACTCTTTATAAGTTTTATTTATTCATATTATTATTAATTACTTTTAATTCCATTACTTGTGTTCTTTCTTAAACGTTATCTCTTCTAATCATTTGTTCATTATCAAAGTTGAATATATCACTTATAATTATTCATTATCCTCCATTAATTCTTTTTTTTTCTTTTCATAGAATCTTATAGATTCAATCTCATATACCATTTCATTTTATCATACACGTCAATTTTCACTTGACATGCTTCCTCAGCTTAGAATACAGTCCTCTCGTGGTCCACAACTAGTGCGTCTCATCAACTTAAGACACTCTTCTACAACCACTACCGAATCATTAGAAGTTTCCACCACTCAAGACCAACAACAGCAACAACAACAACAACAACAACAAGCACAAGAAGAAGCACAAGAAGTGGTTGATACTTTTGTATCAACGACCCCCATTTCATCTTCCGCAACAACCGAATCCTTCCATCAACCTTCTTTAAATACTATTGAACATTTAAATTTCGCCGCTTATAAACCATCAAAAAAAAACTATATAAATTCATTACCAAGAGTTCCAACTACTGATAATATTCAAAAAAATGATTTATTATTAGATGCATTATTCAATAACTATCAACCTTTATTACAACCAATTAAATCAAATCATACAAGATCCCCATTATCTTTATCTTTATCTTTACCTCCTAAAAAGTTTAAAAAATTGAAATTACAAAATTCCTCAATTTTAAAAGATTTAGAAAACTATAAGAAATTGAAATCAGATAATTTAATCCAAAATTATAATCCTTATTTCACTAAATCAAGAAAATTCACTCCAATCAATTCTTTATTTACAAATTCTGCATTAAACACTCAACAACATAATTTGGAATTATTCAATTTACCTTTAAATTATATCGAGAACTTAAAACCTTTCACTTTACCAAATAAGCCAGGAAATGAATTATATAGAGATGATTTAATTTATATTAGAAAATTAGAAATTGAAGAAAAAAAATTAACTCAAAAAAAGCTGAATAAGTTGCAAAATGAGATGGATTTAAAATTAGCTAAAAAGGGTTTAAAGAAGTTGAAGATTGATAATTTCGAAGAATTCTTTGGCTTTAAATGAATAAAGCAATTGTTACCCTAGTACGCTTCTTCTCCCCATACTTATACTTACTTCCTCTCTATTTTTCTCTCTTCCTCTCTATCTCCTATTATTTCTTTTCTTAGATTTGGGTTTATAGTAACATACCATTCAATCATCATGACTTTCAAATTAAATCAAATTAAATGTGTAGCTCTTTTACCTGGTACTATCATATTTGAAAATAGATTATTACTTTTGCTAGCACACGATATAAACTAACTGATTTTCACATTCGGCGTCTCATCTTATGTTTCTTTTTTTTCACCTTAATTACTATTTACTCAATCTGTTAGTGCTAGGGAGTGGTTTATGAAGTGCATCTTACAGACTCATAGTGGTAATAAATTATGTATGTAAAGCATGTATCAAAGGTGTTTGTGGCGTTTGAGTAAATTCAGAAACTTATTTTGACATATGAAATATTTAATGTATGTTTTCGAAAGTGATTTAATAATTTTTCCTTTTTAGAATTACCTTGAGAGTATAATATCCGCTATGTAGAACTCTCTTTTTTTACTCTTTACTATCTTACCATTTCAAAATACAGCCTAAGCTTCCATGTTAATGGCAACAAAGTGAAGGTTAATCATCCCATTGACTAAAAGCTTGGTGGAACCCACGATACCACACAGTATAGCACAACTTGACAGTCAATACTTGGATTCCCAGACACCTACCACAAAATACTTGTCGTAGAAATACTGATATCTTCTTAGCAAGAAAACACCCATACACCATATTACTATGATGATATTCTATATCCAAGGATGAAAAGAACAAAAAATATATTAAAATCTTAGAGCCTTGAAATGAATGGATATGGATTTTACAGTTGCAGCACCACAAAGTAAAGGAAAACCAGCTTTGTATAACTGAAAGATATCATTCACGGAATCAATTGATTAGAAGGTGCGGAGATATAGTAAAGGTGTCTAACCTATTTTTATTTGATCACTCCGTTGCCCTATTAAATCCTCGAGGAGAGAGAGATATATAAATTACAGAATTTTTCAAATACAATCAATACCTTTGACATTTTCTTTCGAGTCAATCAACTAAATATCTTTGTTTGGAAAGACACAACTTAGTTTGAAAAACAGCACACTCAACAAGTTCCATCATAATTAAGTTGGAGATAGAATAGACGTTTGCTAGTTAGCAAAGGGTACTCGCAATATTCCACCAAGACGATATAAACGAAAAGTTGTGAGTAGTAGTGGTAACAGCAGTGCTGTTACTACTAAAAACTCACAAACGAGTCATAATCGGAACCACCATCTTTCAGACTCTGATGATGATTACTCCCGTGACAACTACAACCACAACAACAATGATTACGAGGATAATGAGTATGATGATGATGGATATGATGAAGATGGAGATGAAGATTTTGAAGAGGAGTATACATTTGAATTTGATTTTGGAAGGGGTCCTTCTAATTTTGATCCAAGAAAGCTACATTCAGCTCTTTTTAAATTTTTACAAATTGTTAATCCTAAGAAAGACAGCAAAAGTGATGAAGATCGACTATGGAAATTATTCTCAACTTTAGCTACATTGAGTGACCCATATACACAACCATCGGAGAGTGGAGAAAATAACGAATATATCTTATCAATAGACCTCGTATCGGATTTGGTGATAGCTTTAATATACCCAATATATGAATCTGAATTGAAAAGTGATTTCCCAGTTTTCGATTTTGCGATGGAATTAGCTGGAATTATTGAAAAAATATCAAAACTAATCAATAGTGATGATCAAGAACGATTGTTGAACATTAATAACGACGCAGAAAACTGGATACAAAATTTACCTTTATGGTTACCTCATGATACATTATCAAATTTTACAAACATGGCTACCGATTTCCATAGATTGAAACTATTATACGCTATTTCCTCTGTATCAGTCCTGGTAATATACAAATTGTATCGAAACACAAACAATATCACTCTGAATCCATTTCTTTCACTCTTCCTCCAAATTTGGTCTAATCAAACGCATATCATTTTCTTAGGTTTAGAGATCGATAGAAGAGATGAATCGTTGAATTTCCCAGGGTATCCCGAAGTGATAAGACATGTTATTAAAGGATCATCAGCTTTGAGGTCAATAATTGCACTAGTACTAAATAATGATTTCGCTAAAAGACTACATGATTTGAAACATGAATCATTGAATAATTTCATGACTCCATGGGGTAGGAAAGCTGGAAATGGAGCCATGACTGCAGATTTGATGATTTTTGCTGTTACTATGATTGGCTTAGGCTGTGTTAATGTGCGTAAGTTTTTTGAGCATATAGAACCGGACGATGAGTATGATGAAGATATAAAGTATATGTTTGAAATCGAACTGGATGGAGATATTAGTGATGAGTATCACAGACATCATCAACAGATAAATATCGATAATATCGAAACTCAGAGTATAACTGATGTTCAACATGATTCTAGAATTGATCGTGGACATCATGATCAAGTGCATCACGATGGTCAGGAACACCAAGTGTATGATGAACATCATCACGATCACAATCATGAGTTTAATCATGAAGACAATGACTCAGAATATGAAGAATACCCTCTTCATCCTGATTGTAATTGTTCTTTCGATGACGTTGATGGCGGGGATTATGAGGATGAGCTCTATAACGAAAACATACTTTATCATGAATATGAAGAAGGTGAAAGGAGAAAAAAAGCTTCTCTCGGAGCCTCCACGAATATTGAAAGTAACGAAAAGGATATTGCTGAATATGAATCTCAAGAGATACCTTCCACAGCCCCGAGTAAAGCAGTCAGATCTTCATTAACCAAATTGATAACCTTTGATTCCCATGGGAAAGATTGGAGAGATATACCTAGAGATAGGAATGTTTTCATGACTACAGAATTTTTCCAATTATTAAAAAAGTCCCACGAAGACACAGAGATTTTTATCACCTCGACACCTGCACTGTTTGAAATTTTGGAAAAAATGACCAAAGAGACTATTTTAGATAAAGATGGTGAACTGGTTATCCGTAGTGTGGCATGGTTTGTGAGATACGATTATGAAGCTAGTCTAATGGATGAAGAACAAAGAGCAGATATTGAAAAAAACAACCCATCAATTAAACCAGATTCGATTTATGATTTCATTGTCGATCAGCATAGATTCGAAAAAATGATGAAATTCAATCCTTCTATTTGTTTCTGTATAATAGATGAACTCTTTATGGCTGAAGGTTTTAGAAGAGTGCTAATTTGGTATTTGTCCCATCTAGAATTGAATCAGTGGTTAATTAATTACTTCCACGAATTATTAACTGGCATTAGAGGAAACCCTATAAGCTCAATCAACTCAAACAACGCTCGTTTCAAATTCAGCAGAGAAGGCCCTATAGTGATGTCCGAAGTTGAAAAATCGATGCTCTTACATGAATTTTTACTAAACGCTGTTGTTTATCTATCTAAAGGGATATCAGCCGAATCTGATGAAGATGGGACCACCGAGAGTCAGCAACAGCAATTATTTGAACTTGAGGAAGTCCGTGTGATAGCAAACAGGACAGATGCTCAAAGGTTGATCAAGATCATTTGTATGATGTTGAAGTCATTGGATGCTAAAGGTATATTGAAGGTCAATGATCCAGAATATCGTATCGAAATCCAAACTTTATTGATCCAATGGGTTGGTGTTGGATTAGTTCCGGAAGCCAGAGAATTGTTTTTCAAGTCAACTAATTTCGAGACTGAACCCATGGCGAAATCGGAAATTGAACGTGATGAAAACTCAGACAGCCAACTTGATCCACAAGTTGAGCAAAGACAAACAGAGCAACTAAATAAAGTCGAACAAGACTCTTCTAAGAATGACTTGATATTGAAAGAATTTTTTGAGCTACTAGACCAAACTGAACTTTATGATGCTTTTATCAAAAGTTTTGCGAATTATACTAGTCAGGAAGTTATCGAGAAAATTTTGACTTTGAGCTGTCATTACCATTCCCACAAAAAGGAAATTTTAGAGTTTTGCAAAGACTTCATCCATTGCTTAGGTGAATCGAAGGTTCCAGTTTTATCTAAATTAAGTGATAGCTTGTTCTTGCTTTTGCATGAAACTATAATAAGGAACAATCTTGACGTTATCATATCCTTGTTATATAAGTTCAATTTAGCAAATCGCGCAGATGAACTTGAAACTCGTAGTTTTGTGAAACGTTATTTAGAAACTCAAGATGCAGGAAATCAAGATGAGGATGAAGATGAGGATGATGAGGATGAAAAATATTTAGATTCTAACGGAAATAGTCATTTCTCGAAAAATGGTAATGCAGTGAAGCACAAAGATAGGAAGAAAAAGAAAAAACTTAAGAAGCGTAATCATAAGACATGAATAGTTAAGTAAATAGTTAAATAATTCAATAATCGAACTAATGAATGAATTCATCAAAATATAATTTACAATGCTGAATATGTACAATTATTCATTTAGATCGTTCAAATTAGTGTAAAATTATAAAATCAATCCAGTTTCGAATACCAAACACTATCATCTAAGAAATATAGCCAAGAAAAGCCATTCCATGACGAAATAACACCTATACAACAAGTCACACTATAAGCCATCAATCTCAAAAATTCCAATTTTTGCAGTATTTCAAAATTGTGACTTTGCACCTCTAATATCTGAACAAAACAACACATTGGTATCAACATCACGATATATAAAGAGTTTAGCCTATCTAATATGAAAACTCTTCTTGATACACTGGAGCTGAAATGACACACTTCATTGAAACTAGTATAGAAGACAACATACCAAACAAAAGTAATCAAAGTTTTGAGTAACCATTCAGCTGTACCAAACAACAACGGAAACAAGGAGACGTACCCCGAAGCTGTCAGTATCTGAAATAATGGTAGTAGCTTTCTGTCTTGGGTGACTATAAAACTGAATGGAATTATGATCAACATTATTGCCTTCTCATGAACATGCCAACCAAATAAAAATGACGCCCATGCACATAATGTCATTGAACCTATAAATCTTTCAAAAGTTGGATTCAAAAACAACGGAATCAATGACAGTATTTGATAAAAGAGGGTCAACAAAAAGGTATAATTTGGTAGGATATCGGGAAGTATAGTAAATTCAACGTCTCCAACTAAACCTCTGGTTAAACTCGAAGTACCTTGAATCGATTCTGTATTGAAGTTAAACATCAGCGACATAATCCGCGCAAATCCAGGCACACGTGTAACAAATTGAATTAAAACACGATCAATAAATGAGTAAATGGCCCAAAAATTGGGTGCCCAATAAGCATGAGTCAAACCTCTTGAAAATGGGAATAAACGACTAAACAAATTGGGCAAAACTCCATAGTAAGCAAAAGGACCAAATGCAACAATGAAAACGGCAACAACGATGGATCCTAATTTAATTAAGTTCTTCCATTTAACTAAGCTGATTAAATCAGACATACTAGATGGGAATTTGCGAATAGGATTTAAGCAATAGCCACTCAACAAGAAAACAAAATAACAAGGTGCAATGTATAAGAAAATGTGCTTGAAACACAGTAAGACAGTAAACCAGAATCCACAAATCAAATGATTCCCTATTTTGGCATTAACAATTGATAAGATTAGGATACCAAATAGAAATCCATTGTACTGGAAGTGAATATGATCAACAATAAACAAGCCAGGAGACAACACTATAGATGATGCAATGACAAAATGTCTCCTCTTTTCTTTATAGTTTCTGGCTATGTTGATGAACCATTGTAATGCTAAAAATAGGACTATTTCACTAAATATCACAGTAGACCTTTGAAAAATAACTGTAAGATATCCATATTGCCCTTTTTCCGTCAATTCCAAGCAACCATCATCAGCAATCATCTGGGGTATAAACTGAGATAAAAACCATTCAAAATATGCAAAGAAAGGAGGATAATCTAATGTCCACTGGCTTGTATTCTCTACGTACCAATCTTTCAGAGGCAGGAGTTTAGTTATAGAAAGCCAATTTCTATGAACATCAAAATCAGTTGAGTGATACGCAGGGAATAAGAGAATCTTAAGTAGCGTTGTAGCGACCCATATATTCCACAAGGAAAAGCTGTACTCACTGTTTGTTCGTGGAGACTCAGAGTAGAATAGATTCGATTTTTTAGAAAGTTTTGATTTGCCTGGTTTCGTGTTTGATAACGACGGACTCATTGGTCGGATTTGAATCTATATGTTACTTGAACACCCAATAATGTTTCACTTGAACAGTTGTTTCAATTCTTTCTTCATTGGTAGTATCAAATTATGTATCAAAAGTAGTTTCTTTGAAGTACATTTTTTCTATATAGATGAGATGCTATAGATGTCCAACAAATACTCAATTCGGACAAGATGCCGCAGACAATATTAATTTTATTTGATATTTAATATTTATTACGTTCAAAATTTGGGGGAGACGCATCGATCGACCTTGGAGTGGAAAAACTTTAGCGCCTGAAAATTAGAGTTAAATAAATTTACTTAGTTGTTTAACTAGGAGTTACATCGATGTATGATATAGCCACATCTATATATATATATCTTTGCTTATTTTAAATATTGGTTAGTTACTAAATCAGACAAAAAACCTTCAATTTAAAGTTCTCACTCAATTCATTATAGCAAGGGGATTCAAAAGGGCAAAAAACACCTTTTATTAGCTTGCAATTTGGGTTAAATGTTTTTGGATCCCTTTAACTGAAGTTAATGCACAAGCGCCACTGCTTGACTTGTTGTGATATAAAGCCAATTATTCAACAACCTAACCCGGGAACATAAACCACAGACGTATCAGCCAGACTAACAACTCTAGTTGGTACGGCTATATCCCAACATTAATAATTGCGCTCCATTTTAGTACTACCAATATCGAATATAAGGTTTTAATAGACCAAGGATAATCAAAAAACTTTGCACAATTCAAAAGTCAACATCACGGGACTCCAAATAGATTGATGTACATCCCAAAAGAAGTCTAATCAAGCTTTATTTGACTTAACAGAACAGAGGTAAAATAAGACAAAGACCATGAATTGAATCTTGACTCGCACCATGGAACAATATCAATCAGCTCTCGGAACGAATCATAAAGGAAAATGAGTTGGCAAATTTCTACCCTGGCCACTTCAAGCAATTTTTTTGAATAAACTCAAAAAAGGGCTCGCGTATAAGGTGGATCTAGATATGTATGTGCGTGCAAAAAAAAAAAAAAAAAAAACGTAACCATCTGCCAACCTATTTTTCACGATGTACTGTAAAAGCCAAGAAACGTGGTAAAATGGGCCGATTATCTTTGTGAGTGTTTTCTTTTTTTTTTTTTTTTTTTTGGGAAACAGCTTAGTTAGTTTGGTAGCCATCTACTACAAGGTGGCACAGCATCATATTTTGAAAAGCCATACACCTAAATAACGGTAGCATTGAACACATGCCGGATGCAGTCCATCTTTGTAGTATTGATTGATAGCAGGTGTTCAATCTCTAGCTTCCCAAACCCTAATAGATGAAAGTCTCTTTCCTACATGGAATCAATGGCTTGACGCTGTTTTTGAATCATGGTTACATGTAGCACGGAATTGAAATCACTAAGCTCTATATCAGCCCCCCAAGTTGTTCATCCATCAACTATCAGCTAGGTTTTGGAACAGATACCCCTTGTTGAGCATTAATGATTGAACCCTAATGGGGTTGACCGGGAGTGAGGATTCAAGAGTCAGGACCCTGGCGGCGAGCTAGCATGTATTAAGTAAGACTCACTTTAAAGATTATGAACCATATGCACCGTCCATTAATACGTGGCATTAAGATGAGCATGTTTATTTAATACTTAATTTCCCATCCGAACTTTCAAAGAATGAGAAGGATAAATGAGTGTGACTGACACTCCCTCTTTGAAAGTTGTTATCATCATTTAGTAACTAACTGACTACTAGTGGACCAACGATATGCTAACTATTGTAATGTAGGATATATGCCTAGTACCTGTTACCGGCTGCAAATTGATCATGACTGAATACTCTGTAACTAATGTTAAATTTCGAATAATGATTGAATCCAGAATTTGACAGGATATGACCAACCAAGTTCAAAGTTCAAACTTCAACACTGGGAACTTTGACTATGCCTATGCGAGAATCCTAGCTAGATGGAAGTTTTGCGCCCGTCAAGTTCAAAATTTCCCCTGTGGTTGTCGCGTCGCCCGCTGAGCTGCGAGCATGATGAGCACATGTGACACACAATGCACATATGCAGCGGCCAGCAGTTAGTTAACGGGGAACCTGCCAAAAATATCGGGCATTCTTACATAAGATCTTAAAAAAAAACTAAAAAAGTGTCTCATATTCGTATCAAGATGGTTATTACCAAAACTCTTGCAATATGAAAAACCTACTCTTATTTATACCGTTTCAAACCCTTATTCTCAAATAAGGTACTATTACTATATTTCTCACTATTTTACAACTATATACGTTTTATATAACAGTTCTTCAGCTTTAGAGGGTTTAGAATTAACTCTAAGCCTACGAAATCCTATTTTCTTTGACTACATGGAAAAAGAGTAACCCCAGATTCGGTCCATGGGCCCTGGGGCACGCTGCTTGAGGGCCGTCAAACGAAGCAGGGATTTTTCGGCCGAAAAATAAAACTGGCTAGGAGTGCGCGTGCTGTGTCCACCATGTGCACACAGCATTCAGAATTGACGCCGTGGCTGAGGGGGCTCTATTAATTTCCATTGTCACCAGTTCCCCCAGGAATTAACAACACAACAGGGCCCAGGAAAAAAGGCGCTGCAGCAGTGTGAAATTTGAACTGTGCAGTAATTCTATATTGTTGAGCAGCTTTGAAGGCAGAGCGAGCGGTAATTAAAATCTGGCTTCTATAGTTGTATAAACCTTATATAGGTAAGATTAAAAATTAAAAATTTAAAAAAATATAAATTGATTTGGCATTTTTGCTTTATCTGCAATGTACATAAGGTGATTCCAGTATTCGGATAGACGTTCCACAAGTCTCGGTCTATATGTTCATCTACATTACATACTACTGTCCATTGTTATATATACCATTACAAAACCGTTGAGATTTGCTTTTGTTGTCTTTCACAAAAGTGAATAATACTGACTTCAGTACAATTTTGGTTCTTGTTTAATACAATTACGTCGTACCAAAGGCACCCGAAATTATTAGAGAGAGCCCCTTTGAAGGTGCCAGTTTTTGTTTCATCCTTTTGTGTTTCCATAGTTTACTACGTTCTTTTGATACTATCAACACCAAGTTTGAAACTCTTGGAACTTATTTCATATTTGTTTGATAATATATAATATACCCTTGTCCAAATTGTTGGAGAGATCCTTAAGCAGAATAACTCCGATCCCGCAACAAATCCTCCTTTCCTCTCCCTTTCCCCCCTTTGCGTCCCTATATCTTCAACAAATATACCGTATTTCGGACTTTCCTCACCTTGGTTGACTTTACTGTGTATTTTTCACATTTTACAATAGGCCTATTCTCTTTGCTATAGTTTGATACTTATACAGTCTAAGCGAACTTGAGAAATTTGCCCTTTTGACAAACCTCCCAATTAGACTATTACTCTACATGCTAATATTATTCTTATAAGCTACTGATAACAATTTGCCATGCCATTTGTGCCTCCAACAAGAAATAGACTTCGTACTAATAGCAGTTCAAGCAGCTTGGAATCCAATGAGACACTGAAACTCAATAACTGCAACAATAACAATCATAATGGTGCCACAGATAACCTCGCTCCAAGAGGCGACAATAGTGACATAGCTAGAAATGACGATATAGTATCTCCGTCACTATCACTTTCCTCACCATCGTCACACCTTCCATCATCACCATCATCCAATGGCTACATCCATCATCACAGACGACATTCAAGTGATAGCAGTGTAGAAGCGGACTTACCATTATCTTTGTCATTCATGAGAAGACCCTCTAGGTCGAACTCTTCAGATATAAATGTTGATGCAATTATGAAGGTGAATACATTACTGAACACAAAGGCAACTTCTGAAATTACATCGGTTGAACATATTAACATTGCTACTCCTCAGACGGAGAGCCCTAGAGATAGTTATTTCCCATTCTCGTCAGATGATTTACTAGAAAACGAAAACCCACGTTCACCAGGATCTCCAAGTTCCGCCACACTCAGTGATTTAACACACACTTACCCCTTAGTCAGAAAGAAATCAGGCGAGCTGGTAAAATCTTCATTGAAGTTGAATGTCTTAGGAAAAGGTTCAAAGTCATTGCCGACAACTCCCACATACAAACAAGTTCACTTTGGTGGAGCGGTAGATGTGAGGGTATTCGATGGCTCAGATAAACCAAGTTCAGTCAGTGCAAATAATTCTCCATATGTTTCCGAAGACGAGTACGAATCTGACGAGGATCCTAACACCTCTAGTTATCATGGTGACGAGGAGTATCATTCAGATGATGATAATAATCTCTTTGGCTCCAAATCTAGAGATGTTTATGCGGCATATCATACAATTTTCAAGACAGCTAAAGACTGTATTCTGGCGGATACTACTGTCCATAGAGAAAGATTCAAAAGATTAATAGCTAACTGGAACATAGATGGATCATTGTTTCCCAAACTATCTTATCGCGATGAGATTGATAAAGAAAGACCCGTTTTCTTAGAGAGATGTTTTTTAAATGTCGACAAGACAGAAGTACTGGGTCAAATTGCAGTTAAGAATACTTGTTTTCAAAAGGATGTTACTGTGAGGTATTCTTTTGATGATTGGAAGTCGGTTATCAACATACAGGCAACTTATATACCCGAAGTTCCAAGATTACTAAAGAAGGCAAACTACGATAGATTTGTTTTCAAGATTGATGTCCCCATGCTTTTCTCTCAATTCTCTAGCTCTCATAAACATCTCATTGGTCTCGATCCTCATTTTGCATTTTGCATAAGATTGATTACTGGTAATCAAGAATTCTGGGATAACAATTATCATCAAAATTATACTTTGGCTTTCTTCAGGGGAAGTCCTACAAGACAACGGCCCCAATATACTCCTCAAACATCCAAAAGTGTTAATAACGGAGCTAGACCAAATCAACTTCGAAAATCACGAAGCTTCGAAGATACCTCGACATTCACTAATAAACAATCAAATACTGAACCCCCACCTAATTTGGTTTTTGAAGGAAATTCTGGTAAATCTTTTACACATGAAGACCCGAATTTATCATCATCAGATGCTTCATTACTATTAACGCCTTCAAAGAACTATGATACAATGTTTAATTCATCGAATGAATCACTGACAGGAACCAGTGGGATGAACTCTCCTGGAACGCCTCTCATTTTAAGGAATGTATCAGCAGCTCCAACGTTCACTGATCTTATTCCTCCATCTCCTGAAAGTCGACATAAATACTTGAACACAATATCACCTGGCCCTCCTCTATCATCTTCAAGTAATGGATCTAATTTGATACCACCACAACAACCGGTCATGTTATCTTTGCCTCAGAAACTTCCGACCAACGACACCGCTTCCCATACTGCTCAAGAGCGAGAAGCCAAAATTGTTTCACCGAAAAGTGAAGTTTCAGATACTAATATAGATATCGCTAACCTTTCCATTACAAATGATGAGAACATAAATACTCTTCGGGAAACTGATGATAGAAAACCCGATATTGACTCGAATTCCTATCAGGAGCTTTTGAAAAACTATTGTTTTTTCCAAAGCCCAAGCACCGTTTCCTCCTTTTTGGAACAAAACCCATCCGATACTGCTCCAATAAACAAATACGGGCATACTTTTTATTGATTTCCACTGTGTTGTCCATAGCTTTTTTTTTGCCCTTAAATCAACTTGAGGGACTGGTTTCCTAGCGAATTAGCCTGACTTTGAACAGCAATATACATTTTTCTTTAACAAGAGATTTTTTATTCTTTTTTTGTCGTTTTATTTTTCAAGCACGACTTATCTACACATTCATATAGATGTATCTATATAACCTAATATCTATCATTAATTTCCCATGGACTGTGACCTTTTTCTACCCTTATGTTCCTTTCCTTTTCTTTGTTTTTCTGCTGCTTACTTGCATAAGGGAAATTAATCCATTGCGTTCTTTTTGTCTTCAATTTTTGCCTTTATTTACTCAGATTTAGCGAAAACTACAGGTTTTAAAGAATTTTTTCCATTCGCTTCCATATACTCTTTAATCCAATTGTTTATCTTCCATACCTATATACCTCTAACTGACAACCAAGTGATTTCACTAACTAGATGTTATTTCTATTTGTTTCCCACTATTTAGTATTTAGTATTTACTTTCAAGTTTTCAGTAACACATGATTTGTGAATCAAATAAACTAGTAAAAGAGTTTCGAGATTAGAAACGTTGGAATAGCATTACCAAATTCAAAATCATCGGACG
The DNA here is from genome assembly GCA_030579435.1 of Ogataea nitratoaversa. Lineage (NCBI taxonomy): Eukaryota > Fungi > Ascomycota > Pichiomycetes > Pichiales > Pichiaceae > Ogataea > Ogataea nitratoaversa. Next base: position 140,871 of record JAKTQZ010000021.1, read on the forward strand.
TGAGAAATTAAGTTAATGAATAGCCAGGCACAGACATTAATACGAAAATAAAATTAGCAAGTCAAGCTTTTAACATAAAGAGTTAAAAATATTTAATAAACACACATGCGTATAGAACGTACCCTTATTCAAAGCTTTTTCTTCTTGAGGACTGGTTCATCTTCAATATCGTCTTCAACACCACTCAATTCTTCATCGGCATCTTCGTATTGAGTAGCTTCATCTTCATAATCACTGATAATATCTTCATCATCTTGCTCGATGTCTTCGTCTTGCAATTGATCGTACTTGCTTTTCAAACCCTTCATCTTTCTAGTTTGTAACTTACTCAAATCTTGTAGACCGACGTGAACCTTAGCAATCTTATCACCCATATTGTCAACATCAACATTCTTCTTTTGAGTAGGTTGTAGTTGTTTAGGAACTTTGAGTGCTTCTTTCTCCATTTCAACGTCTGGATATTGATGTCTTCCAACTTTGAAATCAAATCTAGGACCAATTTCTTCCAATTCAACTCTTGGTAATTTAGGCTCTTGCGATTTGTAGGTCTTTAGCTTATAGACCCTAAAGTGAATCAACGGTAGTTTGGATAGTGACGATTCATCATGGTCATCTGATTCAATAGCGGATATAGAAATAACGTATTGTAACCCTAAAACATCCTGCAGCTTTGATTCTTCGCCTCTATAAATATCTAAAAACATTGATTTCACTAATTTGAAAATAGGATGAGAATTGAAGACTGGACCATTGAAAACGAACATTGGTTTTAAGCCAACCGGAAAAGTTAACTTTTTGAAGTCTTTGAACAGTTTGAAGTTCCCAAGCACCTGTAGTTCAATCATATCGTATAGTTTGAAGTTGAAAGTTCTGACAAATGTCAGATTGTTTGGTCTTTTTTTATTATTGGTTGTTAAGACCAATAACGATGCGTCATTCTTTTCACTGAAAAATTCAAGCTTCGTAGCATCTTCAAATGGCAAGATATCATTCTTCTTTGTGAATCTTTTGATGTATGGCTTTTTCAATGAAGATAAATCAACAGTGATATCATGTAGAGCCTTGTTTGACGATTGACCTGGAACAAAAAGAACCGTTTTAGTGTTTTCAACTATCTTAGGTTGTTTCTTGTCTAGGGCTCTTTTGGCACGAGCATTCTTTGGTTTCACCGTTCTAATCATTGCAATGGTGTATTGTATATTATTATTCTTAGTAGTAGTATTATACCGTATTTGAGAGCTTACTACGAAAAAGGAGATTGCCTTTTGATCTACAAGTAGACCATTAATCAGATATGAAAAATATAACAAAAAAAAATTTCAGAAAAATAAAATACTCCATGCGTTCCATTTCTTGAGGGGTGACCCGCTATCCCAGTTGCACAGGTTCTTCAAAAACTGTTTTCTGAGGAAACAACTGAGCATAAACAACAACATAGTCCAAAGAAATATATAATAATGATTTACCGTACTGTGGGACCTAGAGAGGGAGTGAAAGAGACCAACCCAAAAGAAGTGGCGTAGATAGTTTATACACATCAATATGGCTACGTTCAGTTTCAATGTGAGCAGATTGAAGAGCTCTTTTCCTACAAACTCAGAACCAGCTCTTATTTCAGGTCCTTCAGAAACATTACCGGACAGAGCAGAGTCATCAAATGCATTGACGGAACTAAGTAGAAATGATTACTACAAAATTTCCAAGCTTCAATCTAATTTACCACAATTGGGGGCGGATGAAAGAATAATAGGTGGCAATATAGACTCGACTATCAGAAAGGCAATTCTGATCACGAATGAAAGATGCCTAATTTATGACTATACTTCAAAGCAAATCAGCCCAACAACGCTCCAGTTTGACTATCAAAAGAACAAGTTTGGGATTTCTCCGCATGTAAGTTTGATACCAAACATAGTCGAAGAAGCTGAACCGGGTCTAGTCATAGTTGATTCTGTTACAGGAACATTAAAGTTTATCGAGAGTATAAATTTGGCTCCCTCTTTGGATATATTGAATAATGAACATGAACTGAATCTGAAATTGAATGGCCGAGAATTTGTTACAATTACTGAGTACTTTGAGGAGTTAGGTTTGGTGATTGTCACAAACGATCAAAGAGTTATTTTAATCACTTTTAAAGATCAATTCGGTAAATATCAACTAAATCGTGTTGATGTCCATAATTCATCTTCGAAATCAATTTTCAGAATTTTCTCAGCTGGCTCCAGTGATTTAGATTTGGCAAGTTATGAAAAATCAAACAAAATTATTTCACTAAAGTACTTGAAGGAGGACTTAATACACAAGAAGCTTTTTCTTTTGGAAGAAGATGGAAAGTTGACATTCATTGACATAGTAAATTCTAATAGCTTGAAAATTATTTCTCAGACTAATATTGGCTCAAACTTGTTTGCAGTTGTTCAAGAACTGTATCCTGATGCAAGCCATGATTTCAAACTGAAAGATTTCCAACCTTTGGGAGATAACAAATTCATTATCCTTGGTTCATTAGGATCTTATAACTCCAATTCTAAGCAGTTAATTATTTTCAAAGTTGAGATCTCATCATCTGCTGAGGTCCTCGTTAAATCGTATCATAAGGTGGCTAATCATTTGACTGTCGACAACTATCCAAGGCTTCACACATTTCACCACCACGAAATTGCGTCTGTTATTGCGGATAACATCATCACAGTTGTTGACATCAAAGACGAATCGACAAATGATTCGTGGGAGGATTTTATCAGTTTAAACTCTGACCTCAGTATCCAAGGCTTTGGAACAAACTCACAGAAAAGTACGATATATGTCATCACTGAAGTAGGAATTTTGAATGTTGAAATATTGTCATCTGGAACTAAATTGACACCTACAGATTTTGTGAGATCTCATATCAACCAGTACTTACAATTTGCAGATAATTCATCACCTCTAGATTTCAATTTGTACTCAGCCAATATGGACATTTCCGATCATCATATACAGGAGGCAATTTTTCAAACTGCAACTCACATACTCACCAATAAACTCCATTTGCTTACCTCGTATCCAATTCTTGATTCAAATCTAGCAAAAAGAAGTGAGTTTATTGCTAAACTGTCTCGCTTTACATCTAGAAATTTCAAAATAAGTTTAGATTTGAAGCTAGTTCTTGTTAACATCGCCGAAAAGCTAAAACTCGCGGAAATGTTCTATTCTTCAATAAAATCATCTCAATATACGAAACCCGTTGAAAAGTTGATAACCAGGATTTACAATCAATCCATAAACGACTTTTTCATAAACTCTGTTAGCTCAATAACTGAGCTAATTTCGGAATTCGTTTCAGAGTCTGCCCAGCCTTCTAGCTTAGAAGACTTATTGAGTTATAGCGAATTACTTTCCAACTTATTTACTAAGGGTTATATCAACATAGAGAGAGATATAAGATCTCTTTTATTCAACCTCGAGTATAATGACCTTCAACAAACACAACCAATTTTTTTGGAATCTCTTCACCTACTTGAGAATGTAAATTCTGTTTTGAAAAACGTTGTCTCAGCGTATTCAGATCAATTGGATTCTCAGAGTGACTTTGATGTTAAGTCCAAAGTTAGCGATATTATTATATCGTTATCGTTATTTTTGTATTATTCCACTCGAAACCTACTACAATTTCTTCATTTACAATCATCTACATATGAGATTGATACATTCGTGAATGGAATCACTTCATTTCTACAAAAAAATAGAGAAGATTGGATTAAAATTTTCACGATTTCCAAAAAGCAGAATGAGATTATATCGCTGATTGAGAAATTCCAAGACTTAGAAAGTTTGAGTGAATGCCTTGAAAGTGAGAGGGAATTGAGTTATACAATTGATAACCCCGTTATTTTGGAAAATTATTTGAATCAACTAGACCTGAAATTTGATTCTTACTTTGAAAGGTTTGGATATCAGTTTGCAAAGACATTATTTACATATTATGTTAAATCAGGTAAAATCAATCTAATTTTAACTAACTTTGGCAAATATCAAAACTTTTTAAATGAGTTTTTGATTTCTGATTTTAGGAATTCACGCTACTCTTGGATACTGAATTTGAATGACCAAAGATATTTACAAGTTGCTAAACAATTAATAGAGTACGTGGCACTGGCATCTGATGAAAAATTAGAAAACAAAAAATTGCAGTTGAACATAGCGAAACTTTCATTGATTGCCATTGATGATGAATCAGATGAGACAAGTATAATCTTAGATTACATCGAATCAAACTTGCAGCTTATTGAAGTGCAACAGAATTACGAAGCTATAATTTTAGCATCATTTGGCCCACTAGACGAAGCTTCAATCAACAAACTTATATCAAACTCTCCATACCTGCAAGATCATAAATATAAAGCGTTTCAAGAAGAATTATCAATAGTTTTACAAAAGTTAGATAATCAATATCAATTGACTTTGATGGAGCTCGTTCAGTTACTTACTTTACTGAACTTTGATGGCAAGAATTTCGAAAATTTTGACAATTTATTGAAGCTGTTAAGCATTTTGAGAGATTCTTCATCTGCTTCCGCACATGTTATAACAGTTAGCAACAACACTAAGAAGCTAGAAGATTACAAGTTTAGTATTTTGGAAAAAATTATTTGGAAGAGACTAATCTTGACTAATAACTGGAATGATTTGATTAATGGCGTGAACATCGAGGAGAATAACTACTTAAGAATCTTAACTAATTTGTCTAACTATAAAGTTGAATTACCTCAACATGCAAGCGATTTAGTTCTTTCCAAAGAGGATCTATCCTATTTGGAACTCAATGATGAAGCACTTCGTAACGACTACTTGAATGAAAATGACGAGTTGTTGAAATTAGCGGATACGATTAACTTAGATAAGTGGACCAAGATGACCTATTAGATCATGATTATAGACTTCTAAAAGTGCAGTGATAATAGCACAAATAATTGTATAGATTAATTTAAAACACGAATAGTTTGTAATCCATCGAAACAGAGTCAGCATACTCAGCGTAAGCCACCAGTATGAAATCACACATCAACATCAATCAAATTCCCTGTAAATTGAAAACAGAGAGTAGCATTGAACACTTACTAGTGTAGATGCTGCAAATATAATCACAGAACAGCGTTCAATCCTCATACACCTTCAATACTTCTCAACTGTTCACTATTTAGTGTGGTGTTTCTGATAAACAGGAGGGCTTGAAATCATATATTAAGTCAGCAGCGTCTGGTGATGAACTTGTGCTAATTTGTTATAAGGTGTAATCAACTGTATTTCTGGTTATAGAGTCTGGAAATCCCGTTTGTTCCGTTTGATCTATTCTTTCTTATCAACAATCTTCAAATTTTCATCTAGTTTGCATCTAACTAATCTTTCAGTCATAGGTCTAGCCAGCTCAAAATCTTCTTCCGTATATCTAGTCAACGAGTTTGAAGCCAAACTGATAGCTCTTATAATTTGTAACCAGTTAGCAGTAACACTCGAAATCGACATTGACTCCTTTTCAAGGTTTTGCAATTGTGTGCTGAACTCCTCTAATGAAATATTCAACTGTTCCGTGAGCTCTTTTATCTGTTGTAGATTCTCAAGTTCCCTCTTTTTCTGAACCACTTTTTGCTGGAGCTGAAATTCCGCCAATGATGAGGCCCTTCTTGACTCCATGACGAATCTTTGTCTTCAATCAAACTAGTAACTATGAAGCTGAAGAAAAAATAACTTTCCATTTGTATCAACTTGACCTGCTTTATGTCAACACTTCAAAATTATTATATATCAGTGCCTTTAACGCGTTTACTTGCGGCTTTTGATTGCAATGGGTGAGATCGACTTTAAGAGGATCGACCGACGTAGCTTATGTAAACGAAGTAATTTGATATGTTTTCAACTTGGAGAGGCCAAATGTAAACAAACAAACAAACAAACAAACAAACAAGAGAATTTAACAATCATGATGATTGGATTTGTTCACAGTACATACGTTGCTTTCAATTCTCCAATAGGTATGAAGTTGAAGGACAGGGAACTAAACACTGAGCACCAAGATCAAGTTGCATAAAATGGCTAAGGTGGCGCATAAACCAACATTAGCTACTCATTCAAATCCCAACATCCCACAAAAGTCTGCATCATCTTCCTACTCGAATGCTACGAACCCATCGAATGCTTCCCAGTTGAAGTTGATAGAACGCAAATTTCTACAACAAAATAGAATACTGGCTAGAACAAATGCTGAATTAATGTTCAAGGTGTCTTCTCTTATGGAGCAAATGGCTACCTCAAATAGGGAAAACTTACAACTAAGACATAGCATAATCAAGCTCAAAGACAAAATAAATACTTACATGAATAGCTTGGAGCATAATTTTGTTGATCAGCTTGCTGAAATTGACAGTTTGAAAACAACTATTGACTTATTCGATGACTCGATACTGGCTACGAATAGTCGTGCGTTACAAGAGCTCAAGATCAAGAAGATCAGTGAGGTCAAATCTCGTGTTGGTAATACCGCTCTGAATAACCCATATGAGCCAGCTAATAGGAGAAGAAAATCCAGTTTGTTTAGAAAGAGCGATGCCGAATTGAGAGCCGAATTTCAAAGTGACCTTATTATGAAGAGGGACAGCAATAACTTAACAGATTTGCCTATTCCGGAAATGGATGAAACAGTTGAGATGGAGAAAGAACAACACATGCCAACAGATAAATCGCACGTGTGTTCAATACGACTTAGCTCTAAAATTAAAAGTTCTAAACCTATTTCGGACATGAAAACACAGCAATTATCAAAACGCCATCCGAAACCAGAGAAGAAACAAGTAAGTACTAATGAGATAAAGGATACAAATGAAGATGAACAGTCTGAAGACATGGAAGTTGATGACACGTTGGAGTATGTATCGTCCAAATCTTTAACAGTTACTGCGCCGGAAAAGTACACAGACAATAAACTCTTGAGCCTTAATGGAACAACAAAAGAAGCAGGAGAAGATGAGATCACAGACGATACTTCACTCTTCTCTATAATCAAAGACACTGTCGATACTTCCGGGGAAACGACAGATCCAGAACTAGGCGAAAGATCTAAAGGATTTGAAGGCAATTCAATAAGTACAAAATCATACAAAGAAGTTGAAAATCACCCAAGAACAGTCACAAATGATGCCAGTACCATAGTCCCAACAAGGACTACTACCAGCGATATTACAACAATAAACTTAGTGGAGAAAACCCACAGATTAAAGAGTAACTTTGATCGACGCAAATCAGTAATATCGGATGAGTCCTTTTCGCAAAAGGTAAAAGATTTAGACTACAAATCACGCAAGTCATTAGGAATGGAAGACCCATTGTCGATGAAAATTCCAATAGCAAGGAAAAGACGTAGAAAATCAATCAACTATCAGTTACCTTCACTACGGAAAAAAATGAGGAGAGACTCGGAGAAATTTGTGGACGCAGTCTCTGAATATACTCCGCAATCGTCAAGCCAAAGCACCATAAAAGATGCGAATGAGAACAAAGAAAATGATCAAGTATTCTCAAGTAATTCTCAGAATAGAAGAAATAAAGATCCGAAGGATGTTTACAGACGTAGATCGATAAATGTGTTAGGCAAAAATGGTAAGAATTATCCTTTAAACTCTATTGAACCAAGCAATCTGAATAGAATTAGCGACAACCAAACAGTGAAGATAACTCCTTTCGACCTTGAAGTAAATCAGACGTCTCTCAAGTCAGATTTCTCGCCGCAATCATCATCATCAAAAGATCCAAGTTCAGTTTTCGATTTTTTTGAAGTGAATGAAAATTCCAAGCTATCTGATCATGACCAAGACGATATGGGTACAAAAGAGAAAAGGAAAAGTCTGAGTAGTAAGATCAAATCAAGAAGGCATAGTATTGCTTTGTAGGAGGCATGCCATTTTGTTATTCATGAGACAAAAGAAATATATTTAAATCGTCATCAATTATATAATATATAATATATCTTATATATGTTTATATTGATTTATGTCGTGCATATGAACTTTATCATGTAAGGGTACTATTGTAAAGTGGATATCCAAAAACACAAAAAGTACAAAGCTGAACTGAGGGTATTATTAAGAGGTCAGATATGAAATGATTTGGTTGGATATCAACCTAGCCGTAAATAGGAGCTAGACACTCATTTTCATTTTAATAGGACCATAAGGCTTATAATCCACAACTTCGAAATCTTCAAATTTAAAGTCATCAATACTTTCAACTTTTCTATTTATTTTCAAAGTAGGGAACTCTCTTGGAAGTCTAGTAATTTGTTCTTTCAATGCATCAACATGATCACAATAAACATGTGCATCACCCATAGTATGGATGAATTCACCTGGTTCCATATCAACAACATGAGCAATCATAACCGTTAGTAGAGCATATGATGCAATGTTAAAAGGAACACCGAGTCCCATGTCACAAGATCTTTGATACATAATTGAACTTAATCTTGGTTTTCCACCATCTTTTGGGAAATTCACATAAAATTGACAAAACACATGACATGGAGGTAATGCCATGTCTTTGAAAGCAGGTGGATTCCAAGCACTTAATATGATTCTTCTATCGTATGGATTAGTTTTCAAAGTTTTAATGATTTGAGCTAATTGATCATATCCCTTATTTGTGTAATCTGTATCACAGTCAATATATTCAGCACCAAAATGTCTCCATTGGAATCCATACACAGGACCTAAGTCACCTTCTCTTCTATGCGTTAATCCCAAAGAATCTAAATATTCTCTAGACCCATTACCTTCCCAAATCTTGACTCCTTTTTCCGTTAGTTTCTTAGCATCTGTGTTACCTTCAACAAACCAGAGTAGTTCATGCAAAATCCCTTTGAAAAAAACTCTCTTGGTAGTCAATAAAGGAAATTGTCCATTTGATAGACTGAATCTTAGTTGTGGTGGAGCGAAAAGGGAGTAAGTACCAGTACCTGTTCTATCTGGTCTGTGCTCGCCTTCATCGATGATACGCTGGCAGAGGTCCAAATAGGCCTGCTCCTCTATGTTTGGTAAGTCTGTAGTAGTCATGATAACAAAGTTTGATTATTTTCAAAGATAAGGGACAGAAATGTAAATCGCTTAAAAGAGAAGAGTTGTTTACTATATATAATCATCAACCTAAGTCATTTGAAATATATATGTTTAAATTTGTAAATGTAAATACTAAATAGATCCGGTACGCGTTGATCGTGTCTGTATTATATCTGCCATCAACGTTGTGCGTGCCAATTAAAAAAACCATCAGCCCAAAAAGCGTATATGGCTGGTGACATTTACATAAATCAGTAATGTGGCTAATTTGCCAGGTGCAAAGATGGTTTCACCTCTAAATCTGCCAATTTTAAAATATGGGTCTCCTGGGTCAGCTTGACTTTTATTCCTCCTTTCATTGGCTCTTGCGATCGAAGATTCTGTTGCTCTGCTAAAATTCTGGCAGGTCGCGGGAAGAATCACTGCCAGTGAACACCCCCCCTGGGCACCCGGCCGTTGTGAACGTACCACCACCAACCACCTGTCTCTCATTACCAGGCGACCACTTTCAAATCTTCAACCAAAGTTTGAATCTGCTAACAAACCTTTACAGCTTACACCTTGGAATCCAACTCATGTACACACTTAAGTTGACTGCATTTTTAAACAATTATCAATAACTACCCTTGATTACTCTTTAAAGACACTTCATTAGAGTCAGTATAGATAACTTACCGCATACATATCATGTTTTCTCAAATAGGTTCTGCTTTCAAGCGTTCTTTGAGCTCTGTATGTATACTTTTATTTCGAATGGTCAACAACGAAGAAAAAAAAATTTAAAGAAAAACTTTTAGAAGATCTCAATTATAAACTATTATAAGTATACATATCAGGTTATCTTCCTGAGATAGATCATGTAATATAACATCATCACATTTACTATGTTTTGATCAAACATTTCATCAATTGAAGAAAATCCGGAGAAGAGACTTCAATATCAAGCCAACTAAAGTTTTTTTAACTCAAAGATAGCATCACCTTTATCGTTAAAAGTATGAAGTAAGTTGACGTTCAGCAGTGAAATGTGTCCATAAACCAACATATTTAAGTTTCGACGATACACAACATAGGAAAGTTTGTACCTTCATTTCAGTATTTTCCAAAACTCAAACTTTCACACCATCCTCACATCCAAGTTTTATGTTGTTATTTTTTACTCGCACCTGATTGGCCAATGTGTATTTACTCTCATGAAAAATTATTTTTCATGCCCTAGAATCGTATACAATTGATATTTATGGTCATCAAACGTCACATTATTTAACTTCATTTATATTATTGTTATTATCATGATAAATTCGAACGTTTTTCTTTTCTTAATTTATCTCGGCCGCAACTATAGCAAAATGTTTTTCATACTAACATGTTTAAAAATGAATTCATTATTTATTGATTATTTTAGAAAGCTTTCTCATCAGCAGCTAGATCTACCGAAGTTACTTCAAGTACCAAAAAAATCATCAATGGTGCTGTTGCTGCTACCGGTTTGACTGCTGCTTACGTTTTGTACCAAGATTCACAAACAGCTCAAGCTATGACTGCTGCTGAACATGGTTTACATCCACCAGCTTATGGTTGGTCTCACAATGGTATGTTTGATACATTCGACCATGCTGCCATCAGAAGAGGTTTTGTCGTTTACAGAGAAGTCTGTGCCGCTTGCCACTCTTTAGATAGAATTGCATGGAGAACCCTTGTTGGTGTTTCACATACCCAAAATGAAGTTAGAGAGATGTGTGAAGAATTTGAATATGATGATGAACCTGATGACCAAGGTAATCCAAGAAAGAGAGCTGGTAAATTAGCTGATCATATCCCAGGTCCATACGCCAATGAACAAGCTGCTAGAGCTGCTAACCAAGGTGCTTTACCTCCTGATTTATCATTAATTGTTAAAGCTAGACACGGTGCTTGTGATTACATTTTTGCACTATTGACTGGTTATCCTGATGACCCACCTGCAGGTGTTGTTTTACCTCCAGGATCCAACTATAATCCATATTTCCCAGGTGGATCAATTGCGATGGGTAGAGTTTTATTTGATGGCCTAGTTGAATATGAAGATGGTACTGAAGCTACCACTTCTCAAATGGCTAAGGATGTTACTACTTTCTTGAATTGGGCTTCTGAACCAGAACATGATGAAAGAAAAAGATTAGGTGTGAAAGCTTTGATTGTTGTTACTTCATTGTACTTACTTTCTGTCTGGGTTAAGAAATTCAAATGGACTACAATCAAACACAGAAAGATCACTTTCAACCCACCAAGAAGATAAACTCATTCCCCTTTCCTCCCTTAAATAAATATTTCTAATATCATCTTCATTATTACCAATCTACAACAAATCCCCTCACATCTCTATCATCCATTCTAAAACAAAATTAAATTGCAAATTATGATAAAAAGACAAAATTAGAAAATCCAGAAAAAAAAAATCTAAAAAATGCTTAAGTCCCATAAAAGGGCATTTTTTAAGAGAGAAAACCAAAAAAACAGACACATCAAGAATCAGCAAATGAACCTTATTAAAGCGAATTTATAGAACTATCATACAATGAAATGGTAGCGAATAGTCAAAGGTGTCTCCTCATCTTAAATAGAATTGTTCCTTATGTTTTTTTCTCTTGTTTCCCTATGATGCATTTTGTCTTTAATGATTCACTCATTTAGGATTTGGTTGCGGTTTTGTTTTTTGTTTTTCTTTCATTTGTATTCTTCTCTCTAAATGTTTTATTTTATTTTGTTTTGTTATTTATTACACAAGTATATATTGTTACTAAATTATCATTTTTATTATCAAATTAAACCAACTATTATGTTACTATCTGAAAGAGACCTTGTAAAAAAGTTATTTAACCTCAAAGAATTATTTAGTATGCTTAGGTAATGATTCTTGATCAATTCTAAACAAAAAATGTCAACATCTCCAATTCGTGAGATAACAAACAGGGTGGTATTATATGGGTGGACTTGAAACCATTCCAATCAATCAAACCGCGAGATTATCAAAAATACGGATGGTGATTCATGTGAAGTAACAGAAAATATCTGCCTGAACTAACTGCATACTAAATGGAGTTTGAAGGGCTTGAAGACTTGAATAATTATCATAGACAACAACAACAACAACAACAGCAACAACAGCAGCCGCAGGTTATTGTAAATACTGTTATTAATGCAAACAATGCATTTATTTCATCGTTGGACCATTTGCCATGTGATATAATTAGATCTCTATGGCTGACACAGGCTTTGAATTTAAGGAACGAGAAAATCAAGCATGAATTATCTGATTTACTGGGTGAGATACGGAACGGGAGGATACACTTCGACCAGAAACGGCTACCTAGTTCGATACTTTCAAAAATGTACAGTTTGAAAAAACAGCTTTTAAGAAATTCGACAGAATTGGTGGCAGAGTCATCTCATTTGAAGACCATTTTAGTTAATCATCAGTCGATAATCGAAAATGACTTGAAAATAATGGAAGAATTGAGCGATTATAAGCAATCAATAATTTCTGAGCATCGTAATTGGGATACGTTTTGTGAATTTAAAAAGAAATTTCTCTTTGAAAGGGAAGGGAGGAAGAGCGTTTCTCCCAGTGATGAAAAAAGTTCAGACTTGTTGGATAATAGCTATCCCACAAATGAAATGACTACAGGCTCATTCAAACCATTGACGATCAAACTCACGACCCCTGATGGACTGAAAGAAGTAAAGAAAATCGGTAATGGCAAACATAAAATTGAGTGCTCCACCGATTATCGTACTGCAATAAAGAAGAGATCTGAGCAGGAGAAGCAAGCTCATGTTTTACATTCACAAAAAGAGAAAAAGCGCAAGGCTTTGCAAAAGTTGAAAGAAAAGGCAAAGACCGAAAAGATAGAGAGAGAATTGAAGAGAAGACAGATAAAACTTCAAGAAGAAGAGGAAGCACAAGCTAGGAAGGCCAAATTGGAACAAGAGGAGGCATTACGGGAAAGGGTCAAAGAAGAAGAAGCAATTGCAAAAGCACTAGAAAATCAAACATATTGTATCTGTAATGGCCCATCAACTGGTCGTATGATAGCGTGTGATAATAAAACTTGTCCGATTGAATGGTTTCATTATAAGTGTGTTGGATTATATAAAGATCCTGGAAAAACAAGATGGTATTGTTCTGTTGATTGTGAAAGGCAATATCGTGATAGAATCAGTAAAAAGAAGAAAAGAAAGAAAAGAGCCGGGTATTGAAGTTATTGTATGGTGTTTTGTGACTATTCATGTACCTGTGTTATGTGTTGTGTATATTAAAAATTAATGAGAATTATGAGTATTTTTATAATGGCAATGACAGTAATTGAAAAAGTTAGAGTAAATAAACAGAGCTAGGAGAAAATAAAGGACATGGCTACAGCGAACTTTATATTTATATCCGAAACAAACGATTTAAATTTGTTGAAATGTTAATGAGAATTAATCAGGTCAACAACCATACAGGCTCAATCCAGATAACAACAAACATATAAGAAATGGTCTTCCAAAATATTTTGAATACAACAACACATCCAATTGAAAAACCTCTTCTCAGAGTTTTGAAAAATGGCTATTCGACCACCCATTACGGTAAATTACCAAAACCGAGTTTAATCACAATAGATGCATACGATACGATATATACACCTATTCAATCAATCCCAGAACAATATAATAAAATAGCTTCCAAATACTCACCAAAGTTATCAATTCCCATTTTTGAACTAAAGAATCAATTCTTGCAAGAATTTCAAAAAATAGAATTAGTTTATCCCAATTATGGGAAATCATCACACATAACAATTAAACAATTTTGGTTTATATTATTAAAATCCTTGTATTCACCATATAATATTTCAAGTTCCGGTGATGTGATACTATATGAAGACAGATTTACTGAGATGATTGATGAGATAATAACCCATTTCGAGACAAAAGAAGCATATCATGTTTTTAATGATGTGATTCCATTCTTCGATGACGTTTTTAAACGAAATAATGTCCCATTATGTGTTGCATCAAATGCAGATGAGCGAGTTACTCGATTGATAGTAGATGTATTTGACTTGAAACAATATTTAGGAGCCGATGATGTTTATTTGAGTTATGATTTAGAAGTAAGTAAACCTGACACAAGATTCTTTTCAAAGATAGTTTTGGATCGAATTGAAAAGATGAATATTACAGAGGATCAGTTAATCAGTGGGATGTGGCATATTGGTGATGAACTGAAGAAAGATGTTGAGTGTGCTTTGAAGTTTGGTATCGGGGCTATTTTGATAGATAGAGACGGGAGCAGTGGGTATTTGAATAGTGATGAGAGGATTAAAAGGGTGAAAGAGAAGTTCTTTGTTGTTAGAGGGTTACTTGATATTCAAAAGCTGTTCAATATGGAGACTGAATAGTTGATACATTTTCTTTTAAATTGTATATAATATACATATATAATATAAATAAAAGAAGGAACGAAAAACGAAAAGCACCTGAAAAACAGGCTAAATAGAAAATACAAAAAACGGAAACAACACATCATTTATGGAACGTATTCAAAATAATATTGTTGAATAACTTGATATCTCAAAATACAAAACTAAATCAAATGATCATCCAGACGGATATCGAGACTAGAACCGAAATAACAACGGCCGTAACTATACCAGCACCTACTTTATCCTTTTGAGTAACTTTAATGGCATGGGCATTAGTAGTGACTTGAACATTCGAACCTGCAAGATAATCAACTTCTGAAGTAGCACCTTGATCAACAGAGTAAGGAGCAGGACGATCCAGAACTAATGTATTTTGAATAATTTCTAAAGCTGATATTTGTTCACCTAATCCATACCAGCCGTCCCAACCACCATAGGCCCAGTTAATCCCACATGTATGACCGTCTGAACCACCTGAACATGATTCACCTGCTCCAACAGCTGAGGCATCAATGATTTTCATTATTCTATCACGGAATTCAGGGACCAATCTAGCAGTTGCACCTAAACATCTTGAGAAAATTGATTTGAATGATCTTTGATCATTATTACAAGTACCAGAAGTTTCACATTGTCTTTCAAAAATGATATTAGAACCCGATGTATTTAAGAAAATTTGAATACCATTGTAATATTTCTCAACTTCATCTAACCACTTAGAATCTTCAGTATAATTATAGAGATATGCGCAACCTGACAGCATAAATCCATAATTATAAGTATATTCAACTGATGAAACTGTTGAACAATTGTCATCTAAAATCTTAGCTCCATCATAAACTTGATAAGCATCACCGTTTAATATGATGAATGGTACGGTTTCAGTTAACCACGTATAAATAGTTTCAGCGGTTTCAACATAAGTTTCATTACCTGTATATCTTGCTAATCTTGCACTAATTTGAAATAAAGAACCATTTGAAATAGTATTTTTATAATCATAACCTTTATTCCAAGTGAAGATTTGCCATCTTAAACCACCAGCACAATTATCATTATCCCATCTTGACCACATAGTTGTATAAACAGCTTGAGCTAAAGCAATCCAACTTGTCTTATTACCTGAATCAGGATTGGTAAAATTTCTTTCAGCAGCTTCTAAAGCAGCAATACCCCAAAAGGCTTGATCATCATTACCTTCAGTTAAGGATTGATTACCTGGGATATAATCATCATCTGTACCTCTTTGAAACAATAAAGCTTCAGTTATTAAGCTTTCATAAGTATCATTTTGACAGAAAAACCAAGTACCTATTAATCCACCAAATGCTTCACCGGCTTCCCACCAATAGTAAGGAGATTGGAACATACCCGGGGTACCACCGTACCTGATACCATCGTAATAATCCATGATACCATCTACTATCAAAGTACAAGCATCACACACTGAATCTTTATCACCTGCAACGACACTTATCGCTGATGTCAAACGAGGGTTTGAAATTATCAGAAGAGAAGTTAAAATTGTTGATAAATGTTTAAGAATAATCATGATGATGAAGGTGATGTGGAAGGTTCTCTATAGGATGGGAAATAATATACTGATATAAATGGGGTTCTGGTACTTAAATATAAGTTGAACGGAGATACATATAGTTGTGAAAGGCTTTGACAATAATAAAAAATAATAATAACAGTAACGTAACAGATCAACCACCACCCATGACATACATACCATAGTAATACAATATACAATTATACAGTACGTAATACGTAATACGCTGACCCCTTGAAATCTAAAAATAAAAATTTGATTACGTAAATATTAATTATATAAAACTGGGCTGTGAAAAAACACAAAAAAAAACAAATTTAAAACATCCATACACACCTTTTGTTTAAAAGTTCTAAAATTTAAGTTTAAATAAGTTAAATCAAATCCTTACACTGATAACATATATTTAATGATTAATATTAATATTAACTAATTAATTATATACTACTACATATGAGTACATACGATTACTTAATAAGGAAGTTACTCTCCTTAATATGGCTCATTCCCTGTTTGTTATCTTAAAGCTGGGGTTTGCCCTTGTTAATTAATTAGTTTAATTAATTAATTAACTATTATTCTTCTCTTGTTTGTCTCTTGCTATTTCTTTTATATTTTCTTATCTCAACCTTTCATCCTTTCATCCTATCTTGATACATCACACATATATTTTCTACTAAATCGCTTATTCAGTCATCATTATCCACACATAACGTTTTTCTCCTACCACTCCACTCCAGTCCATTCCATTCCTCTCCGCATCTACCACCATGTCTTCCGACTCTTTTTTGCCTTCCACTGATAACTTCGATTATTCAAAGCTAATCACGGTCACAGCAAGTTTCCCTAAAAATTCACTCTATAATGAATTCCAATTAACTGTTCGTACTAAATCTAATAAATTATTGAACAAAAAATCTTTAGTCAAATTTTTAAGAAATAATTTACCTGATGATACTCCTTCAAATTTATCCGATATAATGAACCAAGTTTCATATCAAGATTTCATTTTGAGTAGAAAATCAAAGAAAAAGAAGGCATATGTTGAATTATCTGATTATTTCGAATTCGCTAAACTCAAAAGTAGCTTGACCGTTAAAGATCATTTGAAATTGATTGTCCAGTTCTCTACTAAAACAATTAACTCATTTATTAATTCATCTTCTCAAAAGTCTACCAAGACTTCTTCCTCCACCGATCCTTACATTAAGCCTGGTGTTGATAAGGCTTTTAGCGATTCAAATACTGTCATTGATAACAAATTTAATGATGTTCAAAATTTATTAAAGAATTTCGAAGAATTATTAAATTACAATGAATTGAATTCTTTGTCTCTGAAAAAGTTAACTAATACTATTTCTGATAATTTAACTAATTCAGATTTGTTTAAAAGTCTATCCAATTTGATTGAATCAAATTTAACTAAGATTTTAAATAAAATTGATGAAGTGAAACTACAACAGAGTTTGAATGAATCGACTGCAAATTCAAATGCAGGTATCAATGCTGGCCCATCAGAGTCGTCTTATTCGTCATCAGCTTCGTATACAAATCAAAGATTTGCTAATGTCACCCACAAACATATTATTTGTGATGGTTGTGATAAAACAATCAAAGGCATCAGATTCAAATGCCTTGAATGTCGAAACTTTGATTTATGTTCGACCTGTGAAGCTAATAATTATACATCCCATACTCATAAGATTGATCATAATCTATGTATAGTTAAAAACCCTACATTCTTCAAAGTTGATAACACCGGATATCCTCTCACAGATTTCTTTTCGAACAATATTTCTTCTGCAAGTTCAGTCGAAATTGTTTCTGATGAATTGTATGAATCACAGAAAGTCAAAGCTGCTAAACTTGATTCCTTACTGAATATGATCGATACTTCATTGGTTTCTCCCGAGTATAATGCTAATAACGATGATACTAAAATTGAGCTAGTCGCTCAATTAATCCAAGACTTTAAAAATAAGAAAGACGAGTCATTAAATGATACTTTCAAAGAAACGTCCAATGAAGTATCAAACTCAATTATACCATGCACGCCAAAGATCGAAATGATTTGCAGAGTTAAAAATTCCTCTTTATTGGAATTTGGTTTTATTAATCGTTCCCCTTTCAACTTAAATGTCCCAGAAATTTATATCACTATTGATTCGAAAACTGAGAAACTTCAATTGTCTCCAAACTCATTTGATAAAGAAACTACTCGCTTCCTACTTTATCACGTGACTTATTCTTCATTCATTGGTTTCTCGGGTTTGTTTATTGATAATAACACTCAAATTAAATTAGTTGATGATACAGGACATGAGTTTGTTTGTGATAAGTTCACTTTGTCAAACCATTTTGTCAAGGGTGAGTTGGTCTTTGTTGATTCCAGATCTCAAGACCTTGAACCAGTCATGTTTGAAGAGGCTTCTAATGGTTCTGTTAATTTGACTACTGAAGCTATAGATCAAGAAAGTGACGACAATAATGATGATAATGATGATTTATATACTTCTTCAACTTCAGGATCTTTATCTCAGGAATCTTCCACCACTACTCAATCACCATCAGATGAATTGCCAATTTCAAGCTCAAGTTCTGAATCTGAGAGTTTTAAAGGGGAATCTGAAGTAGCACAAGACAAAGGTCAAAGTGATATTGTTCAGACCTCGTTTCATTCTGCTTCAACTTCGTTAGCAGGGGTTTCAATCAACCCCCCAATTGTCCCAGCAATGGTTATATATTACGATAACTATCATTCATCCGAATCTACAACAAGTCCAAGTCCACCAGATGTTGTCCCTGCAGTTGCTGTTGACGAAAACGTGGTCAATGAGGAAGAAGAAGAAGAAGAAGAAGAAGAAGAAGAAGAGTATCATGATATTGCTGAAGATTTGGATGAAGATGGTTCTAACGCAAATGTTGACGATTACATCACCGATGATTATGATGTCTTATCGAATAGTGAATTTGAAAACTTGTAGCTTTTTGTTGGCCCTAAAATTCCATTGACATATTGTTTCAATTTTTATGAGTCTTTTTTTAACTCGCTCAAATAATTTCATGCCTTGTGTGGTATATGTTTGAATTTCCGTAATCGATATACTTATATTGACCTTTTTTTAGCCATGTTTAGTCTTTGGTTCTAGGCTTTTTTATTTCTGTTTTTCTTTGATTTGGTTTCAGTCCTTTGGTAGGTTTCTTTTGGGGGATTTTTTGGTTTACTCTATTTTAGTTTGTTTTATTTTATGATTGTTAAGTAACCGCACTTGTTTGGAATTTATTTTATATGGTTTAAATTTGGTTTTACTCTGATCACTTGTAAAATAGTAATCTAAGTCTCATCTGCTAATTTCTGGGCCGTGCACACTGCAGAGTAGAACAATATTTGATTTGCAATACGGCCGAGAGCCGTGAACAAGTGAACCCTGGACCGTAAGCCGAAGGCGCTACCCTTTCTTTCTATACCGGGCTTTTAACTTTTAAGTAAGCGATTAGTCATTTCGGTTAATCTTCTTTCAATTCGCTGTTTTTACTACTTCGGTCACTTTGGCCGGTCGGGGTGAAGAATCTTAATGTTAATTCCGGGACTTGAATAGTTTGATGATCTATAAGTTTTTTTGGATATAAGAAATAACTACTTTGTTAACTATTGACTATTTATGTTTAAACTTTGAATCATTACATCTTTTTTCTTTCTGCAGTATTTTGTGTTGGTACAACCAAGTCTACTCCAGGGAAGCTTTCGTCCACAGGCTTGGTTCATTTACTCACCCTGACATCTTTTTTGAGCTACTGACAACGAAAGACTACATCTCATTTAAGCACTTACAAATGAATATCCTGAAAAATATATTTGTGAAAGATCCACATGATGCCAGAAACACGTCAATCTCAAACATTACCCCCTTATCCTCCTCTCCATCTTCGTGTGACTCTGCGGAATGCCATAACAGATATTCTGCTAGTTGCTTTAAACTAGATGGATTTTCTCAAGTTGAACCATTGTGGGAATCTGTGAAACCTATTGATTTACAAATCCTAGTTTCAACGGGGGAAACAGATTGGGAGAGAGATCCATTTGATGATTCACTGATATCTCATTCAAAACCAATCTTGAAACATATAAAAAAAGTGATTGATGGCGATTCTAGTAAGTTTTCTCAATTGAACAAAAAAGTTAAGTTGAATGTTACTTCATTACCATTGAATGAATCAGATTTTTCCGATTATAAAAATGGATTGAAATGTGATGTTTTAATCATGCCTTTATTTATATGGCTGAAGAACGTCACAGTTGATAATTTCGATAATTCAATAACGGAGCTCTTTTATTTGATAAATAGTGGGAAAGAAATCCCAGACTCATTGGACGGAGGAGTTCAAATTGAGAAAGATAATTCTAGATCGTACGTTTTGATATGCTCACACAAAACAAGAGATAAGAAGTGTGGAATTACTGCACCTATCATGAAAAAGGAGTTTGACAGTCAGTTGAGAGAATTGGATTTATATCGTGATTATGGTGATGATAGACCAAATGGGGTTAAAGTAATATTTGTTAATCATGTTGGGGGTCACAAATTTGCAGCTAATTTATTGATTCACAATAAAATGGGTGAATTCATTTGGTATGCTAGATGTACACCATTGAATGTCAAACCAATTTTGCAAGAGACAGTGCTACACGGAAAAGTTTTTCCGGAATTAGTTAGAGGGGTTCAGAAATTTGATTCTGTTACATGGTAGATTGATTAGATTACATGTTTAGTTAATATAATTTCGTTTTATTATTTTTGATTTTTGATTTTTTTTAGCTAAAAGTACAAGCAAAAAAGAGCCTTGCTTTTTAAAATGGGTTCATAGTTCATCTTTGAGTGCACCATCCTTGGCTGTTTCATCTTTCGCTTTCCATGTATTCTCAGTGATTAAACTATTGAAAAGTCTCAAGATATTCAATCTATAAACAATCAAATCTTTTGCATCCTGAGAAACCGATTCTTTCAGTAATTTTGTCAATCTATCATACTCAGTGACAATAAAATCAAATGGTCCATTGACCAAGCTATTTATCAACTTGACATAATACTTAATTTCACGTGCATTCTCTTCTCCCTTATCAATTTCTCTTAATGCAGCAATAATATCTTTAACTTGATTGTTTCTTTCAACTCTGACACTTCCAACAAATTTAGTAATGAGGGCATCAACTTCATGAAGTAATCCAGCTTCTGGATGCAAATTACCATCAGCACCCCTAAGTGTATTTATTTTTTTGTTAACAAAGTCTATTAAATTTTCTAAATCTCTAGGGGCTTCATAAAATTCTGGTTCGTCTAAATCACCTTTAGTGACATACAATAAAGTTGGATAAGATTTGACTTCATATCTGTTTTTCAACCAATCTGTTGGTTCATCGCCAGTGACATCAACTTCAGCAATGATAACCTTATATTTATCAGGATGAAAAATATCAGCAATTTGTTTCCAAACAGGCTTGAATTCTTTGCAATGCCCACACCAATCCGCAGTAAAGGCAATAAATGCACTTTTACCCTTGAATTCAATCAATCTTTCGATTGTGCCATCATTAAGTTGAACAACCTTAGAAGCAGCTTTTTTAGAACCTTTACGACTAGATTTGGCTTTAACTCCGGAGTTCTCCTCAATGAAATTCTGGAAAGAACCTAAATCTCTACCACCTTGATAATCAATTGGACTACTAACATCATCTTTATGGAAAAATTTCAAAGTTGGGAAACCTTGAATGCCAAATTCTTTACCAACTGATTTATTCTCATCCGCATCAATCTTGACAATTTGAATATCTTTGTCATCATATAACTCAGCTAATTCATCCCAAGTTGGTGTCAACTTCTTGCAATGACCACACCATGATGCATAAAAATCAACAAATGACGACTTACCAGACTTCAAAACAATCTCTTCGAAATTACTTGCATCGGCGACTATCACTTCAGCCAAGACCGATGTCGTCAACAAGGCCAATAAAAGTGAAAGAATATTGATTTTTGTAAATCCGACCATTATTGTATCACAGTGAATCGGTTCACTCGTATCTCCCAGCGACTATAAATCTGGTCCGATGTAAAGAATAAAATATTTGAAAACTGAATTAAAAATAAACTCGACAACTAAGTAAGAAACACATGTCATCTCCTATTATATTATACCAAGTTTCATCTAGACCGAAATCCTTAAATGACCAAGTGGCATTTACTGTTCAGAAAACAAAAACACGCCTGAACAATCTTGATATCGCCAAGCACATCTGTACACCGCAATTCAAGATGTAATCAAAAGAAAATTCAAAAAAAAATATTCTGGAAATCAAAAAAATCTTAGTTCGGATGATTACATTTAAACAGTATCTATTTGGTTTGAACTTGACAGATGTGAAAAGAATACTCTGTGAGCGCTCACAAAGTCAGACTATTCCTTCTTTTTTGAAAGTATCCACTGAAGTTGCAATGGTTGAGCTGATTAGACAGAAAAAGCCGCTCAAGGTATCCACCCTTTGCGAATTATGCCATTCAAGAAAGGCAGTTATGAAAAGACCTAAAAATATGCAAAAACTATGTAAAGAATGCTTTTTTCACATTTTTGAAACTGAAATACATCTCACTATTCAAAAAGACAAATTATTTCACAGGGGTGAAAGAGTTGCTATAGGTGCATCAGGAGGCAAGGATTCCACCGTGTTGGCATCGATTTTAAAGACACTTAATGAAAGATATGATTATGGATTAGAGTTGGTTTTATTGAGCATAGATGAAGGGATCATTGGATATAGAGATGATTCATTGGCCACTGTGAAAAGAAACCAAAAACAATACGATATGCCGCTGAAGATCGTGTCGTATAAAGAATTGTACAACTGGACTATGGATGAAATTGTCTCATGCTCAGGTATTAAATCATCATGTACGTACTGTGGGGTGTTAAGAAGACAAGCACTAGATAGAGGTGCGTCGAAATTGGAGATAAATCATGTTGTCACAGGTCATAATGCAGATGATATGGCAGAAACTGTATTGATGAACTTACTTAGAGGTGATAGTGCGAGATTAGAGAATTCAATTAATGTGACAACAAAGAGTTCAGGGTCGCCTATAAAAAGATCAAAGCCATTCAAATATACCTATCAAAAGGAAATTGTTTTGTATGCTCACTATAAAAAGCTAGATTATTTTAGTACTGAATGTTCCTACGCGCCGGAGGCATTCAGAGGTACAGCTAGAGTTCTTTTAAAGAGTTTAGAAAGTATCAGACCCTCTTGTATTTTGGATATCATATATAGTGGTGAGCATTTCAAATTACAAGAAAAGAAACATAGAAATTTAAATAACTATAAGAAACCAATCAATAAAAGAGGAAGCACAGTCAAGGAAAGTGAAATACTGAAAGATGGTTCTGTTTCTTTACTTTCAGAAAAATCAAAAGATGGTAATAGATGTGACAAGTGTGGATACTTATCGATGAACAAGATTTGTAAAGCTTGCATATTGCTTGAAGGTTTGGAGTTAAGCAGGGCAAAATTGACTATTGATGGCGATACATCGGTAGAAGGTGCTGCCAAGGTAATTAAAAGATTAGAAAACCTTGCTTTTTAAAATCCGAATTTCGGGGCCTTTTATTTGTTAAATATTTATTGAAAATTCATTGATAATTTGTATTATAGACTAATATTAAACTTAAGTGAGTCTTTTTACTCAGGTATACTACCACCGATAAACTACCATTGACGTGTGAGCATTCATAACCATTTCACCATTCCCTTTTGAGGCATGATTTACAACATCGAGTATCGAGACACTGAAACAGACCAAGTGTAGAAGAGACAATCAGATATGTTATATGCAAGATTTTTATGGGCAACCTCCAACACCAGCAGTAAACGCCAATGACCATGTTCTTGACATACCGTTATCTAGCCATCTTTCTTGAAAGCCATTATCGCTGAAAAATTTCCAAGCTGTTCCAGGGTCTACAACGGCCAAATTCAACATCAAAATACCCTTCCAACCATCATCAATAGAAACTGCTAGATCTTGCAGCCTCATTTCATTCCACTCTTCTTTCACAAACTGTGTGTTTCTAATATATGATGAAATTGGTGTCGTAGGAAGCATGTGAATTCCGTGAATGTATTCTTTGTTCATACCGAAATAAGTTGCATGATCAATTTTATTTTCGAATAAAATTCCTGACACCTTGTTCGCCCTGAAATTAGGTGGCACGATGTTATTGTCCGATCTGTATAACATGTACAGATTCATAGCCCTTCTCTCTATGGCTAATATTAACCCGGCTAGTCTGCTTAATCTGTCATTACCACTAACCAACCCCCATAATTTGATACCATAGTAACAGTGATAATCCTCACTTGAACTTTCTTCGTCCTTCCCATCGCCATGATCAAATAGACCGTTGGCAAAACTATGCCCATTGAAAAAGTCAAATGCTCTGAAAACAGGAAAGTATGTGTCCTTTGTTGTAGGGTTAGCCACATCTCTGATCAAGGTCTCTACCCAGTCTTTTGACTTAACAAAAAATGATCCATCTCCAAAATGTGAGTCAACCAAGGCCACCAACGCCGCTGCATGAATGTGGTATCCGTAATGGAAATGATGATCATTATAGAAACAATTGCCAAAATCACAATAAAAATTGCCGTCTAGTAATCCTGAGGAGGATACAATGCCTTTCCATTTTGTTTCGTACTTCAATGGTGATTGTTGTTTGTTTGATATAAATCCTTCAAATGACTGTTTCATTTTCTCTAAAAATTGTCTGGTAAGCTGAGCATCCTTCAAAATGAATGCCAAGACGTACAATATGTAAGCTCCTTTATCTAAAATTTTTCCCGATGTATACATGGAATCTGTGTTTGAAGCATTGATAACATCAAAGCTGCTGACTTCCAAAGCAGCGACTTCTTTGATTTTTTGTAATGCAATAGACGAATAAGCTGTTGATCCATGTAGCTCTGACCAAGGATCAAACTGAATTTCTTCTGGTGGTAGTTCTTCCTCTATCACAAAGGAATTTGTCAAATATGCTTGCATCGGACCTTTGCATGTAGAGTCAAGTAT
The DNA here is from genome assembly GCA_030579435.1 of Ogataea nitratoaversa. Taxonomy (NCBI): domain Eukaryota; kingdom Fungi; phylum Ascomycota; class Pichiomycetes; order Pichiales; family Pichiaceae; genus Ogataea; species Ogataea nitratoaversa. Next base: position 166,078 of record JAKTQZ010000021.1, read on the forward strand.
TGAATGAGAAAGTACTTTCTTTGAGGTTGATGAATCAAATGCTTGATATTGGTGAGGCAATGCCCACTGAATTGTAGAACCACTCACCGACTTGCCGGTGGTTTCATAATTGAAACTGTATGTAGCTTTGTTTGTATCTGAATTAACTTTTCCCGATAATGACACTCCAGTTATATAACAACCTGCTGCTAGATCATATTCAGATATATCATTTGCAGGTGTTAATTTAGCAACTTGAATGATAATTTGATTACCACGTACAGCACCATTATTTGCAATAATAGTGTTGGCAGTTTGTATAGTTAGTGAATTGATAGATGAGTAGATAACCCATTTTGTGTTATCAAACAAAGTAGCAATATATTTGGAGAATCCATTTGAGATAGTTCCTAAGTTATCAAATTGTTGAAACCCAACTTTGCTACTAATCCTAGGAGTGATATTCCCCGAGTAAACTGAAGTGATAAACCCCATACCTTGAATAACCTTTGTAGAAAGTGATCCACCACTTGACGATTCAAAACAAACTCCACAGCTAAATCTTTCACATTCACCAACTTTAAACATGTAACTACCTGATTCAAACTCTTGTGCCCCTAGTAAAATGGAGCAGATTCCAACTGGACTGAAGAAATACTTCACCGGGCTGGAATTAGGATCATCCCCAAACACCTTCTGGGAGTTGGAGGTGTGTGATATTGCAAGACCTTTGGCGTTATCATCGACGCTTTGCCAAACACTATAAGGGTGGGTCCAAATCGGTAGATTTTGTGAACCAACTAAAAAGTTACCATAGAAATTGTTCGTTTGAATTGGTTTCTGATTTGAGTTGTCGTAGAAGACAGGTAGAGCGACTGGATGAGTCAGAGTCTGTTCAATCTGTGGGACTGGAGGGTTGATGGATATGGGAAAGCTGAACAAATCATCTTCAAAGGATTCGAGTTGTATTCTTGTATTCGGTGTTACCGTTACACCTGAGGGCACTGAAGCAGGAGGTCTGGAGACAATTGTAGGACGAGGGCCAAATGTGTCTCTAGCTGGAATCGGAGGTGGGGAATCTTGATGGACTGATTGCGGTTGGTTCCACTGATATGATGGTTGTTGTTGTTGTTGTTGTTGTTGTTGTTGTTGCTGTTGCTGTTGCTTGAGCTGGCTGATCTCCTTTTCAACCTTATCTTTAAGGTGTGAAAAAAGTCCCATCGTGATCAGTGTGGTTCAAATTTCTAGTTTCGTTGGCACATAAAGTCAGTCGTGCGAAAAAAATGAAGGATGTGATGATAATCAATGGAGTATATTTATCAGCTTGGCCAAAAAGGAAAAAACTGGAATGTTTGTTGTAAGTAGGAGATATTCGAAAAATATCAAATTCATGTTGCTTTACTCCACAGCCTTCAGAAGTTTAGGCTTGTGATAAATCCTCAGACTTTTATGCACTTGCCACATTCGAACTGAATTTAACCTTGAATTAGAGGTGAAGGGACTTTTCAGACAAAGCATTTATCCATATATCTACATTAAATATACCGTCAGTGCTATTGATCTGGAACCACGTATCATAATGTCGAACAAGTTAGTGAAAATTTGCGGCTTGAGAACAGAAGAAGCTGCCGCCGAAGCCATATCATCAGGTGCCAATTTACTAGGAATCATATTAGTGCCAAACAGGGCCAGAACGATAGATATCGAAACAGCAAAAGATATACGCCAATTGTGTAAACAAACGAGGCAGAGTTTGAACCGGAATTTTATTGATTCGAAAGCCCTTCTTGAACATGTCAGATCACAAACGTCTCTAAAGGGGCCAGAATGGTTTGAATATGGTGCTCAACAAATAATAGAAAATGGTCCTTACTTAGTTGGTGTCTTCCGTAACCAGCCAATAAATGATGTCCTACGGATTGCTGAGGAGATAGATTTAGACTTTATACAACTGCATGGATCTGAAAATTTTCAAGAATTTGTGGAGAAGTCCGCAAGACCTATCATTTCCAGATACGTTTTACAGAATGATAATATCAAGGATGCCATAGTGACACACTCGCATTATTTGCCGCTATTAGACTCGGAACTTGGTGGTGAGGGGAATGTGATTAATTGGAAGGATGCTGCGTTGTTTGGTAAAGAGTTGAATGGTAGATATTTATTAGCTGGTGGACTGACACCAGCAAATGTACAAGATGGTATTACTGTCATTGGGGCACTCGGTGTCGATGTCAGTGGTGGTGTCGAGACTGATGGAGCTAAAGATCTTAAAAAGATCAAAGAATTTCTTGTCAAGGCTCGAGGATAAATTAATTTGAAAACTTCAAAACATTACGATTGTCATTATGAGAAGTACACATTTAAATGGGTCAATTTGTCTTGTTTTGTAATTCCCGATCATATATATATAATATATATATAAACACAATCAGTTTGTGTTGATTAAGGACTTTCGATAATTACATTAAAATAAATTAAGAACCAATATATGTAGTAATTGCTAATTTAATACAAATGACTAACTGATTCAAGCAGAACCAGAGATGAAGAACCATTTGTCAACAGACTTGTCGATTGGAGCAGCTGGCAATGGAGCAGCTTCTGGAATTTCTGGAGAAGATGTGAAAGCACTAGTAGATGCCAAAGTGGTGTTTGTTAAATCAATACCCTTTGGATCAACTTCACCATTGATTAATCTTTGCCATGCAGCAGCAGTTTCTTCAATGACTTCTTCAGCATATTTCTTGTTCTTACATTCACCAGAGAAAGCGAATTGATTTTCTGGTTTACCATCAGGAATTTTGTAAATTCTGAACCATTCATTGGTGGCTCTTAATAAACCTGGTAAATGTTTTTCAACATCTTCAATATCGTTCAATTTTGAAGCTAATGGATCAGTAACATCAATAACGATGACTTTCCAATCGGTTTCACCTTCATCTAATAAAGCCATGACACCTAAAACCTTGACTTGTTTAACTTGACCTGGGTAAGCAACTTGTTCACCAATTTCACAAACATCTAAAGGATCATTGTCACCATTAGCTCTGGTTTCAGGATGAGCAACATTTGGATCTTCCCAAGTTTGAGGGAAAGCACCATAGTTGTGAATGTAACCGTGATGTGGGAAACAATTTCTAACAAATCTTAATTTACCTTTCTTAGTATCTTGAATAATTGGGTTTAATTTTTCTTCTTTAGAAATTTCTAATTTAGCATTGGTCCATCTTGGAACTTCAACAATAAAATTCAAGATTTGTTTTGATTCATCAGCGTATAATGGGATATCGTGGAAAGGAGAGATTGGTTTACCATCTTTTTCAATGAAAACTTTGTAATCTAAAGTGTTGGCAGCACCAACTTGTCTAGTAGTGTAAGTCATTATATAATCTGTGAGTGATTAATGATTCTACAAGATTAGAAAAGAACTATTATTAAAGAATATTAATCAATCAAATCAAAGCAAAACAATACAGTATTTAAATGTCCTAACAAGACAAAAAACGAGAATAGAAAGCGATTGATACTGTCAAACTAGTTACATAATGGGAAAGCATATTACAGTAACCAATTCTCCAGTTGTTATTGTCAATTGATTGGAAACAAAACAAAAACCTTCCAACAATCTCCAAGCAATTTTCCACAGACCACCAACAAAGTTCCAAGTTTCAACTGTAAACCTCGGACGAAGGCTTCGTGTCTGGTGTAATAAATTTCTATATTGATATATATTATGAACGTGCAAATTCACGGCCACACTGCCCAGACCTTCCTCCGCAGCACGCACGCGCGCGGTCTCTGAAAATTTGAAATTTTCTGTTTAAGTTTGACAAGTACTTACCTAATAAAAGATATTATCACGTGCGCAAAGTCAAGGGTTATGGCGCCACAGTTTTGTTTTTGTTTTTGGCAAATCTTGGCATGTACATCTTTACACGTTTAATTTCGCGGCGGTTAATTATGTACAGGCATGGCATGGGGGATATTATCCTTTTAATTATCAAAACTACAGTGAAGGAAATTATGAAGCAATACTCCCTAAACCCGATAAAATTAGATTATAAACTTCTCCTGAAATATATAAACGGTGGATAAAATACAAAAAATACACAGGAAACAAACAACAAGCAAATAGAAACAAAGAAAACAAAACAGTAAAAGAATAGAGTAGGCAACTCATGGGCCTGAGACGTGATGGGAAAGAGCAATCCTGTAATCATTGAAAAAACTGTAACCCATAAACAAACCAGTGGGGAGGTGGGGGGATAATAAACACTGTTGAACAGAAAAAGAGAGAGAGATAGAGACACATTAGAAACAACAGCCAGACTTCCATAAAAATTAGTAGCTCAAACGCAATTGAGTCATTCTAAAACAATTAAACTTTAACAGCTTCACTGTAATCAGGTGGTGGTCCTGTCCAGTTGGCAGTACCATCATCTTCTAAAATAGCAGCTTCATCAGTAACTGATAGTTTACCCTCTGCTAATTCGAGGAACCTTGAACTCAACCCTTGAGAATCTCTTGCGATCCAAATTTGAGGTTCTTCATCATTAATAGCAGGATCATTATAACCGTTCTGAGCATCTGATTCACTCAAAACAATACGTTCTTGGAATGAGTGAGGTAATATGGATCTAGCATATTGGAATGATAAGTAAGTACGTGGTTTGAAAAATCTTTGAAAGAATGACTTGATAAATGAAGGACTTGCATATGATTTAACATTGAAATTAGTTGGTGAATCACCACGTTCACCACCGTTATAACCACTTTGAGAACCAGAACCAGTTTCCAAGTCTTTTTCTTCATTGAATGGTTTTTCTTCATTATCTAAAGTACCAATTCTATCCAAATCAGCTGCTGTATTAGATTCAGATAATAGAGAATGTTGTTGTTGATAACTACTTGTCTTTTGATGTGTCTTGATATCATAATTACCAGTGTTATCATTAGCATTATCGGCAAATGGACTACCAGAATGATTATGATTACCATCACTGGTTCCTTTGTTAGATAAATCTTCAGTTGCAGTACTTGGAACACCATTTTGGAAGTAATTTTGACCTTCCTCTTTGATTTGAGAATATCCTTGATCCTTCATTGGATAACTACCAACAACACCAGTATCAACTTCTTTGATTGCACCAATTGGAACAGTATCAAGAACAGGTTCAAAAATACGTCTGAAATATAAATGTGCTGCAACGGTTGCAGCTAATAAAACAGCCTCCAAAGCAACACATGCCCAATTCTTTGGCATGACAAACAATGCAAGTAAACAAATTTCAGCCAAATATAAACCAACGAAAACTTCAAACAATGCCAATGGATAATTACGACCTCTGTTGTCATAATTACGATCAAAAACATAATTCAAATTGTATAACCATGCAATATAAATCAAAATATATGCAATCACGGTAAAGGCAATAATAATTGGTGCAATTATAGAATAAGACAACATAATAACGGTGAATAAACCATAAGATGCATAAGTAGTACCCCATGAAGGAGCCGATAAATTGTTATAACGATTCCATTTTTGTCTTGGTGTACTATCTAAAACCCTACCAAGAATAAAAGATAATATCAAACCAACAATTTGGGCCAAGGCACCTGAACTGATTGATAAACCTTGAAGTAACATATATGAGATATAGAAATTGGCTGCAGGTGGTAATTTTTGACCTAATAATGTCATTGCATTAGATGGATCATCAACAATGTCAGTAACTGTTGAAGAAGCGGAGGATGCTAAAGTAACAACTAAAAACACTTGAACAACTAAGAAAGCAAAGTACCATTGTTGAGTCCATCTTTCAACATCTTGTATTGTCATACAACCACCAACTTTACCCATTTTTCTGATGAATGGAGGTAATAGAGCCATCAAAATTGCTAATGCAACTGTTGGTAATAAACCTGTAATAAGACCCAGTAAGACACTTGGTAAATTATTAATAAATTTCAAGAAATGAACTTTAGAAATTAAGAAATTAATATTTGAAATAGCACCAACAGCTGCAACTGGAATTGCCCAAAAGATAATTAATAGAGTTAAAACAACAACAGCCAAGATTTTTTTGGATGATCTAGTTTTGAAACTTAAACCTGAATTCTCCCAAATAACATCTTCAGGTGCAATTCCTGTCCATCTTCTAGAAAGTTTCAATTCTTTTGAATAAGGAACAGCTTGATAAGCTCTTTGTAATTCTAAATGATTAATAAATTCAATGAAAACTGAACCAGTTTTATCAAATCCATCAGGATAACTTTCTTGTTCAGAACTAATTTGAGTGTTATATTCACTTAATTCATCAATACCAGTAGTAAATAATTTCTTTTTTGGATATAAGAATGGAATTGGCTTATCTTTATAAGTTGGTAATTTCTTTTCAGGAATATATGAAACTAATTCATTTGATGGTTCAGGAATTGGTTTATTTTTTTTAATTGCTTTTGCTCTCATTTTGATAGATTTAATTAAAACTTTATTCATACCACCTTCTATTTTACCACCTAATTTAGTTCTCTTTTTAATCAATTTTTGTAATTCATTTGTCTTTCTAGTATACCAAATATTGACAGAAGCAGGGAATAAACGAACCAAAGTATCTTCATTCAAAAGAGATTCAGGAACGTTATCAATCAATAAAGTCTTAGAAGATTGTAAAGAAGCATATTTTGGAGTGGTTTCAATTGCATGTCTGAAACTAGTATAAAAGATCAATTCTTTATAAATCGTATAAATGATTAAACCAAAGAATATCCAAGAAGCGAAAACATGAGCAAATGTTCTCCATTTATGTATAATATTGGAATAAGAGATGATATCAAAACCTTTTGAAGTTCCACCACCAGTAGCATTGACTGCAAATAACAAAGGCCATAAAACCAATCCACCAAGAAGACCCAAGGTGGCAAAAGTTAACAGATAACGTAAAAAGAAGTAACCATCAACACCTGTTTTCTCAATGATGTATGATTCTGGTTTAGACAGAATCAAAGTGATCCAAGAAAAGGCACCTTTTGGAGCATTAGAAACTTTCAGATTCTGTGGAACAGAATCAACAGTTGCTCTTGGTTGATAAACTCTTTTGTATTTGTTTTTCAACAAAACGAAAATCGAAACAAAGATAAGGAAAATGACACCATTGAATATCAAAGTGGTGACAAAAGCAGAGACAGATGAACTGCTCTGAGTCTTTTGATCAGCCATTATAAATAAAATTGATCTCTTGTTATAGAATTGTAAACTAAAAAAAAAAAAGATCAATTGAATTAATGACTCAACAACTGTGTAGATTATAGATTCAGTAAAAGAATTATAAAGAAAAAAGACAATGTGTGTATTTGAATTGTCTATTCTTTTTTTAAAAAAAATTAAAACAGAAAAAAAAAAGCAAGTTGGAATAGATGATATATTTATAACCGTTTAAAGAGTTGATTGATCTAACCAATGTAAACAATTGAACGTGAAGAGCAATAGAGCAAGAAAGCAAAGCAAGCAGAGAAAAAAAAAAAAAAAAAAAAACAGAAAAAAAATTACAAGCACAAACAAAACAAACAAAAACAAAAGCGAACGGAAAAAAGAACATTAAAACAAAGAAATAGAACAATTTGAAATTAATGTGCGGCTGCAGTGCACGAAATGTACCTGACGAATTCCAGTTGTAAAGAATTGTAATAAAGTTGTTTGGTGTTTTAATTTTTTTGGTGTTTTTGGTGTTTAATCGGTATTTGTTATGTTATAGTTAAGTCAATTCAATTCAATTTCAATTGCATAGTGTCTCATCCTAATAGATAAATAAAATAATTAAATAAACTACCTATTTCAATTGGCTAAACAAACCACCAACCAAAACAAATGGCTCTTTTAAAAATATACACAGCCTGACGATCATATTGTTCTATTTGTCGGTGCTAACTATTTTAGTCTACGGTGAATGAATGAATGAATGAATGAATTATCAGTAAACTAAGTTAGTTTAGTTTTGTAATATATATACAACATTGAACATACACCACGTATACCAATACCACAGTATATGGAGTTACGTTACTGGTCAGTCTTAGTTTGCACTGAACCGTTGCAGTAGTCGGTCGCCAATAAAGACGTTATAATAAATCAAATCATTCGTGTTTTTTCACATAGTTAAAGTTTGTCGCTTACTTTGAATATGTGACTTGATGCAGGAGAGTGATTTAAATACATTGTTTAATGTTCGCGTTTGTTATCGATTATTGAAACATTTGACGTGAAATTCTAAGAGTAATTAACCATGGTCAGTGTGCCAAGTGGCGGGTACTGAGACCTGTGTGAGACCTGAGACCTGACTCTTGACTCTTGACAAGTTAATTGCAGATCTCAAAAGTAGTAAATAATAAACCATTTTGCAAACATACACACACATATCACATGCATGCCAGTGACCGATCAACTTAACGTTTAAATTACAAATTTGGCCTTGAGTATTTTCCCACCCCGGCCCATATATCCAATGTAGTACGTAGTACGTACTACGTACACGTTGTTGATAATCTTAATTTCAAGGTTACTTACTTTCTTACTTTCTAGTGTTTTTTTGATTGAATTCTTACACACATAACCATTTCATCAATCTTGAACTAGTTTATGGTGTCATATTACTAGTCTACTTCTTACAATCAACAAACAAAACTTGTTTTTGGCTCCTTAATGATAACCCTCCACTTTTTTATTATGGACCGTTCTTTAATATTATAAAATTACCACAGGGGAATTTCACTTGCTTGTCTAACTCCAGCCCCAGCCCCAGCCCCAGCCCCAGCCCCAGCTCAAGCCCCAGCTCAAGCTTTGCTAAAATTTATAATATTTTTAATTACGTCATTCAAAGATAGTTAATAGTCGATCGTCGCCGTGTTGCGTCTACGTGAATTCATCATCTTTGCACCATTTGGGTTTTGATTATATAATATATTATATACACCTGCCGCACACGTTTCGACTGACTCCGTCACTCAGGCTAATTTTAAGATAATGCAATCTATCGTGTGTGTATTATAATATATATACATGGTGTATTGATTGATTGATAAATTGAGCCATATGGGTGGGTCTATATCCATATCTAGACGTACATATGTATAATCAGTTTATTTCTAGTTCACAACAACTATATTTAATCTCATCACTATAACAATATATTACTACAAGACTAAAAACTATTTGTGAAAACATGAAGGTATGCTTTAATTTATTACATTTGTTGATTATCTTTATATAAATTGATTAAACTAACATTCGAACAAAACAATCATTGTTTCTCTTTTTTTTTGTCTTTTACAGTATATTGATGAATTTGACATAGATTTAGTTAATCAGGCTTTAACTTTTGATACTACTGATGCTCACGTTCAAGGAGTGTGTGATCTATTCACCACCAAACCAATAGGCTCTGATCGGAAATTATATAAAACACTCGATAAATTATATTCCAATAACACCAGTGATAACAATACTGACGGTCAACAACAACAACAACAACAAGATTCCCAAATAAATGAAGCTTTGAGCAATACCAGTATACATCAACTTGAAGATGATATCGTACCTTCGTCAGTAAACAATTCATTCATTAGTCCTGAATTCATCAAATTGAAGAAAAGATCATCGAGCTATTCTCATCCAACAACTAAACCTATATCAAGTATATTGTATAACCAACCACAACAACAACAACAACAACAAGGCGTTGATATTTCAAAGAATAGAAGTAAATCCTTCCATTCTCCATATATGTCTCCACCAAAATCTTTACCAAAAGGTGATAACTTTTCTGAGAATATAAAACAACTTCATTTGGATGTTGTTGACAACAACACGAATGATCCTAGTGATGATTGGAAATCAAATGATCATTCTCCATTTGGTCCATTAAGTCAACAATCTTCACGTAGATTGTTTGCTTATTTGATTGCAATTTTGAATTCAACCTATCCTGATCATGATTTTTCAAGTGTTCAACCAACAAATTTCACATTAATTTCTTCTCCTGCAGATTTAATATATCGTATAAATAATTTACTTATATCCTTAGGTAAATCTTCTGGATTAGATTGGATTTGGCAAACTGTTAATACTCATATGGAATTAGATGATTGTACTTGTTTCCAATATGAACCTGAACAAGAGTTTTTAAATGATTTAAATGGTATCTTATGGTGCAATATGTATTTCATTTATAACAAGAAAAAGAAAAGAGTTGCATTTTTGAATTTTTCAGCAACTAGGTTACCTAACAATGGAATTACAGAAACTAGACGAAATTCTAGTAGTAAGAATAGTAGTGGAACTGTTGGATTTGGTATATTGAATGGTAGAAGAGATAGCAAAGTTGGTACTTTAGATGAAGAATCGGGTGCTTTTGATGAGTCTCAAGAAGAATACGATTTACGATATAGTAATGAAAGACCATTAGGTGTTACATATGAGGACGTTTTTGATGATGATGATGAAGATGCAATTATTGAAGATGAAGAGGACGATATTGAATTTGAAGAAGATGATTATGATGATGAAGATGGTGACGTGATTGAAGAAGATGATGAGGATGAATTAGATCCAGAAGAATTATTAAATGAAAGACAAGATGATGATGAAGGAGATGGTGATTATGATATGAAAACTGAATAATTAACAGTTGATAATATTGAAATGAGTTGGAGATTGTTTTGTTATTTTTATCATGTTCTTGCGTGTTATTTTTTTGTAGAAATTTTCTATTTTGATCAAATTATTTTACTTAACTTATATGTGACTTAGTTTCACTTCGATTTTATTTACTTTTATGTATTTTAGAGCTATTATAATAGAATTGCTTTGGTTAAGCGCTTGAATTGAGAATTTTCAATAATTAAACATTAAACATGACACCACTCATTAATGCAAACCCTCTATTATTTACATGTATTAATCATTCATTCTCTTTCACTTCTGAAACACACACAATTTAAAATAATTAGTGATATATGCATCATCAACCAAGATTGAACATGTTTATTTCTATTTCTTTCACTTCAACGTAGCAAATCTCTTTCTATTCAACACTCTACCCACCCAGCAAATTATAAACCACCACCATCGCCGCGCTCTAGTCTCTAGTCTTACCCACCACGTAAAATTTAGTAAACAAAAGCAAGTCGCCAAAACGCGAAGTTTCTAAAAAGTTCACTATACCCCAAAGATCAACTGCTCTTTGCACGAATATATGATATAATAATATGACCAATCTATTCTTCAATTAAATTATATACCAATTATTACAATAATCCTTATCCTAAACAAGCTCACATAAAGAGCTGAGATATTAGTACCTGATTATGAACCTAGTTTCTGAATCGCCTAATGACTTGCCCATACTTCTGAAAGATCAATACATCAATCTTTTGAATTCGTTTGACAAGAATGGTATCACTTCACAAGAATTATTGTTATCTACATCCACCAGCATATCAAGAAAATTAAACAATAAATCCATCATAGAAATTGAAAATTTCATTAATGAATATAAATCAAACTTGACTTCCAGTTTATTTGACACTCAAAGTAATACCAGTTTACATTCACTAGCTGATGAATCACTGGATGATGAATTACTAACTTTTACAACGGGTGACGATAAGTTAGATAATACACTTCATGGTGGTATTCCCACTGGTGGTTATTTGATTGAAGTTACAGGAGGTTCAGCAACTGGGAAATCCAACCTATTGATGAGTTTAGCAGTGACTGCACAGCTACCTAGAGAGTTCAATGGATTAGGACCTTCCATTTTCCAATCTGATGGAATCAACCAAGATGATTATGTCAATGTCATGTATATCACAACTGAATCTCCTCTTAGTACTCAAAGGTTAAATCAGATTACTAAACATTATACAGATTTATTAGTTGAGAATGGGATCTCAGATACAAATCTTCATCCTCATTTAGATAATGTTGTAACTCCAACTACTTCATTGCCAGATATCGAATCTCAGGATCATTGTTTGTTTGTTCAATTGCCAATATTATTAAAAAGAAATAAAAAGATCAAACTAGTTATATTAGATTCAATAACACATCATATTAGATCCGAATTGAGTGATTATCAACTTAGATCAGCATACGTTTTAAAAATCTCAAAACATTTGAAGAATATGTGTTTAACTTATAACGTTTCCATAATTGTGGCAAATCAAGTCACTGACAAACCTACAAGTAACGTCACAGGAGATGGATTATTTTTGAAAATGAATTCAGACTATCAACTAGGTTGGTTGTATGGATGGGAAGATGTTGGGGTTGTTTATAGACAACTAACATCAAAACGTGAGGGTGTTGATAAAGGAGAATATGACTTTTATGATGATATTGATTACAAAGGATATGTAGGTGATAATAATAAAAATGAAAATTCATTCAACAGCAGTAGCAATGGAGATGTCAATAGTAACTATTCTGTATCTGATCATGTGAAAAGTGAACGAAAAATGTTATTTGAATCAAATTATAGATCTAAAGTCTCCAAAATTAAAACGATTCCTGCTTTAGGCTTAACATGGTTGAACTACATAGACGTAAGAATCTCATTAAGTAAAGAATATAAGCCTATTCTTAATGAAGGATTGATTGACGAATTTAGCGAAGAATTAGGTATTGATACAAGTCAACTAATATCAGAAGCCAATGGAATTCAAGGATCAGCGGAATCGAATAATGAACAATCTTTCGATAATAAGAATAAGAAAAGAAAAACAATGGTTGATATATTATCTTCCAACGAATACCTTGCAAATCATAATTTTGAAACAGTAAGGTATTTAAAAGTTGTGTTTAGCCCATTTATTGCGAGTACAAGTTTACAAGAATGTCCATTTGAAATTTGGAATGGTGGTATAAGGTCTGCCTAGCTAGCTAGCATCGAGTTCAAATTAATTAACTATATATAAAAAATTATAAATTTATGTACTGGAGTCGTCAAATGGAGATAAACTTTGCGGCGCGAATCAATCAATTTCCCCAGATTATAAAAAATTTGAGAAAGGTTTTCTGTTTTGCTTCATTGGAATTGTTCATTGCAAGCTAGTGTAATAGAGTTTTGATTCGTCGTTTTTATCTTTCAAATTGAATAATTACTAAACCGTCCTATATTTCAAATACGTCCGTATTAAAGCCCAGTTAGTTGTTACTACTTTATTTCAACTAATCACCAGTCTTCAAAACCAACAGCACTAGTAACAAACTTTGGTTTGATGAATCTTATTTCATTTTCAATTCCGAATTGATCTAATTCATTCAACTCTTCTGTGGTCAATTTGAGATCTTTAAAGCCTTTAGAGACTCTCGCAGCGTTGGTTGATCTTGGTATGACAACTCTACCAGCCTGAACATGATAATTGACTAAGATGTCAGCCGGTGTTGCATCATACTTCTCGGCTAACTTGATCACTAATGGAATTTTCAAGTTTGGTGCGCCAGTTGACCCTAATGGAGAATAAGCTTCAATAACAATACCTTTAGATTCAGCAAACTTAACTAGTTCAACTTGTGGTAAACGAGGGTGTAGTTCGACTTGGTTAACAGCAGGCACAACATCTGTTTCTTTCAATAATCTTTCCAATTTTGTAATGTTGTAATTTGAAACACCAATTGCCTTGACTTTATCAGTTGTCTTGTAAATTTCAATAAGTTTTTTATAAGTGTCTAAGTAATCAGCACCTTCAACGTAAAGGTAATTACCTTCGCTGTCAGTTGGAATACCAGGCTCTCCGTTTTCGTCACTCTTAAAAGCTATTGGACAATGCTGTAATAACAAATCAACATAATCCAATTGAAGATCTTTCAATGATTTTTCCAAAGACTTGATTGGATTGTTCCATAATGAAGGCCAAACTTTGGTAGTGATGAATAAGTCTTCTCTCTTCACTTTCCCTTCCTTGAATAATTCAGCCAAAACTTCACCAATAACAGCTTCAGTTCCATAAAACCAAGCTGTATCGATGTGTAAATATTTAGCATCGACTAATGCTGCAACAATAACTTCTCTTAATTGCTGATGGAATTCTGGCTTAACAGCGGTTCCAAGAGCTACAGATGGAATGTAAGCTCCTGTATTCAATTTAACCTTATATGATAATGCTGACATTTTTTGCAAGCTTGTGAATGATATAGTAAGAACCCATAAGAATCAATGAGTTTATGATTGAAAGAAATTGATGAGCATTCAATGGAGAAACTTTATGCTGTTTTATAGGCGTGCTGTTCGGGGAGTTAAATTCTCTGATTGGTAATTACTAATTAGTAATCCATATCGATCGCTCGGTCTCCATGGATTTTACGCTTCTGCGTTTTTTTATAAGCAAATGCGAAAACAAAATACAATTCGTTATTAAAGAAGGTTTTTCCAAAATGCGAAACAGATTTGGATTTAATTTTACGTAATCAAGAATAAGCATACTGCAAAACGTTTGCTTCGAAATATTTGCATCCTTAGAATGGGTGTTTAGTGTTGACCTATATAAAGTTATAAACCTAAAGAAATTAATTTTATATGTACAAACTCAAAAAATAATACATACTCTATTACTATATAAACTCAAATAATTATTAAGCAAAAGCCGTAAAGAAAAAGCAGCTCAAAATTGGAACTTACTTGTAAAAGCGCTAGTTAATTTTCTAACTGCCTCCTCGCTAGGATCATTTTCCATTGCAGTGCTTGCATTACTGCCCCTTCTACTCTTATTCACTAAACGGTCGCCGTAATTGTTTTGAACAGAATGGTACGAATTATATGAATAAGTGGAATTCAAATCATCAGCAACAACACTACCATCACCAATCGTGCTTGCACCACCCCCTAATTTCGGCCAATGGGAATTTCTTAAGTCTAGTTGCCTTTGGAAATTGCTGGCACCTCCATTACTAGCACCACCATCATACGACACCAAACTTGCAGTATCGAATGTTTTCCTTGAGGATACTTCACTTGTAGCTTGAGATGATGATCTTGAGAAGTTACCATATCTACCACGTCCTCCTTGGCCTGAGTTGTTGTAAGATCTGGTTAATTGAACAGAACTCAATTGTAGGTTATCTAACAAACCTTCCACAAGACATCCCTTTTCTCTGAAGTAAATTAATAAATGATTCCATAATATATTTTTGCTCAAAGCTTTTGGATTACCCATAATGAATAAACCATATTTAGCACGAGTTAATGCAACGTTCAAACGTCTTGGATCACTTAAAAATCCAATCTTTTGTTGTTCATTGGCACGAACACAAGATAATATAATATAATCCTTTTCCCGACCTTGGAAAGCGTCGACTGATGCCACTTCGATATCCATGTATAATGATTTATCGGTCATGGTACCATTCAATTGCATATATTGAACAACATACGCTCTTTGGCCTTCGTACGGTGTGATGACACCAATTTGGCTGGGTTTAACACCATCTTTGAATAATTTAGTTATGATTCTTTCACAGTTCATGGCTTCTATTCTATTCACAAATGATGTACCAGATCCTGAAATTTCTTCACGCCCATAAACTGCCCAGAACATCATTGGAGTCTCCCTAATTGGCCATGGGAAAGTGGAGCCGTGAATTGTTCTGTGTTCTGCGGTGACACCATTCTGTAAACTACCTTCATAAAACATATTACTTGGGAACTCGGACAAGCATGGATTCATACGATATTGAACATCTAGACGAATTGGTATATGTCCTAGCAATATTAGTCTTTCAAATAAAGATTGTCTTAAACCTGCATCACCAGCTTTCCTGTTCAATATAACGGGGCCTAATTGTTGATGATCCCCCACTAAAATGACTTGTTTGGCACCTTTCACAATTGGAATTAAACACTCTGGCTCTGAAGCTTGAGTACTTTCATCAATTAATACTGTTCTAAACTTAAAGTCTTTCAATCTTTTATCGGCTGCACCAACACAGGTACAACAAATGACCTGGGCACCTCTTAAAAGAGCAAACTCTGACTTTCTCACAGCAGCAGTGTATTTATGTGTATCCTCAGAGGACAATTCACCCACTTCCTCTTTCAATTTAATTAATCTTTTTAATTCATTTTTTGCACCTTCTTTGATTAATGTATGTAAAGATAAAGAAACAACTGAAGTTTCAACATCTTCTCTACTTCTAGCAGTTAATCTGATAACTTTTAGACCTAAACTATTCAGTTTAGCGGCTAAATGATCGACTGCAACGTTGGAAGGAGCACAGACTAATATTTTTTCTTTATTAATTTGTGACAAATGATAGATAATAGTGGCGGATGTGACTGTTTTACCAGTACCTGGGGGTCCTTGAATTAAAGATAATGGTCTTTGTAAAACACTTCTGACTGCACTTGCTTGAGATATATTTAATTCTGCTAAATTGGGAATTGAAAAAATTTTAGGTAAATCAACATCAAATTCAACAGGTGCTAGATCCTCACCCAGTAATGAATGATAAAGGTAAGCAGACACTGATTCTTTCTTGACGGCGAATGATTTCATTGCTTCTTGCATTCTTTCGTATGCAGTACCTTTCCAAACAAATTCAGCAGTAAAGTTGGTGGTCAAATGAGTAGGCGGGCTGTTCTTACTTGAATTCAATTCTAATGTGAACGACTCTTGTAAAGCTCCAGGTAATCTGATTATGTAACCTTGTTGTTCCCAAGAATAACCCAATTGAGTACCTGAATATCTTAAAATTATTTCATCGCCGACAGCAATTTTGATTCCAGATGAATCATAAGTGGAAAAGGCAAATGATGCCAAATGTTTATTATTCAAACCTAAACCCCATTTAACACTCAAATGCTCTAAAGCTTGAGATTCTTTCAGTAACTTATCATAATCTGCTTCGAGTTGAACTAAAGGGGCAAAAGATCTTTGATATTGATAAGCATCAGAATAACGCATCAAAATTGGTACTATTTCTTCTGCCTCTGGCTTATCAACATCTTCCAAAGTAGCATCCCTATTCAATCTCCAACTAGTTTCCAATTTGGCAATTTGTGAATTTGTAACTATACTAGCATCAACGGAATCTGCTCCAGTAGGTGTAGATGCAACCCATGGTAAGAAAGCCCTATCTTCGATTAAAG
This sequence comes from Ogataea nitratoaversa, assembly GCA_030579435.1. Taxonomy (NCBI): domain Eukaryota; kingdom Fungi; phylum Ascomycota; class Pichiomycetes; order Pichiales; family Pichiaceae; genus Ogataea; species Ogataea nitratoaversa. The sequence goes on from JAKTQZ010000021.1 coordinate 183,204, forward strand.
CTTGCCATTGAGAGACATCCCAATGAACATCTTTATGTTGAGCACACGGTAGTCTACACAAAATAACAACCACTGAGTCAACTTTTGCAGAGACAAACCCAAGAACCAGAACGTTTTTATTACCACATTTATAACATTCTAAAGTAATATCACCTAAGTCTGAATCGGGATGTAATGAAACAACATTATGTTTAGACATGACTAAATGAGTAACTATATGAGATCCTGATCCTGAAGTCTTAGAATTACAGAACCATTTGTTACAGGATTCACATTTCACCACACAACCTGGTGAATGTATTCCACAATATGAGCATGCATGATCTGGTTTTTCATGATGTTCTTGTATATCAAAAGAAGTGCCTGTGATCTCTTCGTAGTATTCATTTGAATAAGAGTCAACTAAGGAAATGGAGTCAGTAAGTAACGTCGCCTCAGATGGGGTGGCAACACTTGCGATATCAGACATTGTTTGTTTGTACTTTGATTTTTGATTTACTCCGACGTATCTTTGAACGTACCACTGATATCGTAAACTTGAAGAAATTTATATTTCCTTCAAAAAAATTAATATCAGTTGTAATATAAATACACCTGTTTGTTTTCTGTTGTTCTTTCTCAAATTAAAATTCGATTAGATCGAACTTGAGTGCAAAAAAAATAGAAAAATTCAAGTGATAAGTAAAAATGAAAAACGGACAATTTTAATTTTCAAAAATCATTCATTCAACAGCTTCAACACTAATTTATCAAGTAACAGAAAGACAATAAGAAATATGTTGATTGTGAAACGGCCAAAATCCAGATGATTTTAACTGGTTTAGAGATATCAAATGCTTCACCATTTTAGTTTTAACTTTTCATCTTTTCAACTTTTCAAACTTTGAGATTTTTCCATCTAGCGAAAATAATATGTTTGGTGTAGAGGTGTTATATAACTCATGTATTGTATTAGGCTTGAAGCCTATAGGCGTCTACCATGTAATTAATAATAAATATTAAATATATTGATTCCATCTTATTGTTTTAGTTCTTTACTGATCTAAAGAATAAGATATGTGGATAAAATCAGATTTAAATATAAAGTATTCATCTAATTCGAAGATATATATTTATGTCTGTCTTTGAACATATGATAATTACTGTAAAGAAAATTAAAATATTTAAACGAGCCAAAATGATACATAATTGATTGATAATGATCGCCTGAACAAGGTATCATTATCCATTCAATTCAATTCAAATTAAGTCAAGACAAGTCAAGTCAATAATGTTCTTCTGATAAAATGTACTGGTCACCTATACATATTTACATACAAATTGTGTTTTTCTTTTTGTATATGATGAAAGTGCAGTCTGTCAATAGAGAGGGTCTTTAGTTCCACAAGCGCATTCAACTTCTTGCCACACCTAAACTGTTTTTACACAAATTTACTTTCATTTTAAAGCGCGTGTCTTTATGTTCAAATTATTTCCAGGTTTCCTGTTTACCTTACTGTTTGAAAAATATTTCGTTCTCTTGTTTCAACCTTTAGTTTTCTTCTAAGTTTGTTTGTAAACTTTGACACTTAAGTAAGAGTGAATTTTTTCGGTCTAAAAGGGATGATCTCTCTCTGGTAGCGCACTTGTTGAAAATCTTATCTGATATTATTACCAGGGCCAGACGCCGGTACAAAAGTATGTGCTTTTGCTCCAGTCGAAGCTCTTTGCTATCTGATGAAATATTTGGCTGTCCCAGATTTGCTGTATGATTGTGTTGGTATCTTAAATAGCTCCGAAACCCGTATCAGTTCAATTTACTGAAATACAGCTCTGGATATTTCAAGAAACTTTCGCAACATGCTGAAATTGACACCTGATTTGATTCCCCAGAGTTACTTAGATAAGCACTGCCACACGGTAACTGAGGTGGTTCACTTGATTGTTCTTTACTAGCTTGCTTGTCTTTTCTTATTCTCCTGATCTTTTTGTTTTTATGTTTGCTCAACCAAATCGATCTCTTAACGAGCTTCATCTTTAGTATTTACAATTATATTACTTGTTTCCAACTATCCAAAATTGTCTACTGAAATTTTATTGCACTCCTACATATCACAGCAAGTTTAACGATAAACTTTATTACTTCCGCTAAGTGTTTTATGGCAAAAGATTTCGTGGGTTCTTTTCAAGCTGGTCAATTCTAGAAATCAGACACTCTTTGATCTCTGATAACTCAACTTCGATTTTCTCTGTTAGCTTAGCTTCCAGTTTCTCCATATAGGCTTCCTGCTGCTTGAGTAACTCGGAACCAGAAGATATCTTATGCACTCGTCCATTCCCAATTGATTCGTCGCAATTAACAACCACCATATTATTGACAGCTCCATGGATGTGAGATACTATATGGCGAACTTCTAGTACCCTTGGGGTTGCCTTTGTCTGCTTTTCCCTCCCACTAATTTCTGATGAGTCGTCCAAAATCTCCTCCTCAATCCTGATTGATGAAGTCGCACTCTGCCCATCTTCATCATCTTCATCATTTTCATCATTTTCATCATTTTCATCACTTTCATCATCATTTACAACAGAATTAACTCGAAAAGGTTCTCTTGTTGGAAAAGGCGTAAGTCTTGCTCTTCCTTTTCTCAAATCCTCATGCCTCTTGTTCTCGTTATCCTTGTCGTTAAGGCCATTGGAAATGAACCCATCAATCTGTTCGAGCGTCATTTCGATCTCACTCAGGTTTATTATACCTCCACCACCTGTACGAGTTTTTTCCATACTCATTTTCTGCTTGAATCTTCTAAGCAACTCTTCGTATCTAGCCTTTAAAGTTCTATATTGTCTTGTTTTCTTGTTGAACTTACGATTAAATAGATCAAGGATCTCTAACCACAACGATTTCTTGATCAGTTTCTTGTTCAAAATTTCCGGGCATCGATGAAGAACATGAGTCACCAAAAATCTGTCTTTCTCCTCAGTCCAAGTACCCATCTTTAGTGTGTGGATTAACTTCAAAAATTACAAGAAAAATAATAAGAAACACGAAAGTTGACTGCTCAAAACATGGAAATCTGGTGTCTGCATCCAAATATTTTAGAGCATGGTTCTTGCTTGAATCGAAGGGGTGTTTGATTGCATAACTTTTTATTTGTTTTTGATTAGGTAAACACGCATTAAAATATTTTATTGCATTCCATTCGCTACTGGTTGTAACAAGATTTCAAGCGTGATTTTAATTCATAGTAACTGACTACATTGCACTATTGAAAATCGCCCATGATCTGTAACGGCAACAACACCACGCGCTTGGTGCGGACGTACGCGGAGATTATAATTAATTTTGAGTGTTTTTTTTTGGGATTTTTTTCGGTTAAAAAACAAATTGGTATATATTTGATAATATTTGGCAGATAATTTTTGAATTTCGGTAATCTTACAAATTACTAATTTAATGCACAATTGAAAGGATGAAAGCCAAGTAGAATGAAATCGAATCTTAAGGTTAAAATTTTACGAACAGATCGGAAGGAAGTGTAAATTGTCAAGGTAAGAAATATATGTATGTAACTAAATGGGGTGATTCCATCTTCATATATCGCATGATAATGAATAAAATAAGAGGGCAGTGTATAAATATAAATGTATCGATTCGGTTTTATCATGAATTTTTTATAATAAATAGATCGATCGTATCATAAAATCTTGTAATATATAATAAACGTTAATTAGCTCGGAGATTATTAAGTATAAATTAAGCGGTAATTTTTAACAAAGTACATGGATTACATTGGGCAATTTGTTGTGCGTGATGGATGACTTTTAGTATATTATTGTATATATCTTTGTAACATGACTATTATCTACAGTGAAATTATAGACAATTCAAACTTTGAATTTGATTGAGTTGAAATTTAGGTTAGAATTGTAAAACAAAAATTTGGGTCACCTTTACCTACAATATAAACAACAAAACTAGTAATTAATTTAATATTCGAGACAACTAATTACTAGAAATATTGTTGTAAAATGTTGTTTTAACTTTTTCATGATAATAAAAATAATAATAAATTATAATCGAACCAATTATGGTAAACTATTTAATGATTCATAACTATGTAATGATGAAGTAAACATAAAATCATATAAAGTTATAAACATAAAAATAAAGACAACCTTTCACCTTGTAATGAGTTGGATAGAAGGCCCCTTCTAAATTTTTGTGCATGCCTGGGCCCTGGAGGTCTGGCCACTATGGACTATGAACTATGGACCATGCCGGCCGGTATCATACTTATGGACCGCCCGGTAAATTGAGCTAGCTAGCGTCCAGTCTGATCTCTGACGTAGTAGTTACCAATTAAATAACCAGCTTATATAACTAATTAGTAATTACTAATTACTAGTTAGTACTAATTTAATATGAAATAATATCAAATTATTGGTTAACCCACAGAGCAGTGAGCTAGCTCACTGCTAAAGTGTATAATATTATTATTAACACCATGGGGTACTGGCCCTTTGGCAATTTCTTTGAGTGCAGTGCACAGGGCACGCACGTACAGTACAAGTAACAAGTAACAAGTCAGGAGTCAGGACATGCACCAAGTGCAATTCCTATCAGCTTAAAGTACTATACTATAGTAAGCCGGTGTACAGTGCTTACACAAACAGAAAAAAAAGTAACACCACGTTTAAACTTTGGCCTGTGGGTATAGTGCATTAATACTTTCAATTCGTGACCTTTTTATAATTAACAAATTGAATTTAACATTCCATACGTCGTCGTTACTCTTGATACTCTAATATAGAAATTGGTTGTAGCACATATGTTTAACTGATCAGCTATATATGATTGATTGATTGATTAATTAATTGATGGGATGCCCTTTTAGAATTTGTAGTATGCTGTGTGACTGTGTACAAGAGATGTCGATACTCGGTTATTTGTCTTGTTCTTCGATTTCCCCATATAGATAGACTATATCAACCTAGGTTCCAAGTTTTAGTTTCTAGTTATCATGGGCAATTAAATAATCTTGATGGAACAATTGTACCATGATTATCTATAATAGTTGACATGACAAACAATAACAACAAACAAATAAATAGAATTGCCCCTTCTCTATTCGGCTAATACGCGTGACGTACGTGTGGGTAACGTACTGATTCACTGGTTATCCAATTTCCAATGTTTTTGTTTTTTTGCACCCGTGGGAAGATAGATAGATAGATATGTTTTATAAATATTATTATATACTAGCTTTGGGTGTCTACTGCGTACGCGTGTAGTATAATTACATTATAACGACGACTTTCTGTACAGTGTACCAATGCATACTACATATTAAACTTTGTACATTGTACATTGCACAGGTGCAACAATAGTTTACTTTCCTTCTATTTTTCACTGGCGTGCGTGCGGTGCGTGCGTATATGCGTGTGTGCTCTGATTTTTCCCCTTGCCGGCCACTATAAGTAGGTAGGTAGGTAGGTAGGGTGGGTGGGTCTCGTCATTACTTATATTATTATACCTTTGGATTCAATTTTACAATGACCATTCTCTCCATCTTTTAAATTCTATTGAATCCATTTTAAGGTAACATAATAATAATAATAATCAGGTTTATCTATTCTAGTATCTTCCGTATATATATGTATAGTATATATATAATATATATATATATATATATATATTTAATTTTGATATCAATGGTTCTTTTTTATCAATAACTTATATATCTATCTTTTAGTCATTATAAATAATAAATATATTATAAGCGCTACTTCAATTATATATAGTACAATATATAAACTTAATTAACAAGTGAAATTCAAGAATTGAGATAATTAATCATTAATCAATTAAATATATACATACATATTCATTCCTTTCCTCAATCACAAAGAAATTGGTTTAATTCAACATTCTATATATATATTATATAACCTTCAATAATGTCTTTTCCATTTAAAGGAAAAGATCCCATTCATAGTTCAAAATCTTCAACTTCAGCTATATCAGATTCTTCAATAAATCAACAATTATTTGATTCTTTATCTTCAGATTTACAACAACAACAACAACAACAACAACAACCATCATATTCAACTGATAATCAAGATTCATCATCTTGGTCTAACAATAATTCATCTCCATTCCGTAAATTTTCATTGTTTAAATTTGCCAAATCAAAATCAACAACACATTCCGATCAATATTTAAATCCTTCTTCTCTTCCAAATACTTCAATTAAGTTGAATGATGATGATAATAACAATATTGATCTAGATGACAATGATAATGATCTAGAACAGAATTGGTATACACATCTACAATCACCACCTGTCATTTCTAGACATAGATCTTCAAATAATGAAAGTAATGACAATTCAACCCTTATAGATCGTATAGATTCTTCCACCTCATTTAATTATAATCGTCCAACTACATCCTTTTCTTCACATCATCATGAACAATCTTCTTCAATCGATTTGGATTCTTCAATTTTTGAAAGATCGGTTCAAGATTTAAATTATTCACTGGCTGGATCAAGATCAGGCTCATTCACTTGTTTATCCAGACCAACAACTTCAGACTCTCTTGCCTTGACAAATCACATAGTATCTAGAAAAGATTCGTCAATTTTGATGTCTCCTTCTTCTAAAATTTCCCCCCAACATCAAGGTTCCATCTCAATACCGATTTCTAGAGCAGCACAACAGCAACAAGAACAGCAACAAGAAAATATCAACATATCAAGTTTCGATTCAGCCCATTCATCTTCACTTCCAACTCTTCATAGAAAAAGATCCACTTCAATTGGTTGTCATCATCATCATCATCATCATCATCATCCTCCACACTTAATCAGTGAAAATTTCACTGCTCCAATATTAGATTCTACAGTGGAACTGATCGCCAATAGAAATGCAAATCTAGATTATGTTGATATCGTTGAGTATCCACATAGATCTTCCATTTGTGTCCCAACTACCTCTCCTTCTATAGAAAGACAATCACAACAGCATCCACAATCAGCAGGTGCTTCATCTAGTTCGGCATCAGGTCAACATTCTCTTCTTGCTGGTTTGTCAAGAAGAAAAAGTAAATCGTTTGCCTCTCCATCTCCCAATTCAAGTCAATCTCAGGAATATGATAATTGTAACATCATTCACAATTCTATAAATGACTACACTACGCCTCCTTCACCAACATTGACTTTGAAAAAATCTCAAACCCAACCCATTTATTTAACTTTAAGTAAATCCATTACTAATAATAGACAAGGTAGCAATTCAAATCTTTATCGCAATAATACAACATCACCAACAGACATTTCATTATTAAATCAAGCTTTGCCAAGTCCTACTAGAACTAATCCTGCATCAAGAGGATCAGAAAGAAAATCATTAAGCTTCTTCTCATATTCAGATTTGATCAACTATGAAAGAAGTAAACCTCAGTTAATCAAATCTCCAGCTTTAACAAGAGAATCATCAGCAGACCATACTACACAACTTGGGAAGTCACCATCTTCACCAATGCAACCATCTTCATCACCACCACCACAGCATCAGTTAACAAGATCCTCTTCAGCGTCTCGTAGAAAATCTTCGATTATTCAAGGGCAACCACAAGATATCATACCTGCGGATATTGATGAAACTCTGATTGAAAATCTCCGCGTACTCACGCCAGTCAAAAGTGATATATCAGACACTTCAAATGGTGAAGGCCCATTAGAAATCACCGCTATAAAAAGAAGTTCTATTGGTAATTCAGGGGACACTAAGGAAGAACCCTCTTTTTCGCGTTCTCTCATCACTGAAAAGGAAACTCATTTGATCCCAATTGATAATGCAGATGCTATGAGCAGAACATCAACGACTACTACGAGCACAGATAACATCCAGAGTTATTTCCCAAGCAAAAACAACACCAACATAAATGGATCACCTGGATCAGAGGGAGACAATAATTCCAATGTCAAGATTCGTCGTTGTAGTATTGTGGAAAGTTTAAGCTCATTACGTAGTTATCCTACAAATACGTCCTACTTTGAAGATGAAATCGATAAGTGTTATTGCCTTGAAGGGGATGATGAGTCGCCAAATGGAAGAACACAAAACAAGAATTGTTCAAGTTCTGCTTGTCGGTTATTATCTAATAGAATCGACCTTGATGAAAGTATTCGGATTTCAACCGCTAGAGATGTCATAAGAGATAAATCTAGAGAGATTAGTGGTTTTGGCGTTGTAAATTAATCAAATTGACAACGTTCAAACAAAATACGTTTTCCCATTTGTTAGTTCTACAAGACAGTAGTGTAGTTTTATAAATCATGATTCGTAGCAACTCAAATGATATCGATAAGTTGCGGTGAAGTAGGATTGCATTTTTTGCGCTTATTCTGATGCTTTCTTTCCTTTTTTCGTCTCTTGTTCGATTAAAGTTTTTGAATCTTGGATTATAAAACGCTTTTTGGGGTTTTTTCAATTATAAATAATAAATACAACATCACATGTAACTTAAATAGTGAAAACTGAATATTAGAAGATCAATCAAAGTTTCCTGTACGTAATGTGAATATGCATTCAGATTCAGAATCAGATTCAGCTGTTCAAATAAACACCCGTACCTCAATGAAAAAAAAGGTAAACTTGAAATCAAAACCACAACAAAGATTTGCTAGCGTTGAATCTGAAAGTGTGATCCATCATAAGTTTCAACAACTTTTGACACATAATCAAGTCAAGTTACAAAATGAATCTTGTCCATGAGCTGAACTGATTCCTAACGTTTCATATATATCGCTATATATCTATCATTTAACAGTTTGTTGTTTGTTTTGTGAAAATACATCAGATCCTCACTTCCATTATTCTACACAAGGGAAAAGAGGACAGGGTTATCCTTAACATCGTTAAAGGGTATTACTATAAGTTAAACATAGATCAAACATAAACTTGAATTTGCTACGATATCTTCAATGGTAGGAACTACATCTGGTACCTCAAAAGTGATTGGTGATCTCCATTCCCAGATAGACATACTCACATCACAGGCCCATGAAGCCAATGCCGAATTAGATGAATGGAAACAAAAATATCATATACTGAGACGCCGGAATGAAACACTGATTGAACAACTTTCAAATGCAAAGCATCAGACCGAAGTGTCAGCAGCTTTATTGAAACGTAAAGAGCGCCGTGTTATGGATCTAGAAGTTCAGTTGACAGATTCATTATCAAATAGTGATTCGCTGAGGTTTGAACATGATACGATGAGAAGAAAACTGAATCAATATCAAGAGAATGAGTCCATTTCGGCAGCCGAGACTGAACGTTTGAAGGTAGCATATGATTCGTTGTTATTGTCTCAAAAAGAATACCGGTGCCAGATGGATATTCAGGTACAAGAATTGAGGAAGAGTTTACAGACGTTTATCAATGAGAAGGAAACCTTATTGAATGACAATTTGGGGCTGATAAAAAGACAAGATCCAGAAATTTTGTCTGCTTACAGAGTAATATCTAAGACAAATAAACGAATGGAAACTATGTATTCGAAGAGACAAGAAGCAGTCAATGAAGCACTTGTCACATTAGCATTAGCTACAAAGACACACGGTAAAAAGACTAGCATTGTTTTAAGTGAGTGTGAGGATGTTCTGCGAAGCTTGGGAAAAGCTGACAGTATAGCTTCAATATTGAAACAAACAGAGAAATATGAGCAGTCGCAAGAATATTCCAAGCATTATAATGAGTTGACTTCGTCATCTCCTTCTAATAAATTTGGAACTGATAAACATGAAAATCAAGATTCTGAAAATAACAAACGTTTCGGTAGAGCGTTCGATACATCCACCCTTAGTGATGAACTTGATCATAAAGTTGATTATATATGTACTCCATCACAGGAATTCAAAAGTGATGAGACAATTGATACAAATGGAAGCTATGATGTTTCAGACTCTGCAAATACATCGAAGGATGATATAGATTCTTTTTTGAATGAAAATGACTCTGTAGACGAACAAATAATCACGATACATAATCATGAAAACGGTGCGTTAAGTGATCTTTCACAAAGTCTCGCTAAACCTCACGGAAGAGTTTCAAGTCGAGGAAATAAAAAGAATCGACAACATAGGAAGAAGAATAGAAGAGAAAACAATGCTAGCATATCAACGACTTCCCCTATTTCAAACGACTTGGCGAATTACTCTACGCTACGAACTGAAAAGACAAGAGCAACTTCTAGTGACTTACAAATACTGTCCGATAATAGAAGCTCAAGTTCAGAATCGAGAAGATACACAGTTGACATCAAAAACAAAAAAATGAATACTGATGAATCCAATCGAAATTCCAAAAGACAGCCATCCCAGGAAGCAGAGAATGTTGATCGGGGACCAGCACTAAACAGTGGATCAAAAGGAAGTACATCAGTAAACAGAAAAAGGGGGAATAATGGGGTAAGGTCCGGTTCAGATAACTTAAGGAAGTTCTCAAACAGAACCATTTTAGGAGATGGAAATGTTTAAGAGTATGAAAAGCAACTATTATGATCGCTGATATATCTATGTTTTTCTTTTTATATTAAGATTGAATGTATTATTAAGATATTCTATTAAGTTATCAAATTCAAAATCAATATTTTCGAAATTATATTTTATTCCAACTGATTACTATTATATTTGGGATCATATTCATTCTATTAATTCCAGAATTGTTGAAATTTTATTCTGAACTTATATATGGTAAAGTTAAAATATATAGTAAAAGTACAGTATTTTGATCGTGATCAGAAGAAGTTAGGAGGAACGGATATAAATAGAGAAACGAAATCAAACCACAATTTTTTTGGTAACCAGGAAAATCATAAAATTATATACAGTGGTGAGACGTATTATTTGCTAAGTTAATAAATGAGAATCTAGAACAAACCTTCAATTTCACCTTCATCGTTAACTTCAACATTCATGAAACCACACTTTGTGGCCAATCCAGGAATTGTTTGAATTTGATCAGCTAAAGCGTACAAGTAGCCAGCACCAATGGAAGCCTTGATATCTCTAATTGGGAACTTGAACCCAGTTGGGACACCTTTCAATTTAGCATCATGAGAGAAAGAGTATTGAGTCTTTGCGATACATATTGGTAGATTAGAGAAGCCTTGAGCTGTGTATTCTGCAATCTTTGCTTGGGCAGCAGGTAGGAATTCAACTTCTCCAGCTCCGTACATTTCTTTAGCGATTGCTTCAATCTTAGATTCAATCGAGGAACCTTCAGTTGGGTACAAGAACTTGAAATTAGATTCTTGAGATTGAGAATCGTATTCCTTGTGCGCACATTTGATCACACCTTCAGCTAATGCCTTAGCACCAAGACCACCTTCTTCCCAATGGTTTGAAACAATAGCATCGATGGCACCGGCAGCTAATGAAGCTTCTTTGATGACCTCATGTTCCTTTTCAGAATCAGAAGACATTCTGTTGATGGCAACAATAACATCAACACCGTATTGTCTAGCGTTAGAAATATGTTTGGCTAAATTGGCACAACCTGTTCTTAACATATCAACATTTTCAGTTGTATATTCCAATGGTAACGCCATACCGGCTTTAACTTCAGCTCCACCACCATGGACTTTCAAAGCTCTAACGGTAGCGACAATAATGATCACATCTGGAGATAAACCCGATGATCTACATTTAATGTTCAAGAATCTTTCACCACCCATAGTGAAATCGAAACCCGCTTCAGTGATAACATAACCACTTTGTTCTCTTTCTTCTTCTTTTGATAAACTTGGATCAGTACCAGCTAGTTTCAAAGCCATTTTGTCAGCCAAGACGGATGAAGCACCAATGGAGATGTTAGCGAAAGGACCAGCATGAACAAAAACTGGGGTTCCTTCCAAAGTTTGCATGATATTTGGCTTTATAGCATCTTTCATGATAGCAGTTAAAGCACCAGCACAACCTAAATCTTCACAAGTGATTGGCTCACCTGCTTTGGATGAAGCAACAACCATTTTACCTAATCTATATCTCATATCTTTCAATGATGTAGATAAAGCCAAGATAGCCATGACTTCAGAAGCAACAGTGATATCAAAACCGGTTTCTCGTAATTGACCCTTTTCAGTTGGGGCGGTATTGATTGTGACACCTCTTAAAGATCTATCATTCAAATCTAAAACTCTTCTCCAAGTAATTGTCTTTGGATCGACGTCTAATCTAACGAATTTAGAGACTTCTTCCTCAGTCCATTCTTTAGGATCTTTTTTATCTAGACCTAATTTGGCGATTCTTGGTAATAAACCAATTGGAATATCTCTCGATCCATCTTTCTTCTCTGGACATAATCTTTTCCACAAAGCTTTGTCACCCTGAGTGTTTTCATGGAACATTCTTGTATCTAATGCAGCAGCTAATAAATTATTAGCTAACCCAACAGCATGAATATCACCAGTAATGTGCATGTTGAATTCATCCATAGGAATAACCTGAGAGAATCCACCACCTGCAGCACCACCTTTAACACCAAAAGTTGGACCCATAGATGGTTGTCTAACATTAGCGAAAGCCTTCTTACCGAAATGGGCACCGATTGCTTGAGCTAAACCAACGGTAGTGGTTGATTTACCTTCACCTAATGGAGTCGGAGTAATACCGGTAACCAAAATATATTTACCGTTCTTTTTACCGCTTAATCTGTCAATAACATCCAATTTGACTTTACCTTTGTATGCACCATAAGGTTCGATTTCATCTTCTAGAATACCTGACTCCTTAGCAACTTCTGAGATGTGCTTTGGTTTTTGGTTTCTTGAGATTTCGTAATCCGAAGGAACTGGCTTGATTAAATTGAGCTTTAAACGCTTGAAGTCTGACATTGTTGAGTTGATTGACATCGGGAACAGAGATCTTTAAGAAGAGGAGAAAGTGCGTATAGCTAACATAAACACTATAAAAAATAAACAGGAAGCTGAAAAGTTTTGTTGAATTCATGAACACACCATGTGAAAGGCCGCATGTGCTGGATCTGAGGATATTTATACAACCAGCGAAGTCACAGAAGTCGAGGACAGAGTCACACAATCGAGAAATTTTATCTTTTAGCGCTGCTGACTCTGTCTCAAAAAAATCTATCTACCTTGATCATACTTATATAACGGTATAAATGTACATATATTAGGAGGTCTCCGTAAAAGGCGGCCACGTTTACAAGCTCTTACTTCTGAAGTTTGAACAATGAACTCTATACTCAATATATTTACACTATCTTAATATACGAGATACAGGGCAACCCTAATTTAACCAATGCATTTGGAGTCTTGGGTGATAAGCTCCATGTAAGCTATCCCCGATTATGGACTGCTTAGCTTAGATATGCCTAGTAGTGCCCTTAGATTTGCCGCTTCTGTTCATGTAAGTGGTCATATTTTGTGTTTCTGATTCAAGAGTATTTAGTATTTACTATTTATAATATACATGTGTGGATCTTCAAAATCAAATCTAATCAAGAAGTCAATTGATCGTGAAAAATAGATCGATCGATGACTCTTGCAATATGTGTGCACAGATCAAAAGTCGACGCGTCTATTTGTCCCAATCATGCACGCGGCGCACGATCCAAAAAGCTCTATAGCTTTAAATTTATATATAAAAATTCTGGCTTAAAAATATTTCATATTTCTAGTCAACTAACAGTTTTCACTGCTTGTAAGGTCGTACGACTGGAAACACTACCCACTTCACCATTACAATAGACCTGAAGATTTAAAGCATGAAATGTCGAATAATACCTCTCATGGAATTATCAAAAATGACACAAATAACGGCCCAAAGCCGAGACTTTTAGGCTCAAGATCCATCGAGTCCTTGTCCGGTTTGTGTGCAGGGTTTATGACAACTTTGATAGCACATCCACTTGACTTCTTCAAGCTCAGGCTACAACTAGACACCCAGTCCAAATCACAACTTCAAAGTTTCAGAAAAATCAAAAACGATTTACTGCAGAGCTCCAAAATCTATGGTAATGTGCATTACAATACCTTGGTAAAAAATATTTATAGAGGGGTTGGACCTAACATTATAGGAAGTACGAGTGCTTGGGGTCTCTATTTCATGTTCTATAGAGAATACAAAAACTTAATGTATAAAACACTAATACCTAATCAGGACTCCATTATTTCATCGCGTGTCCATGGAGATAGAGATTTGACCTCTGCACATTATTTGATGTCTGCCTTCGCCGCTGGATGGACAACATCTCTTATAACAAATCCGATATGGGTCATCAAAACTAGAATGATATCCACCACTCGAAACTCTCCAGGTGCATACTCTTCAGTTCTTGATGGAATAAGGCAGATATATCGGAAAGAAGGAATTAAAGGTTATTATAAAGGTCTATCTCCTGCATTAATTAATGTCTCGCAAGGCGCATTCCAGTTTTCAATCTATGATACGTTGAAAAATCATCTAATAACCAGCAATAATGGCTTTGAGCTTCATGATGATCAATCCCATGTCAATTTATCGACATTCCAATACTTGTACGCTAGTGCAGCCTCCAAGATGATATCCACATGTATATGCTATCCATTACAAGTGGTGAGATCTAGATTACAAGTGGATTACAACACTAACAAAGCGCTCTCCTTACTTACTGTCACCAAAGAAATAATACACTTCGAAGGTGTTCAAGGCTTGTACAAAGGAGTGATTGCCAATCTGGTTAGGGTTTTGCCTGCCACTTGTATCACATTCACTGTTTATGAAAATGTTAAGTATATTTTGTCATGATACTTCGCTTCGATCCTTGTCTTCACCTTACATTAGGCGATTTTGTTTATTATGTATTATATAGTCCGCTTGATAATTTATAGACATTTCCGAATAGAATTGATCACATGAAAACATTGTCGATTGTGTCTAATTTTACAGAGTACATTTGTATGAAGTAGAACAGAACATCTCAAATCTCGAAAAAACAAAACCGTAAATTGCCTGCAAGCGGAGTGTGCGCACTGAGTGCGCACTTGTGCCAGGTTGAAAATGCAACAAAAAGATATATTTTCATCCCCCAGTTAGCAATCTACATGAGTTGATTGTCATCTTGTGATCCATTATTTGTCGGATTCAATCACACATACACTTCCTTCATCATTTTTGAATGATTGTTTGACTCAGCAATTAGATCCAAGACCAAAATTGTATAGACAAAATCAATAACTTTAAGAGAGGCTTGGCTTTAAAGGGTTAAAAAAATTACAGTACCAACTCTCATTACCTCACTAGCACTTCAATATAACAACAACAGTGAAACGGAATGCGTATTCTTGTAAACACTAGACAGCAGCGAACTCTTGCTTTGGAGTCGGATTCACATGTTCTTTTGTTCAGATTTGTGAGCAAAATTGAGAAATGTGCCATTGAATTAGTCTCAAGAGATCAATTCAATAACAGACATTACAGATCTTTATCAAGACATAAGCCAATGGGCTTCTTGGGATTGATAGAAATGAAAGGAGATGTATTCTTGTCAGTCATCTCGGCCAAAACAGATGTTGCTTGTCCTATTCAAGGACAACTAATCAACAAGATCATGGACGTTGAGTTTCATTGCTTGACTAAAGATACTTGGGATTTTATGGAAATCGGTACTAATGGACTTCCTATAATTGAATCGGACAGTGGATCTGAAGCTAATCAGCCAGGTGGACATGAACAACATCCTTGTCTTGAATTGAGAAAGCTACTCACAGATGGATCATTCTTTTATAGTTCAGACTTTGACCTGACCTCTACATTGCAAACAAGAGGCGTTGATACTCAAAACTCATTATCAATGGACAGATACCATCTAGACTACATGTGGAATGCATTCTTAATGCAAGAGATTATATCTTTCAGAAATAATTTAGATGATGTGCCGAAACGAGCATTGGATCACAATAAATTTTTAACCACTGTTATTAGAGGCTTTGCTGAGACTTTGAGGACCACTATCAGCGGACGCAAGGCCCATCTTACTATTATATCCAAGCAATCTTGGAAAAGAGCAGGCACCAGATTCAACGTGAGAGGTGTGGACGATGACGGAAACGTGGCAAATTTTGTTGAGACAGAGCTTATATACAATGATGGATCTCATATTTTTGCATATACAGAGATTCGAGGATCTATCCCAGTTTTCTGGGAGCAAGACACTGCGTTGATTAATCCAAAAGTTCTTATAACTAGAAGTTTTGATGCAACACAACCGGTTTTTGATAAACACTTGGAAAATTTGAATGGAAAATACGGTCCTGTTCATATCGTGAATCTATTATCATTAACAAAATCAAATGAGATAGAATTAAGTAAAAGATACAAGCAGCATTTCTTAGAATTGGATGAAAAAACTCCAGACTCAGTGTTTTTCACTGATTTTGATTTCCATCAAGAGACATCAAAGACATATGCACATGCTGCAAAAGTGTTAGCTGAACTGGGACCGTCCTTGAATGATTTTGGATTTTACTGCTATGATCTAAATACGAATGAAGTACTATCAGAACAACAAGGTGTTTTCAGAACAAATTGCTTGGATTGTTTGGATAGAACGAATGTTATTCAGCAAGTCATCTCATTGGCTGCATTAGATCACTTTTTGAAATTATTTAAAAAAGGTGATGAATTTGATATTAGAAATAAGCATCGAACCTTATGGGCAGATCATGGAGATCAGGTTTCTCAAATTTATACTGGTACCAATGCCCTCAAGTCAAGTTTTTCGAGAAGTGGTAAGATGGGTCTTGCTGGAGCTTTATCAGATGCCACAAAGTCTATCAGCAGAATTTATATTAATAATTTTGTTGATAAGGGTAAACAAGTTGTCACTGATACCTTACTTGGAAAAAACTCAAATCAGATAGCTGTTGTTATCTTTGATCCAATCACTGAATATGTACAGGCGGAAACACGTAAGCGCCAGAGTGAGTTTACATCATATGAGGATATTGTCATCTTCACTGGTACTTATAATTTGGCTGGGTCAGCTATCTCTGGTGATGTAACAGATTGGCTTTTTCCAAATGAACTTGGAGGTACTTCTGCATTTTCTCCTGATATTGTCATTGTTGGTTTTCAAGAAGTCATTGAATTGAATGCTAGTAATATATTGAAAAACGACCATGCTGTTTCCCAATATTGGCAAACGGTGATTGAAAGACAGTTGAACGATGCTAATCCTCAAAACAAATACGTTTTATTAAGAGCAGAGTATATGTCATCGGTTCTTTTGTTGTTTTATGTTAAGGCCGATAAAGTCTCAAAAGTCACACAAGTTGAGGGTAAGTCAAAAAAGACAGGTATGGGAGGTATGACTGCTAATAAAGGTTCTGTTGCTATCAGATTCAGTTATGGCTCATCATCGTTTTGCTTCTTCAACTCCCATTTGTCGGCTGGTACCACTAATGTTGATGAAAGATACAATGATTTTATTACTACTTGGAATGCAATACGATTTTCAAGAAACAGACAGATCAAACATCACGATAACATTGTTTGGTTAGGTGACTTGAACTATAGAATTTCCAAACCAAATGAAGAAGTAAGATCTCTTATTGCATCTAATGATATGAGTTCTTTACTTGAGTATGATCAACTGAGCTTTGAAATAAAGAGAAGATCCGAAATGAGAAAATTCCAAGAATTCCCAGTTAATTTTGTTCCTACCTACAAATTTGACAAAGGCACAAATACCTATGATACTAGTGAAAAGCAAAGAGTTCCATCATGGACTGATAGGATTCTTTACAAAGGTTCAGGTATTCGTCAAGTGTCTTATAATTCTATAATGACGGTCATGTTTTCAGATCATAAACCGGTCTATGGTGTATTCGATTCTAAAGTTAAATTAATTGATGAAGAAATTAAGGAGTCATTGATCAAAGAGCTTTATCTTCAATACAAATCAAGTGCCATGTCATCAAAAGGTCTTCTTATAGAGTTGAATGAACCGGTTGATGCAAACTCGGATAGTAAGTCCATATACTCATCCTCGTCCAATTGGTCGAGCACGTCCGCTCCAACTCTAATTGATATTTCATCGTCGTCCACAAATCAAAGCAATGGGAACCTATCCACCGATAGAAACTCAGAGATTTCATCTGCACCCAAGCTCCCACAAAGAAATACCACTGTGACTACTCAGCGTAAAGTTCCCCCAGCCTATGATCATAAGGAAGTTCAGTCCGTCCTCATACCATCTCTTTCTCCAAATTTTCATTCGTCATTACCGATAAGGAATATGCCACCTGCTACAGCTCACCACCAGCCTTCCCCACAACCTAA
Source organism: Ogataea nitratoaversa (assembly GCA_030579435.1). Classification (NCBI taxonomy): domain Eukaryota; kingdom Fungi; phylum Ascomycota; class Pichiomycetes; order Pichiales; family Pichiaceae; genus Ogataea; species Ogataea nitratoaversa. The sequence continues at coordinate 201,539 of JAKTQZ010000021.1, forward strand.
CTCCTTATCCGCGTCTAGTGATGTGTCCCTTTCCGTGATGAAACCTACAAGATCGGCTACAAGTTCTCCTTCTCCTGCCACGAATTCCCAAACTCCTCCTCCTCCTGCTCCGTTAAGAGCAAACAACCACATAGGCTGGAATATAAACGGCAATCCCCCACCACCACCGCCACCTCCAAGAAGACAAGTGACTGGTTCTAGTTTGCAATCGACAGCCTCAGTAGAATCAGCACCCACTTCACCAGTTAAGTTGACTCCTATTATTCCTTCAAAACCAAAGTCCTTAATTGGTACGGTGCCAACAGTATTGGGGAATGATAATAGAGCAACAACAACAACAACCCAAGATGCGAATAAATGGGCACCAATGGTGCCAAATAGAAAGTTGTGAGTGATTGGCCTTTGGTGGTATTGACCTTCATATTTTGTTTCGTCGAATCAGCAGTTATTACTATCCCAGTTGCTGTTCATGTCCAGTGTATATCATCATAACACTGTGTATATAAAATTATAAAATGGATAATTATATCGTACCTTCAGAAACTATATACTTCGTAAATTTGTATGTTTTTGAAAAATATATCTCCAAAGCTCATTTACTAATTTTTTGTATTTCATTCCTGAGATCGTGTCTCTTCTAACGTGAGTATTTATTTTTGCATCTCATGGCCTACATAATTTTATTCGAAATCTACTGATTAAACTCATTAATAAACAATCTAAAGGCATGCATAGCATAGTAGCAAACCATATAAGTATTATAAAACAAAATTGAGCAATGCTTCAGAAGATAAAAGTGCAGAGAACTCACTCATATTCATCATAACTATCATCATCTGGAGATGCGACTTCTGAATCTGAATCTAAAGCATATGATTTAACAGACGCTTTACGTTTCCCGGCAGTGGCTCTGGTGGGTTTAGTTCTAGAGACGACGACTTCATCATCAGACCCTATGTCTACCGACATAATATCATCTTCTTCAGATGAGCTAATCTTCTTGGATATTTTTGGAGCTGCTTTCTTTTTGTTTGGTTTCTGCTTAACTTCAGAATCAAAATCGTCATCAGAGAACTCAAATGGATTTTGCTTTTTAGCGGGTTTCTTTCTGAAGATTGAAGCAGCCCGTTCGATGCGTGCATCATCGTCACTTAAGACGTCAGGAGAAGCGGTTGTGAATGCAGAGAAAGCAGCACTGAATTTGCCACCGACTGGACTTTTGAAAGGCGACGACTTGGCACCAAACACGGACTTGAATGCAGGCTCATTATCCTCTTTCTTCGGTTTCTTCGGGGTACCTAGCAAGTCGTCGTCCCCATCTATGTCATCCAAAATTGAACTCTTCGTAGACTTGAGAGGTAAAGTCGACTGCTTCTTTGCAGTGTGCTGATTTCCTTGTGTTGATTTCTTGGTTTTTTTAGAATCGCCCATGGTTTCCAATATTGGAGAAGTCTTACGTTTACGAGCAGCACTTTTCTTCTTTTTTCCAGAGGCATCCGGAATGGTTGATTTACGATTTTTCTCGTCTGCAATCAAGAAAGTATCCCATGCTTCGAGAAAGTCATCTAAGTCTGTGTTCCATAAATCCTTCGCAGACTTACTCAATAGATCGTTCAACTCGGCTTCTTTGTCTTCACATTGCTTTAGTAACTTCTCATATCTTTCCCGTGTTAATGCCCAAATTTGCATACCTAACAGGTAATCATAGTTTGAGACTGGATTCAAGTTAGTATTAACAACATTAGTAGTTAGGGTAGTGTCAGCGGCTTCATTGTCTTCATCATCACTGGTGATATCACTTATCTTTACCTGAACAGGTTGACCATCTTTACCAAATCCAGGAAACTCTAATCTCTGTAATTCTGCAACAAGGGCAGCCCTCTTTTTGTTTCCAACAACTAAGTCACCATCAATTATCATCTTGACAAATTTGGCTTGAAAGGACAATTTATCTAATTGGTTTGAAAACTGTGTAGCAAAATAATCTTTTCTACGTTGATAGTAGTCCAATCTAACATGATAATAGTCTTCAATGATTTCGTTAACATGTGAGTACTTTTTTATTCTCCCCTGAGGATCGAAAGCAACTAAGTTACTGGTACTGATGCTCGAAAGCAACTTGAATCTCTCCTTCAAGCCCATTCTTCTTGTCTTTGCCATTTCTTCGTCGGTCAATTTCACAATAAACTTGATACCAACATCGTGCTGCTCTTCCATATCTTTGATCCATGGTTTGACTTTATCTGATCCTCCTATACCTTGTAACAAAAATTCCTTCATAGCAATGGTCCACATTCTTACTGGTAATTCACTGATTTCTAAGGTATTATCATCAATTTCCTCGATGAGACCTTCCACTTTGAATTTGTCACTCGCCACCCTTTCTATAACTCCAGTCCAACCTTTGAACCATGGTATCATGTCAAACATTTCCTCGCCTTTCATCAAAGCCCTTAAGTTTTTAACAATGTCAACAGGATTAAATGGGGGAATGTTTGTACTCCACCCAGAACCAATACCCTCGGACCCATTTACTAACAGCATAGGGATCACGGGCAAATACCACTGGGGTTCTACAGTTTGTTCATCATCTTGCAAATACGTCAATAATGGATTATCAAGAGGATTAAAGGTCTTCTTTGTGATAGCTGATAATTCAGTGAAAATATATCTCGCAGCTGATGCATCTTTACCACCCGAAGCTCGAGAACCAAAACCACCATGTGGCATTAAAATATTTAAGTTGTTTGAACCAACAAAATCTTGAGCTAATGAGATAATCGATTGTGTCAACGAAACTTCACCATGATGGTATCCTGAATGTTCTCCAATATAACCAACTAGTTGAGCAACCTTAATTTCACCATTCAAGTTACGTTTGTAGCAACCATATAAAATCTTCCTTTGTGAAGGTTTAAATCCATCTAGAACTGAAGGCAATGATCTGATGTTATCAGCCATAGAAAATAAAATCAATTCCTTGTTAATGAAATCTGAGATTGGAATCACTGTGAGCGTTGGGTCTAAAAAGGTTCCAGGTAGGAAGCCTCTCAACCATTCTTTACGATCATCAGCTTTCTTTTTAGAAAACGCAAGATCAATGAGTCCCTTGTCTTCTTCTTTTAAAGTATGAAACTTTTTGAGATGTTTGTCCAACTGACTGAAATACTCTCTCATTTCTTGAGGTCTAGAGGTACCCAAACCTTTATAATACTTCTGTTTATACGAGCAAGTTAGACCAACACTGTCTCTCCACTCTTCATATTCTGGCATATTATAGAACGAGTAGACATCATTTTTATGAGGGCCAGTCAGCACATTGATTTTCACGATTGGTGTTATGAACTCAATCAAGAAACCGGGAATTTCTAATATACCAGGAAAAGACGATTCTAAGAAGTTGATGATCAAACCCTTAATATGGGAACCATCATGATCTTGATCAGTCATAATCATAATATGGCCGTATCTCAAAGTGTTAACATTTTTTGTGTCATACTTCTTTTTGTGCTGCAATCCCATAATCTGTTTGATAGCTTGGATTTCAGCGTTTTTCAAAATCTGATCGGCACTTGCTTCCCTAACGTTCAACAGTTTACCTCTTAATGGGTAACAGCCATAATAGTCCCTACCAACAACAGCTAGACCAGATATAGCTAGCCCCGAAGCAGAATCACCTTCAGTCAAAATCAAGGTACACTTGTAACCATCTTTAGTCCCGGCCTTATTGGCATCTTCCAATTTAGGATAACCTGTCAATCTATTCTTTCTACTACCATCATTTTTCTTCAGTGCTTTATCCGCATTTGCCGCAACAATATCCATAACATTGTCAACGATACCTGAGGCCAGCACTTTTTTAACAAAGTTCTCGGGTAGTTCTAATTTCTTACCACCAAATTGTGAAGCTCTTGTTGTTAACTGTTCTTTGGTTTGGGAAGTGAAGGCAGGATTTTCTATCAAACAGTTGATAAACAAAAACATATTGTTTTTGATTTGGAAAGGTTTGATCATCGCTTTTTTATTTTTCTTCTTAATTTGTTCGGATATTTTAGCAACCATCAGATTGGAAACTGCTTCAACGTGAGTACCACCTGCAGTTGTAGCAATTGAGTTAACAAACGAAACTTGGTCAAACGAACCATTGGAGACAGCAAAAGCAATTTCCCATCTGTCGTCTATAATCTGATGAACAATGGTCGGTAGTTTTTCAGATGAAGTACCAAGTGGTGGAAGAGATCCGTCATCTTCTGTTTTAACTGGTTCTGGGGTAGAATCAAAATCAAGATTTTTGGCCTTTTCTAAGGCTTTAACGTACATTTCAACGTATTGCTTAAAGTTGTGGACCTTTAAAGACTTACCATTCAAACTGACTTTGATTCCTCTAACTGAACCACACAAATCGTATACTCTTCTTCTCAAAATCCCTAATATATCTTCATCCAGTTTTTCCATGTTAAATTTCGCCAAATCTGGCTTGAAAATGATTTCGGTGTATTCTTCTTGTTTCTTCATAGTTGTAATTTTAGGCTTACCAGTCTTACTCATGTTGTCCTTCCAAGTCTGAGTATACAGTTTTTGTGTGTTTTTATCCGCAGTCTTAACAGAGAATTCTGTGGAGAAGATGTTACATAGCTTAGCACCATAACCGTTTCTACCACCAGTCACTTTCTTTTCATCATCATCGTAGTTACTCGATGTTAATAGATTACCAAATATCAACTCTGGGATGTAGATCTGTTCTTTGGTGTGTATTTCGACCGGGATACCCTTCCCGTCATTTCTCACGGATATCACATTGTTTTCAGCATCAATAATGACATCAATCTTCTTCATGGATGGGTCCCTGATTTTATTATCAGCAGCATTGACTAAAATTTCATCAAAAATCTTAAATAGTCCGGGAACGATGTTTACACTTCTCTTCTCCATGGAATGAGTCTGTTCATTAAGGACCCATTGTTCGGACTCGAATTTCTCAATTGATCCAATATAAGTGTCTGGTCTTTTTAAAATGTGCTCAAGTTGAGATAGCTTCTGGTATTGGTCAGAAGCAGAGACTTTCCCACCTTTCTTTCCCAATGAGGAGGAAACAGTTGTATTGGTTGAATTTGATAAAGGTTCTTTCTTTTTCACTGCATTAGGTTGAGGAGGAGGTGAATCCTCAAGGAAAGAAAAGGCATTGTCTTCGTAATCACTCATTGTCTTATATGAGTCAAGACAACAGTTAAAAGTACTAAAGCTTCTAGATGATCTCTGAGAAAAAAAAGTCCTATTAGAAGAGATAGGATAATGGAAATGAAACAAATGTGTCTTATTAAAAGTGGTTGGAGAATGTGGATCTAATTTTACTATGTTTTGTATTTGATCAACATAAACTTTAAAGTTGTAAACAACTTTGGCAAGCCTGCAAGTCTGCCACGCGTCGGTTTCAAATTCAAGCCGCGTAGTTATTTTCATATTAAGAAAGGACAGAGACAATTTTTTTGAGTATGTCGCCATAATAGAATGGAATCTAGCAGATTGAGAGTGTGTGTGTATTATTATTATTGATATGTCTCTCATACAGATAGGTATCGATCAGTGTGGTGGTATACAAGTTTATAATATGATTAGCATCCAGTGAGACTGCTACTAGAGATGCGCTACCTACTTCAAATTAGCAATATATTCAGTCGTGTCTGTCTAGACTAAATTTCTTTAGCCCAGAGTCCACTTTAGCACTTATAAATGTTTGAATTTTTAATTTTAAAATATATTTTATCTACAACAATTTATAGGCGCTACAGTCACGGATGTACTAATTATTAGGTAATTGTTAAGTTTTAAGGCAAAGAAAGCTTGTAACATTGGGCAAATCAAGTTGAAGAGGTAGTTGTATCGTCTAGTACTTTTTATTGGACCGTGATAGGTATATACCCAAATCATCATAAGAGCTCTCCCCACAACCAATGTGATTGTTCAACTTGCTTCATTACTGTCTATCATACTGACTGGGGTAAAGATCAACTTTTTGAATGAACAAATATTAAAGCACATGTATGAAAAAGGGTCAAAAAGCGCTTAGGTAACAGATCTCAAAACTAATAATAGTATGCGGCTCCTCAGATCGGATCTTAAATTTTTGAACAGTGAAAAGAAAACAAGAGTTTATGGTTGGCGGACTTAAGAGCATGGTTGAAGTTTGACAACCGCTTTGTTCTTTCAAAGCAAAAGGCTAAGAAGAGCACCTTTAGTTATTAGGTCCATGAATAAAGCACTGCTCAATATTCTCAAACCACTAGCATCATCAAGAATGGTCTCACAGTCTCAATCAAGAACTTTCAAAAGACAAAGGATATCCTCAAAGATGACTGAAAGAAGCAATGAATCGTTAGACACACAGAAGCCATTCACTCCTAGACATCATGGCATTGATATAAAAGAGGCGACTGATAAAATTTCTCGTGTTAGCTTATCAGATGAACAGCTGACTCTGAAATCAAACATACTGAAGTTTATCAAAAGGGGGCTATCTGATTTCAAATCTGGGGACAGTGCTTCTATTTACGTTATTGAAGGTGATGCAGGTACAGGTAAGTCAGTGATACTCAACTCTCTGTTTAACGAAATACAGAAATTGAGTAGATTCCCAACTGAAAAAAAAGATGTAATTAATAATACTGAAAATTATTTAGTGGTCAACCACCCTGAAATGTTGAAGTTGTATCATAGGCTCTCCAGTTCATTTCCATATTTAGGTAAAAAAGATATTGAGAGACCGACTTCGCTCATAAATAGATTGATCAAGGAGAAATCAAAAGGATGTGACGTTATTATTGTTGACGAGGCTCATCTATTAGCCTCTTTTAAGAATGCTTATAAACGATTTTATGGAGATAATCATCTGCAAGAACTAATGAAACTAGCTAAGGTTCTAGTTATTGTGTATGATGACAAGCAATCGTTGAGAATGGATCAATATTGGTCAGAAGCCACTGATAATGGGGCAAGCTTGAGTGAGTTTTCAAAGAAAGCAAAACTTTTTGAAAGATACTATCTCAAGCAACAATTTAGAGTCACTGGATCCTCAGACGTGCAAGACTGGATTCGAGAAATTAGTGTGAACAAAAAATTAATTGAACTACCAAGGCTTGATGCCATGAAACGAGAAGAAGGAGATCTGGAAGCTTTTGATTTTAAGGTTTGGGATGATTGTGGAGCTATGTATGATGCTTTGAAACTGAAAGACAGCGAATACGGTCAATGCAGAATGTTGAGTACATACGACTTTCCATATAGAATAGGGAACAAAGATTGGTATGTTACATGTGGTGATACGTTCAAATTGCGTTGGGATAGATTTACTCCAAGCAACATCAAACCTTGGAGTGAAAGACCGGATACAATTGATGAAGTGGGATCAGTTTACACCATTCAAGGTTTTGATTTGAATTATGCCGGTGTTATTCTTGGTAGATCTGTTGGATATGATAGTGAGAAGGATGAAATAGTAATCAAGTCTGATGTGTATGATGATAAAGCTGGGTTTACCAAAAGAGGTAACATTACGGATGCTGAAAGTGTTAAGGAGAAAATCATATTGAATTCCATCAATGTGATATTGACTAGAGGTGTTAAAGGATTGTACGTATATGCATGGGATGATGCTCTACGGAAGAGATTATTGAAGGATAATTAAGTTGTATATTTATCTAGTAGGCATGTTTGGTGTTTGTTGCTTTCAAAGTGTATAGTATCATACAAAGTTTTTACAGGGAACTCTCCCAAAAGAGGAAAAAAAGTCTAAAGCTGTAGGTGTTCGAGTGTGAGCTCAGTGTTAGGCTTCCAAAAACTCTTTTGCGGCTTATTTGTCAAGACAAAATTGGTGTCCTTTAAACGTGACTTCACACTTGTGACTTGGCAGTTGCACCAATATTACATAACTGCTGACTCATGACTCCGGATACGATTTCGGGGCCACTATACCTAGTTTGTAATGTAAGCAGCGCTGTTTTTTGATGTTTTTGTCTCTTTTGAAGCGTAAGTACTAACGGACCTTAGTTGAAGTAGGTCTGAGTATCTTAAAAGATTTACTTCGAAGTAGCTGGTTAGTTTCAGAAAATAGATTGAAAAGCCTTATCTAGTTATCAGACCAACCATCCACTATGAGAGCCTCCTTACAATTATACGCTTCCTTTGCTCGTACTCCGTTGATCAAGTTCGTCGGCGGTCCTCATATCTTTCATAGTATGTATTTTTGATCTATCCTCCCACCCATCAACTTATTAACTTATACTAACTTATTTTCCTCGTATGTATTATCTTCTCATTAGAACACCCAGCAGGTCCACATCACGAAGCACCAAATGGGATACTTCCTCAAAAAGTGGCTCCTTCAAAATCGTCTCAAACATTATCTTCTCCTTCTTCTTCAATAAGCTCAGTTCCATTCGAATCAAGAAATGTCCTGTCCAAGAGGTTCAGATATACTCCAATTGATGAATCAGAGATTGATGACGTTAATACCGGTGGTGCTGAAGTGTTTATAAGATGATTCGAACTCACTTCTCCTCCCTTCATATGATCTATGAAATTCATTTCTTGAGTGGAGAGATTGCCACCTTACCTCAAACTTACCTCATGTTTATATCAAGTCATTAGGTTTCACTTCATTCATGTTAGTATAGGTGCGTTTTTTCCTACATACAACCGTTCTTATTAATTAGTTGAATACTACGGTGGTACTTGCCATTCTACTTATATAGACTCCTTCCTGCTTTCTCTCATTACTCTTTTATCTCCCTCTTTCCTGTTCAGCCCTTTTCATCAATACATTTATACGCTTCTCTGTACACCCTGTAACAACATCCAATCCATACTCATATCACTCTGTGTTATACGTACAATCAAATTCATCCTGCCCATCTTACACCTCGCACCTCTCCTAATAACCGACACGCATTGAAATTCCGAAGTTTCAAAAATTCAAAGAATTCAAATCAATAAATGGCGTACATACGTTATAGTTAAGCAAACAACACGTATTAAGTATTAAGTTACAATCGATGTATAATTTAATTCTGTTGATCATCATCAAGGCCATCTGAAAATGTCACAATCTAGTTATGAATATGATGAAAATTCTGAAACTTGGCCTTATTTCGTACTAACGGGCTTATTGGTGCCTTTAATACCAACCACCATTTCGTTAGTTAATGAATTTCTACTTTCTAAAGATAATGAATCCGTTAAGAATGATCAAATGATAGATTTGAAATGGTTCAAAACTTATAATGATAGAGATTTGAATGATTTCAAATCAAAGGTCTCTCATAAGAGATTATTAACTAAAAAGTTTCTATTTGTGATAATTGGCTGGATATTATCAATTTATTTGATAATTAAATCAAATTCAATTGAGATCCCAATAAGTGAAACAAATTTCGATCCGTGGAAGATTTTACAAATCGATGAATCTGCAACCGAAAAAATCATAAAAGCTTCATATAGAAAACTATCGTTAAAATTCCATCCTGATAAGGTCGATACAAAATCAATGACTCAAGAAGAAATGGACCAAGTTGATTCAATTTACGTCTCTATCAATAAAGCTTATAAAGCGTTAACTGATGAAACAGTCAAAGAGAACTTTCTAAAATTTGGTAATCCTGATGGTCCATCCGATGTCAAACATGGCATTGCATTGCCTAAATTCTTAATTGATGGTCCTTCGTCTCCAATATTAGTTTTGGTTTATATCATATTGATCGCTATAATCTTACCATTAGTAGTCAGTTACTGGTGGAATGGTGTTAAATCCTATACAAAGCAAGGTTTGCATGTGGAAACCGCAGCTTTTTTCTTAGATAGATTGATCAACTATAATCCATCCAAATTGGTGCAAATCAGATCAATTTTACACGACTTAAGTTTTGCAACCGAATTCAAATCTTTCAAAAATTTGACTCCTGAATTGGTTGAAACTTTATTGTTATCTCAAATAAATAGAACCAAATTGAGTGTTCCATCACAAGAACGCTTGAAGCTAGAGGTAGTTGCAATTGCTCCTAAATTATTACTTGGCTATATCGATATTGCATCAAATTTTAGAAATACAGAATTTTGTTTCAAATTAGTTGAAACTCATAAATGTTTAATCCAAGCTTTGAATACAGAAGCAAACGCCGATTTTTATAAATATCAACAGCTTTTACAATTACCTGGCGTTTCAATTGAGAAACTAGATACAACACAGAATGTTCGTACGTTAGGTAAACTATTGAAAGATCCAACCATTGAACCAATTAAGTTTTTGAATACTGGATTATTAAAAGAACAAGATGAACAAATTTTGAAAATTGCAAAACAAATACCATTGATTGAGCCAATAGACTATGCATTCAAAGTTCCTGGTGAAGTCTATGTTCCGCCTGAATCAACCGTCCATATAAATCTGAAATTTTTGATTAAATCTCCATCTCATCTATCTAGACCTCAAATAAAAAAATTGTCTTCCAATGTGATATCAACACAGTTGAATGAATTGGATACTTTAGAAACTTTAAGAAATCCGTTCAAAATAGTTGAAGACCAGCCAACTTTAATAAATCATTACATTCCTCCATACTTCCCAAACCCAGAATACTTGGCTAAACACAATGGTTGGATTGCATTCTTAGTGTTACAACGTGACGGGAAACTAGCTGAAACTCCAAGCTTCATAAACAAGGTCGATTTATCCAACTTATCACTAACTCAAGAAGAGTATCTAGAGTCTAAAGCTGTCATATCAACTTTCAAATTCTCATTAAGTTCTCCAAGTCCAAAAGCGCCAGGTACATATCACTTCAGACTGGTGATCAAGAACTTGATTTATTTTGGATCAGATCTCGATATCCCAATCGCGATGCACGTTGAAGATAAACCAAGTGAGGAATTGAATTCGGGAAGAGACCTATATGAGATTGAAGACCCAGATGAAGATTCCTTAGCCGGTGCCTTTGCTCAAATTCGGGGTGAAAATGTCAAAAAGATTGATGATCATTCAGATAGTGATGAAGATGAAAGTGATTTAGATGCAGAGAGTGAGGTTGATTGGACCGATATCAATACCGATACAGAAGTTGAAGAAGACGATGACTTTGTTGAAAAATAATGCATCTATTTTGTTGTTTGTGGGTTAAGTTTGTCGTTGCAGCTTATTGTGATGTATTGTTGAACGTTATTATACAGTGTATATAATAGATTAATAAACAAAACAGAGTAAAGCCGGTCATATACAAACTGTCAATCACTCGTTGCTCCATTATTACTGCGCTGGTGTATTCGGTGTTCCACTTCTAGGAGTACCGTTATTATTATTATTCCCCCCTTTTCTTAAAATTCTATTAGCATACTCAATCAACTGCCCATTACCGTTTAAAGTAACAAAAAACTTTCTTCTAAGTCTATCTTTCCATATAATGACTCCAATTTCCTCACCATAATTCAATAACTTTTCAAATTCAAGGTCATTAGTGAAATCTTTATACAAGTACCCTTTGAATGTTTGAATTCGATCCAATTCCAGTTGCCATAGTTTTATTTGGTCAATCACCGTTGGTGGCAAAATCTCTAGTTTGATTTCATTCAGTGATTCCGTGTTTCCTACAGAAGCCTCAAATTCCAATTTCTTAGCTAATTTATCTTCAGCCATCTTGACCATACCCATATGAGCATGACTTTCCAAATAACTGATTATTTGCTCAGATGTTATACCGTTGATCAAGGCATGTCTTATTGATTCTCTAGTCAAACTACCTGTAACCATATTAGAAAATCTCGCCTTCAAATGAACAAATAAATTCAAAATTGCTATCTGTAAAGGTGATGATGTATAACAGTATATCTTGAAATTTGTTTCTATTATAATGGATCCCTGAGTCGATTGATTTTGATTTTTTTCTTTAGCATTATTTATTTCTTGATCAATTACAGTGGATGCGTTCTTGAAATCTGTATGTTCAGAAGTTAACGTCGTTGCTAATCTAGTTGGATAGAAATTTTTACCAGCACTCTTACTATTTCGAGTCTCATCTTCGCCCTTTTCTGTCTCGGGTAGTGTAGGATAATAGATCAACCCATAATCAATCAAATCGTCAAGCATTATCATCTGTGTATCATTCAACATATTAATCGGATAGCCTTCACCTAACTCTAATGAACCTAACATAAATATAAAGTTTAAAACATCAACTGGGTTCATCATTAAGGTCTCAGACATTTTCAAATATTGCAATAATAAGGTCCATATTTGAGAATTAATATCCTGTAATAGAAATTGGAACCCATTCTGTGTAATTAATAATTTTTGTAATACTTGTATTGAAGAATTGGAATTAGATGCTGAGTGAACCGGTTCATAATCCATATCATAATCTTCTCCTAAGTCTTCTCTTTTTTTCCTATCGGACGGTAATTCCATTAATCCACTATATCTTAATAAAGTTAACACACCCAAACTTGGCAATTCTTTGATTTCAGATCCAACCATGAAATGTAAAATATTCTCCCATTTTGCCAAACAATAATTATCCAAAAAGTCGACAGTTATATTCTCATCAGCATCATCTTCAAATAGGTTCACTAATTTATCTTTCTCGCTCAAATCATTATCTTTGTTCGTGTCATTGTAATCAGCCACTTCAATGGCTTGACTTTCGCTTGTCGTTGATCCTGTTAATGCGTCTCTGAAACTCCTTCTGAAAATTGGATTTAGTTGAACAAATGGTATAATAGTAGGCTCGCCCGTTTGAGGATGAACCACTTGCTTTTTTACATCTTTCAATAAATTCAATGCCTTTAATCTTTTGATCGACTCATTCTGATATATTTTATTAGGATTTTTATGATGTGATGTGGTTGGTAATTTGTCTTTATCCTTATTGCTACCACTTGAGACAGGCACTTTAATCCATCTATTGAGATCAGAATAAGGGATTGATGCATCTTGAAATAACATCGTCATGATATAAAACTTGGCCAACGAGGGGAGTAATCTGAATATAGCTAAGCATGTCTCTGGAGATTTGAACAGTTGCGAATGAACAGTCTCGGGAAGGTTATCAAGATATTCATTGATAGTGGACTTAAACAACTCCGAAGACTGCGTCGATGATATTGCAGACATATTGGTCCTAAGCTTTACTAACCCTATCAACTTCTGTCCAAACAACGATACAGGAATGAACCATCACCATTGCCATATCTCTTGCGAACCCTTTAGCACTACTTTTAAGGTCGCAGATGGTTTTAAAGCGTTGAAAATCCGTCCTCTGTGTTATTATATTGATGACCTCAGCACACACGTAAGAGCACTCTTTTTAAACAAAAAATTTTAAAAGCGAAATCGAGCAAGATAAAGGAGATCGAAGGAGATGGTGATTACAAATTGGTTGACAAATGAGCACATAACAGTGTCGGGGCTACTCAATTAGGTTGATAAAGTAGCTATCACGTACAAGAACATTTCATTCCAGCATGTCCAGAAGAAGACATTCGCATTCCCAACCTGTGGTGGTGAAGCATGAAGAACAAGACTCCTTTGAGGATCTGCTACAACCGACATACAAAGGGAAAGGTCTGAATGATCCGATCAATACTGCGGAGGACAAATGGAATCTTTTGCCGGCTTTTTTGAAAGTCAAAGGTTTGGTTAAGCAACACTTGGATTCGTTCAATTATTTTGTTGATAAGGATTTGAGAAAGATTATTCAAGCAAATGAAAAAATTTTGAGTGATGTTGACCCGGAATTTTATTTGAAGTATTTGGACATCAGAGTTGGTTATAAAAGTGGTGCTGACCCAAAACAAATTGAAGTTTTATTACCTCCCCATGAATGTAGACTGAGAGATCTCACTTATAGCTCTCCAATATATGTTGATGTTGAGTATACAAGAGGAAGAAAAATTATCATTCATAGAGATCTGGAAATTGGTAGGATGCCAATCATGTTAAGGTCAAACAAATGCATATTGAATGGGAGAAATGAAAGTGAAATGGCATATTTAAATGAGTGTCCATTAGACCCGGGTGGATATTTTATTGTTAACGGTACTGAAAAGGTCATTTTAGTTCAAGAACAATTGAGTAAGAATAGAATTATTGTGGAAGCTGATGAGAAAAAACATATTGTTCAAGCATCAGTGACATCTTCTACACACGAGAGAAAATCTAAAACCTATGTGGTCACAAAGAATGATAATATTTATTTGAAACATAATTCTATCAGTGAGGAAATCCCAATTGTTGTCGTCTTGAAAGCTGCGGGTATTATATCTGATCTTGAAATTATTCAAATGGTCTGTGGTGATGATTCTGTTTATCAGGATCTATTTGCTGTCAATTTTGAAGAAGCTGCGAAGTTGGGTATTTACTCTCAAAAGGAAGCATTGGAGTACATTGGGAGAAAGGTCAAAACTATTAGACGAATGAATGCGCCAAAGTTAACTATTTTACAAGAAGGTATTGAAGCTATTGCCACTACAATTATTGCACATATCACAGTTGAAGATCTTGATTTCCGTGGAAAGGCCTTGTATGTTGCCATGATGACAAGAAGAGTTGTTATGACTATGCATAACCCTAAATTAGTTGATGATAGAGATTATGTCGGTAATAAGCGTTTAGAATTAGCAGGTCAATTGATGTCTTTATTATTTGAGGATTTGTTCAAAAAATTCAATAATGATTTCAAAGCAAACTTGGACAAAATCTTAAAAAAGCCAAGTAGAGCATCTGAATTCGATGCTCTATTACATATCAACATCCACTCGAACAACATCACAACGGGATTAAATAGATCCATTTCAACTGGAAATTGGTCATTGAAAAGATTCAAGATGGAAAGGGCCGGTGTTACTCATGTCTTGAGCAGATTGTCATATATTTCAGCATTAGGTATGATGACAAGAATTTCTTCTCAATTTGAGAAATCAAGAAAAGTGTCCGGTCCAAGAGCTTTACAGCCATCTCAATTTGGTATGCTATGCACTTCTGATACACCTGAAGGTGAAGCTTGTGGTTTAGTTAAGAACCTAGCTTTGATGACGCATATCACTACAGACGATGAAGAGGATCCAATAAGAAAATTGTGTTATATATTGGGGGCCGAAAATATTTCAATAGCTGATAGTGCGACTTTGCATACTAATGGTACATTTGGTGTCTATTTGAATGGTACTTTAATAGGTACCACAAGATATCCGACTGTATTTGTTGGCAAATTTAGACATTTGAGAAGAACGGGTAAGGTTTCGGCATTTGTCTCTATTTATACAAACGTTCATCATTCGGCCGTCCATATTGCTGCTGATGGCGGTCGTATTTGTAGACCGCTTATCATTGTTGAATATGCAGAATCTAGAGTGAAAGAAAATCATTTACAAAAATTAAAAGATGGGGAATGGGAATTTGATGATTTCTTATCAAATGGACTAGTCGAATATCTGGATGTTAATGAGGAAAATGATTCCTTAATTGCACTATATGAAAAAGATATAAGTAAAGGTACAACACATTTAGAAGTGGAAACATTTACAGTGCTTGGTGCTGTAGCAGGCCTAATCCCTTATCCACATCATAATCAATCCCCAAGAAATACTTATCAATGTGCTATGGGCAAGCAAGCAATTGGTGCAATTGCTTACAATCAATTCAGAAGAATAGATACATTACTATATTTGATGTGCTATCCACAACAGCCGATGGTCAAGACTAAGACAATTGAATTGATTGATTATGATAAACTCCCAGCTGGACAGAATGCAACAGTGGCAGTTATGTCTTATTCCGGTTATGATATCGAGGACGCCTTGGTGTTGAATAAGGCATCAGTTGATAGAGGTTTCGGTAGATGCCAAACATTAAGAAAAAACACAACTGTTTTGAAGAGATATCCTAATCATTCCAAGGATATTGTGTCAGGCTTAAGGCTCAATGAAGAAGGTACTCCTATTTTCCAACACGGTGCTTTAGGATCTGATGGTTTAGGTGAAGTTGGTATGAGAATCCAAAGTGGTCAAACTTACATCAACAAATGTGTGCCAGTCAATGCTACTGAAAGTGTTGTCGGTGTACAACCAAACATCAACCAAGTACAGCAGCACAGAGAAACCCCAATGGTTTATAGGGCTCCTGAACCAAGTTATGTTGATCAAGTCATGATGTCAGTGAGTGATAATGACCAAGCATTAATTAAAGTGTTGCTAAGACAAACAAGAAGACCAGAATTGGGTGATAAATTCTCTTCCAGACATGGCCAAAAGGGTGTTTGCGGTATCATTGTTAATCAAGAAGATCTACCATTCAATGACGAAGGTATATCACCCGATATTATTATGAACCCACATGGTTTCCCATCTCGTATGACGGTTGGAAAGATGTTGGAGTTAGTTTCTGGTAAAGCTGGTGTTTTAGATGGTACATTACAGTATGGTACCTGTTTCGGTGGGTCTAAATTGGAAGATATGTCCAAGATTTTAGTTGATAAAGGGTTCAATTATAGTGGTAAAGATATGTTATACAGTGGAATTACAGGGGAAGCCCTACAAGCATATATTTTCTTTGGTCCCATTTATTATCAAAAATTGAAGCATATGGTCTTAGATAAAATGCATGCTAGGGCTAGAGGACCAAGAGCAGTTTTGACAAGACAACCAACGGAAGGTAGATCCAGAGATGGTGGTTTAAGATTGGGTGAAATGGAGAGGGATTGTGTTATTGCCTATGGTGCTTCACAACTATTGTTAGAAAGACTAATGTTGAGCTCCGATGCATTTGATGTTGATGTTTGTAATTCTTGTGGTCTTATGGGTTACAACGGCTGGTGTCCTTCTTGTAAATCAAGTGAGGCTATCATCAAAATGACTATTCCGTATGCCGCTAAATTGCTATTTCAAGAACTAATATCTATGAATATTGCTCCCAGATTGAAATTAAGTGATGTGTTTTAAAAGTTGGAAATAGAAAAAGTTATCTTGTATTGTGCATTTTGTATTTTGTATTTAAATGGTTGTATTATATCCTATAGTAGTACATGATATATGCCACTTCATTTTTTCTTTTTGTTTCTTGGTCTTGGATCATTGACTTCAAGCTTGTTAGAAATCTGGCATGATTTATTTTTGTTTTTCAACTGCCCGTATATTTCATTGTATATTACTTATATTTCACCCATTACAGTTCAATAGTAGACAGACATTCACAGTTAAAAAGCTATTTGGCAAAAATAATTTACATACAAAAAACAGGATAATATTCAATTTTCATTACTTAACACTTTCTTCCCAAAGACAATTTCGTAGTCCAAGTTCAGTTGATTGTACATTTCTTCCATGGTGAACTCGTGATCATCGTCATCGGACTCATCGTCTTCGTTACCACTGATCTCCCCATTTTCAATCTTAATGCTCATTTTTTCAATATGATTCTTTTTTTCTAAAATCTCTTGTTTTTCATACTTGTCCAAATTTCTAAAATCTTCGCTCTCTATGTACTCTTCTAATTCATATAGCATATTTTGATCAAATTCAAACTTTAGCTTTCTTAGTTTCGATTTTTTCTGCCTGTCACGATACTCTTCGATTCCTCCCATTTTACAAATCTTACTACGTGCTTCATTCAAGAGGTAGTTGGATGCCATCTGTGCAGCATTCTGCCATTTGGAAATCAGTTTCACAAGTTTATCCGAATCACAGTTTGCCTTGTATCTATACGCTCTTTTCAAATTTTCTAGCTTGGCCTCCAAAATACGGATTTCAAAATTTGCTTTGTCATCATCATCATCATCATCATCAGCAGCAGCAACAGCAACAGCAGCATTATCATTCTGATTGGCTTCGGATGTTAGCTCTAGATTCGTTGGCTTTTCGTGGCTTTGCTTGAATATTTGATTCAATTTCTGTTGGACTGGAGTTATCTTCCTAGGTCTGACTATAGGCGATGAGAAGCTGCGCACTGCAATAGGAGATGTGTGCTTGTGTATATCTTCAGGGGTTAATGAGGTAAAACTTGTACTAACATTTGAATGCTCAATCGCACTTTGAAGATGATCGGGGGATAGTTTAGGAATGGGAGATGCTGTTATTGAGGGTATTCTATTCAATATGGGGGTAGAGAAAGTTCTTGACTTACCAGGAGTTGAGGGTCTACAGAACTTTTTGGTCCCATTTGGTGATACATTGGTGATGTTATTCAACGGAGTTTCAAATCTTGGAGCTTGAACACCACTCTTGGAAGATGGCCTTTTTTTTGGAATCACAAGCTTTGTAGTTAGTGATGGTAACGATATCGGCTCATGCAACTTAAGTGGTGCTGGTAAAATTTCCCCGTATAGTGCCTCTTGTTCACTGATTGAAGACGTGTTGCCGTGGTCAATGGAACTGTCATCAAGAAATAGCAAAGACGAGTTTCCAGTAGTATTCGCTTCCTCGGTATCTTTAGTATCAATCATATCACCCATGTTGTTGCCTCTTGATAATAAACAACCTTCGAACGCCAACTGGATCAGAATGGCAAGTCTATACTTTGTTCCTTTGTGTTATTTGATGTTTGTTTTGATTCTCACTTTTTAGGAGATGCCCCACACCAAAAGAACGTACGTACGTGCGTACGTAATATACATCGATAGTCGCTACGTCGAATTTGAAGATGGATCGCGATGAATTTTTTTTTTTTGAAATTTTTTTTTTTACAAAATTTTCAGATTTTTTATTTCAGAAGTAAGGTAATATATCTGATTATTATATATATACAACAATAATAGTGCAATCAAAAGAAGGATATAAACACGCATAATCACACACAGGAGCAATGGTCAAAGCTACTAAGAGTACAAAAAAGTTTCAAGCGAAGCACTTGAAACACACAATAGAACAAAGAAAAAAGGTTCAACAGCATAACAAGCTCCATAAGAAAAAGAAGATTTCTTATGCCGATAAAGAAACTAAAGAAGCCAGATCTGCGAAGAATGATGAGATATTTGAAGATATGGATGTTGAAGAATTCTTTGAAAGTGGATTTGAAATTCCAAAGGAATCGAAAGCTTTGAAGAAGGCGAACAAAGCTAGGGAGGCCAAGGATGCCGAAGAATCTGCAGAATCTGGTAGCGAAGACACCAAAGACGAAGTCGAAGCAGAAGCTGCGAGCGAATCAAGCTCAGAGGATGAGGCAGGTATTCACGAGCAAGACCTACAGAAGTTAGCCGAGGATGACCCAGAATTTTACCAATATTTGCAAGAAAATGATAAAGATTTGTTAGACTTCAAGCCAATTGATCCAATGGATGCCATCAGTGAATCTGAAGACGAGGCCAATGACGAAGCGGAACAGCAATATGCAGAAAAATCAGCTTTCCCAGAGGAAAAAGAAACTACTGAGGTGACTTTAGATCTTGTCAAAGCTTGGGAACAGAATTTGAAGTCAAAAAAGCCGACCATCAAGACTTTGAAGACCATTGTTATTGCTTTCAAATCTGCTGTTAACATGGATTCTGGTGAAACTTACAGATTCTCTGTCACTGATGAAAAAGTTTTCAACCGTTTGATGTTCTTAACTTTGAATACATTCCCACAAGCTATTCAAAAACTAGCACCATATAAGAAATCAGCAAATGGGGTGAGATCCCTTCAGGCAAACAATGGAAAGAAAACTTCACAAATCACCACGATCTTGAAGACACATGCAGGTTCTTTGATAATCTTATTAAACGATATCACAAACACCGAAACCGCTGCATTAATTTTAAAATCTGTTCAAGAATTACTTCCATTTTACATCTCATTGAGAAAACTATTGAAAGAGATTCTTGCTGCTATTGTCAATGTTTGGAGTAGTACTAAAGAAGTTGAGACACAAATTGCTGCGTTTGCTTTCATGAACAATGCTTGTAGAGAATATCCAAAGGCTAATTTAGAGTTAGTCCTGAAATCCACTTACTCTAGTTTCATCAAGAGATGTAGACAAACAAACATACACAGTATGCCAATGATCAATTTCCAAAAGAATTCTGCTGTAGAATTATTCGGATTGGATGAAGTGTTAGGATATCAGATTGGCTTTGAATACGTTAGACAGTTAGCAATTCATTTAAGAAACAGTGTTAACAACCCGACTAAAGAGAGTCACAAGGCTATATATAACTGGCAGTATTGTCACTCTCTTGACTTTTGGTCGAGAATGTTATCAACACAATGCAACCCAGAAAAGGAAATGTTGAAAAAGAAGGAGAGTCCGTTGAGACAATTGATATACCCATTGGTTCAAGTCACTTTGGGTGCTATAAGATTGATCCCAACAGCGCAGTTTTTCCCATTGAGATTTTACTTGATCAGATCATTGATTAGATTGTCTCAAAACACTGGGGTCTATATCCCTCTATTCCCGTTACTGAGTGAAATTTTGAACTCTACTGCTATTACAAAACATCCAAAATCTTCTAACTTACCTGCTGTTGACTTTGATCATGTCATCAAGATTAACCAAGCTTATATTGGTACCAAAACATACCAAGATGGGCTAAGTGAGCAATTTTTAGATCTAGCATCTGAATTCTTTGTTTTATACTCCAAAAGTATCGCATTCCCGGAGTTGATCACCCCAGCTGTCATTTACTTAAGAAGATATATTAAAAAGTCAAAAAATGTCAAATTCGGCAAACAGTTAGCTAACTTAGTTGAGAAATTGAACGCTAATGGAAAGTTTATTGAACAAAAGAGATCAACTGTTGAGTATGGTCCAAGTAATAAAGTCGAGGTCAGCAAGTTCCTGCAAGATCTAGAATGGGATCAAACTCCTTTAGGTTCATATGTTGCTACTCAAAGAGAAATCAGAGAAGCTAGGGCTAAGATTTTAAGAGAGTCTATATTGGCCGATGAAGAGGACAGAAAGAAAAGTAAAGACGAAGATGATCAAGATGTCGATATGGGTGAAAGTGCTGATACCGATGAAAATGAAAATGAAAATGAAGATAAGAAAGAAGCCTCTTCTGATGAAGAATAAATCAGTGTATACTAGTAGCTCGTGTTTTGGCTAATAGGCTGTATCTTTTTTTTAGGAACTCTAGGAGAAAATTTGCACTAATATCGTATTGACGTATTATATATTTGGTTGTAGAAAAGCTCGTTTGCTTGTTCGCTCGTTCGCTGGAAGTTCAAGTCTCACTTACCAAAGATTTAAAACAGAAGTTCCGTCGATAACACGGCTCGAGACTCACGAGTCGAGAGGCTGCCTTATCGGGTTGTTCAAAAGAGCCGCAGAACGTGGCCAGTATTGCTCGCTAATCTCAAGACTACATTGACGTGACTTTTTAAGTCATTTCAGACCCCTAAAATTCATCTTTATCACCACTTTGCTTTAATTGCTTCCACAAGAGAAGGATACAACTTCTCATTTGCAGGTACAAAGTACAGTTACATCAATGTACACTTCAAGCATGAAACTCTACATTCCTTTAATTATCTCAGGGGCCTCCCTCTCTGTCTACGTCTCAGCTTTAAGCTTACCTGCGATTCAAGAACCATTTCAGTTATCCCAAAGCTTGCTAGACCACAGTTGTCCAATAGATATTCCATTATCATGTACGAACAGAACATCAGTTGATGATAGCTGTTGTTTTGAACATCCAGGTGGGGTTTTATTACAGACACAATTCTGGGATTACTATCCGCCCGTGGGGCCTGATCACATGTTCACTTTGCATGGCCTTTGGCCCGACTTGTGTAACGGGCAATATGCCCAGTTTTGTGACGATTCTCTTAATATTGATAATGCTGAAGCAATATTAGAAAACTTTGGAGAGACAAAATTACTAGAAAAAATGAAGCTTATCTGGAAAAACTTCAACGGTCATGATAATGAACTATGGGTCCATGAATTCAATAAGCATGGTACATGTATGAGCACCATCAAACCTAGTTGCTTTGATCAGACAAGTTACAAAGTAAACCAGAATGTCGTGGAATTTTTCAAGAAGACAGTTGAGCTTTTTGAGGAGTTGCCAACTGCTGACTGGTTGGCTGATAATGGTATTGTTCCATCTGAGGATCAAACTTACACAAAACAGCAAATATCCGACACTTTAAGTGCTCGTTTTGGTCAGCCTGTTTACTTCAAATGTAACAGATTTAATGCTTTGCAAGAAGTATGGTACTTTCATCACTTGAAAGGATCGATTTTAACAGGGGATTATGTCCCGATCCCTGCCATGTTGAACTCTCAGTGCCCAGAAACAGGAATCAAATTCTTGCCTAAAAATTTTAAACCACCTTCTCCAACAGGAACTCATCCTCCACCTTCTAAACCAACTGGTGATGGGTTCATGGGTTATTTGAAACCCGAAGGCGAACCTGGTTGTATTATCAGTACTGGGAAATGGTACACATCAGGTACTTGTGCTAGGTTCAACTTGATCAAGGCACCATTTGGTGGCTACAACATCAAATCGTCAAAGGGCTGGTGTGCCATAGATCTGAATGGAGATTTCAGCTGCAGTAGGACCACAAAGCCAATGCAATTTTCGTATGACTCTTCATCAGGGGTAGTCACTTATGGTGGTACTTATAGATGGTCCGCTGACGCAATACCACACGGTTGGAAACAAATTTCAATAAGACCAGGATATGACGGTGAAATACAATTCAAGCTATTTTTCGACAAAATCTGAAGTAAGATTTCTTCGGATTATTGATGATTCGATAAATTCTTCGTAGCTACAAATTCCCTAAAGCTACTACAACTACAGTCAATCATGGTTTTTGGACATGGATCGTCATTACTGTAGTTATTTTGGCTTGGCTACAGATGATAACGGTCTTTGATATAGCAGTTTTTTGAAGTATTATGCCATCATCAACTCAGATTCATAGAATATACCAACGCCTGAATAATCACAAGTAAATGTAACAAAAATTTTGTAAATACACTCTTCAGTAATGCTTTGTAGTTATCGACAGTGAAAGTTAGAGTACGATTACAACTACTTTGAAGGTATAAAATCTAACCATTATCGCCGTTAAACACTAAATAGGTATACTAATTAGTATATACTATATTTGATCATATGTACTTAGTATAAAAGTATAGACAATGAATGGCAAATATCCAATGAAAGCTTTCCAATTTCACGTAGAGTAATCATAATCTCCACAGCCTTTTAAATATTACATTTTACCTTTTGCTAATCGGAGTGTGCACTGTGCTCCACAGAGTGCCCTATGGGTCTGTAGCGAGAGCCAAGACTCAAGACCCAAAGACTTGAGTTGTAAAGAGGATTTTAATTGAACCGAGCTATATGATTCAAGTTAGTGAAAATTCAAATATACAATACATTTTAAAGGGCATCAGTACGGGGTGTTTTCGTGTTTTGTTTGTGACTGCTTCTTAAAAAAGGTGGTGAATTGTTTTCAAACTTATCTGGCAATCGAGCTGGCATCTACATAATGGCCTCTATACCTCTTAGACCTCTGTCACCAGAACCAGTCTCTTTGAAAGAAGTCATCTCTCCGGGTATTCCGAAGAAATCAGTTAATTCTAGATTGATTCCCACTCTATTGACTATTCAGAAATACAGTACCATTCCATTCAGTATATTTTCAGTTATACATGTTACTGGTGTGGTCATTCTTCCTGGCCTCTCGTTATTAGATGTAGGCGATCAATTGATATCTGCAGGCAGAGAACTTTATCAAGTGGCACCATTTGAAAATATAATACTCGTGGCCAGTCTAATACATGTTGCTAGTGGCTTTACTTTGAGATTTGTCAAGAAATACGAGAATGAGAAAAAATATGGTAAGGTTAAAGGTAAAAGGAGAAGGAACTCCAGAGTGCTGAGGAGTGGAAACCCCGATAGCGATGAGAACGTCAAAGATAAAGACGCTGGCTTAGGTGGCATTGCATCCATACTAGGATTTGGTGCTCGTAAATCGTTAAGTTCAAGGTTCTTAGGATTATCTCCTTTAAGCTTTTCTGGATATGTACTATTCACCGCGTTGAGTTATCATGTCTTGAAAAACAGATTGGCTCCCGTTATCGTAGATGGCGATTCATCGTTAATCGGTCTACCTTATATTTCTTATACTCTATCGTTGTCCCTGATTAAGAGTTCTCTTGGATTGGTGGCACTAACATTCACAGCTTCTTATCATGTCTTATCAGGATGGAATAGATACCTAAAGAATTTTTCGTTATCAGCAAGAAAGAGAACATACGGAGCTCTTTTTACACTCACATTGTTAGCTGCTTCTAGTATGTACCACTTATCACACGCTTCCCCTGTCATTGGTGCAACAGCCAGGAGATTCGACGAGTACATTGCGATCGTACCATTTTGAGACAAAGAAATAGCAATCTTGAGTTTCTCGAGTTATGTGTTGGTACGCATTCATTTTTGGACAGATCATGTAAATGGGTAAACAGTTTATGTACATAATAAAACAGCGATAAATAAAAGGACTATATACAAGTTTCGTCAACCGACGTAAACATTAACATTTGGGGGTATATGAATTAACTTTTTCAAGCTGAACAGGAATCACAATTCTCTGGCTCGTTTATATTACAAGACAAAATGCGGTTATCATAAATATCTTCATCATCATGATTGGCAACCTCATCTATTTTTTTGGTAACTGTATTAGAAATTCCATTACTTGAGTCATGGCTGGAATTCGGCTTAGATGTGGAGGTATAAGCATCAGCAGTATATCTTTTTCTCTTCAACCCTTCAGCACCTGTCTGGATTGGTTCATATATATATCTTTTTCTTTCACCACCCAATCTAGAAACAACAGGGTCCAAAGTGAATTTAATTGCCGAGGCAGCGGCTTGAGTTCTTAAGTAGTAGATACCAGTCTTTAATCCTTTTCTCCAGGCATAGAAGTGCATACCTGTCAGTTTGGACATGGTCGGATCTTTCAGGAATAAATTCAAGCTCTGCGAGTGATCTATAAACGGAGCACGATCAGCAGCCATATCAATCAAAGTCTTTTGTGGGATTTCCCACACAGTTTTATATATCTCCTTAAACTCCGCTGGTATATTTTTAATTTCTTGGATTGACCCTTCATGACGCAAAATTTGATTTTTCATCTCACGGTTCCACAAATTAAGATCAGTCAAGTCATCGATCAAATATCTATTGACTACCTGATACTCACCAGATAATACTCTTCTGGTATACATATTTGATGTAACGGGTTCGAAGCATTCGGTAAATCCTAAAATTTGAGAAGTTGAAGCTGTTGGCATTAATGCTACTAGCAAAGAGTTTCGGGTACCGTGTTTTTGTATCTTTGCTTTGAGGCTATCCCATTCCCACAATGAAGTTGGCTTCACTCCCCACATATCAAACTGGAATATTCCTTGAGACGTTGGCGATCCAGGAAAGGATTCATATGGACTCTTTTCTATAGCTAGCTCCAAAGATGCTTCTAATGCACCATGATAGATTGTTTCAAAAATTTGTTTATTCAATACCCTTGATTCTGGAGAACCAAATGCCATTCTTAATTCATGAAACACATTTGCTAAACCTTGAACTCCAATTGCGATCGGTCTATGCCTCATGTTCGATCTCCTGGATTCTTCAGTTGGGTAGTCTCCAACATCAATGACCTTGTCAAGATTTCTGGCCAAAATCTTGGTTATTTTATGCAATCTTGCAAAATCATAATATTGTTCATGCTCATTACTGGGCTTGATGAACATAGGTAGAGCCACAGAGCCCAAGTTGCAAACTGCAGTTTCTTCCTTAGAGGAGTATTCCATAATCTCACAACACAAATTAGAAGACTTTATGGTACCTAGATTCTTTTGATTGGATTTATTGTTGGACGCATCTTTGTAAAGTAAGAAAGGATTCCCAGTCTCAGTTTGTGAAACCAGTATGGCATGCCACAACTTCTGGGCCTTCACTTTCTGTCTGAAACGACCTTCTTTTTCGTATTTGCTATACAATTCAACAAATTTTTCTCCATATGTATCGCTCAAACCAGGACATTCATCCTCCGAGAATAAACACCAATCTTCTCCTTTTTCGACTTTCTGCATAAATAAATCTGGAATCCACAAGGCGTAAAACAAATCTCTAGCTCTGTTTTCTTCTTTTCCATGATTTTTACGCATATCTAAAAACTCAAAGATATCAGCATGCCAAGGTTCTAAATATATTGCAAAAGCTCCTGGCCGTTTATTACCCCCTTGATCCACATATTTGGCAGTACTATTAAAGACTTGCAACATTGGAACCAAACCACTGGAAAACCCATTTGTCCCAGATATATACGTTCCTGCTGATCTGATGTTAGAAACATGCATGCCTATGCCACCGGAAGCTTTGGAAATTAAGGCCGCCTTATGAACAGTTTTGAATATCTCATCTATCGAGTCCCCTCCCATGGCTAACAGAAAGCATGATGACAAATATTGAGAGTTTGTGCCAGCATTGAAAAGTGTGGGTGAAGCATGTATGAAGTATTTCTTGGACATGAGGTGATAGGTTTCAATAGCCTTTTCTATATCGCTTTCATGAATCCCGATAGCGACTCTCATGAACATAAATTGTGGAGTCTCTTGTGGAGTATTGCCACCTTTTAGTAGATATGATTTCTCCAAAGTTTTAAACCCAAAGTAATCTAAGGACAAATCTCTAGTTGAATTGATAGAGTCGTCAATGGCATCTTTATTCTCCCTAACAATATCACAAAAACTTTGCGAGACTAAAGTCTCAAATTTCCTGTATTCGGAAGGTCTGTAGGATATCAGTCTTGTTACATTATCTGAAAATTTAGAGGGTAGTTGCTTTTGTAGGTGTCTTGCAATAACTCTTGCAGCTAAATTTGAATGGTCATAATGCTTTGTGGTTAAGGAAGCGATAACCTCAGAGGTAAGTTCTAACAATTGGTCAACGGTCAAAATATCAGGTAAACATACCACCACCTTCTCCACTATGCTTTCTAAGTTCAAATACTTTGTGTTCAATCCAAATGAGAGTGATTGGAGATGAGCAAGGAGCTTCTCTTTGTTGAAGGGTGACTGTGTCGAAGACCTATTGTTCATTACAATAGCATGCACCTCTGCTGTCATCTTTCTATATTTTTCTATTGCTACCCAACAAATCTCTCCTCTAGATCAACAACAATTAAATTGCCTTGTATTCACTCAGCTAAACAGACAAACCAATAATGATGTTTAGTTTTGCCTGACCCACAAATCACAAAAAATTATTTCAAATTTGAGAGAATGAGACTTCCTCTTCAAATTTCTTTTTCGCCTTTGAGGATTTCCTCAATCTTTGTTCAAAAGGTAAAGCATGTGTTCGAGATTTTTGTTTGAGACGTTGATCCTACAACTACTATGACGGGATAGTATAGCTATAACTGTGAACAATAGTTCTCAGTTGGTTTTTTTCAAGACTCAATGATTTGAGATCTTAGTGAAGCAATCCGGAGGTCTTGCAGATACAATGCAGCGGATTGCGCCAACTTGCCACAAGTCAATTATTAATTAGTAATTATCTAATTATTTAATATCAACCATCAATTAGTTTTCCTCTTCGGGAAACTGTGGTTTTACATCACCATATGTAATGTTACTGATGTTATTACGAATGAGCTATACAGTAACTTAAGACCCATTTAGCGTTCGTCAACAAATATCTGCACG
The DNA here is from genome assembly GCA_030579435.1 of Ogataea nitratoaversa. Lineage (NCBI taxonomy): Eukaryota > Fungi > Ascomycota > Pichiomycetes > Pichiales > Pichiaceae > Ogataea > Ogataea nitratoaversa. The sequence continues at coordinate 229,221 of JAKTQZ010000021.1, forward strand.
CTGCTGTCCACTCTTCGTTCGAACTTCTTGCAGAGGGTCTAATGTTATAACCTGCAACTTTATCTTTTGTCATCTTGTAAGGCAAGTCATTGAAATCATCTAATTCCTTTAATTTGTAACCGATCTGAGAAACTACATCCACCAATGCAACCATGCCACTGTCTAAGTTGTTATGTGTGAAAAGTCTTCCTATGGATAGCTCGCCGGTACTGAAGAGCTCAAATGTAGTCTTGTTCACCTTATTCGGCGTATTGGTATCTCGTTCCAATTTCTCTATCTTTGAGGTCGACCCCATAGGTATTAATCTGTAACCATCCAACTTAAAATCCATTATGTTAATGACTGTCGAAAGTAGTAATACGAATTGGCCTAGTGCAGCGTTTATTTCATGCCAGGAAACTTTCACGTCATCCAGATTTCCTAGTCTAAGGCCGTTTATAGTTCCGAAATTATCATCGTACGATATTGAAAATATATCATTGAAAACATTAGTTTTTCTTAAAGAGTCAAGTTGGTTCAAGTTATATTCATACAGCGATTTGATTCGTTCTCGTTCGTTGATAAAGTCAAGTAATTCAGAATCATACTTATTTTTGGTGCTGTAATACTCCCCTTCTTGCAAATTTAGCTCTGACAGCTCTTCTTCTAGTGCAACAAGTTCACTCGTTAGATCTCCTTGTTCTTGTTTGGCCTCTTCCAACTGGCTCATCAAATCTTCTTCTTCCTTTTTTAGAGCCTCGAGTTCATTCAATGATTCGTTTGCTTTCGATCGATTTGGTCCGTTCTGAGCTGTGAGTTTTTTCAAAAACTGAACATAAGTATCTTTTTCCTTGGTCAATTGCTCAAATCTTGTTTTAAATTCATCAATTAAACTAGTTGCACAGTCATTACAGACAGGATAATCAATCTCAGATTTTAATGATAAAATACTGAATATGTTTTCCAAAGTTGAAACCTTATCACTCACTGGTATCTTATCCAAAATACTCTCCTGTTGCTGATGTTGTTGTTGCTGATATTTCTTGTCGTCTAAAATCACAAATGATCCGTCATCCACACTGATATAATTGTCTGACTTTCTCGGACTTAGTAATGGCTTGCCATCACTTGAAGTCAATGCTTCCCTGAATAGTTTATCTCTTTCATCAGGTACTATGGGGTAATCATCGGGCATACTGTCTAGTTTGTTGTATGAGAACATGGATGGTGAGTTGGTTGATGATGATATAGGACGGTTGGAATTTGTCCTCTGACCATAGTTTGTGTTTCTAGCAAGCAGATCTTTCTGAGCATTGCTCAGGCCTTCGAGAGATTCATCTATTACCAAAGGTAGCTTACACCGTTGACATGTATATGAAGACATTTGCACCGTTTGTAATCAAGTTATTGGATGTGGGAAAATCTACAAGAAGGTATAGAGTACTTAAAAGAGATGGTATTGTACATTAACAGACTATTAAATTGTTGTGCGTTCACAATGTACATGATGAGCCTCGAGGGCGAGCCAGCTGATTTTTTGGCACCTGGCCCATTTACAAAGACATAACTCATCATTTGATTTTTTGAACTTTAGACGGGATTATTAAAAATATTGAATGGTGACTACATATGCTATACACATGGGTTATCTATCTTCTATAGCAAAGACAACATCTTTATGAGTCTTGGGATTGTAAGGGTCAAGAAGGAACTTTGAAAACAATTTCAAGTTTTTAACACCTCTAATTTCGTTACCTAACAAAGGCATCTTAACTAAATGGTAGTCTTCGTATAACTCATCCATTTGGTCTAAATACTTTTTTTGCATCTTCCACCTAGATTGGCATCTCTTACATTGGTCGTCTTCAGCAAATAACAATTGGTTAACCACAATGGAGTTGACATCCATGTTATATTTCATTAAATCTTGAACCAATCTTTCGGTTTCATATAACGATAAGAACTCTGAGATACAAACACATACAAATGTAGTTAGTTCTGGATCCTGAAATTGCTTATTAACTTCTGTAACTTGGGTCTTAATATCAGCTAATTTACTGAACATTTCATTTTTTTGGTCACCACCCATCATGCTCATTAAAGGGCCCAATCTTCCACTAATTTCGTTGAACTTACCTAGCAATTTTTCCAATGTTGATGGCAATTGCAGAAATCTTAAAGTGTGGCCAGTGGGAGCCGTGTCAAAAATAATTGTGTCATACTTAATAACAGCTGAATCTTCATTCTTTTGATTTTTGATATGTTTCAAAACTTCCATGAATGAAAAGGCTTCATCTATACCAGGAATAGATCCCGTAACTTCGGACATCATGCCATTAAGCGAATCGCCTTGATCCAAACCCATAGCACCATTGGCTGTAAATTCTTCTAGGGAAGAAGATGGGTCAATTTCCATACATGATAAGTTTTGAACTCCTTCAACGACTCTTGCTTCTTTACCAAATTTCTGATCAAAAGCATCAGATAAATTATGAGCAGGATCCGTAGATATAAGTAAATAATTTTTTCCAGGGTTATTCAAGGCCAGTTGAATCGAAATTGATGACGATGTTGTTGTTTTACCAACACCACCCTTACCTCCAACAAAGATCCATTTCAAGCTCTCGTGGCTGATGATATCTTTCAAACTTGGCTCCACTTCAAATTCAGAGTCAGACATTTTTTATGTTCTATTGGCAACTTTCTAGATGCTTTGATGCTAAATATGTTTCTTTCAGTTATGTTTCTTTCCTCCCCTTGATATTTTTTTTTATTTAAAATAACCAAAGATTGATTCAAAATTCGAAAAGCTGAGCGAGCCCATGGAAATTTCACGCCCCTTTCTGTCCTCATGGCATGCGAATGCGAAGGTCGATTATTATTTGTTGCACATGTATACAGCATAGCAATATATATATGCATTTAACATAAAGTCAATCGACGTGTGTTTTTGAGCAGCTAGCTAGCTAGCTAGAAGGTTCCAGATATATATTATATATGGCTTATTATAGGCGATAAAAGTTCATTTAATTGATTATCTTTACATTTTGTCTGAAGTTCTAACTTTTAACTATTAGTCTATAAGATATACATATATATATTATATATATATACACATTTCAGGGCATTTGAACTATCCAAGTAGTTTCTATGTACATGCGTTAATATCACCAAATATATAGCTAATTTTTTTGATTTCGTTTATGCGTGTTTGTTATCACCCTCTTTCGACTTGAAAGAACCCTTTTGTTTTCTCAATAGCCCTGTCAAGATCAGTAAATGAGTTCAGTAATCTTTTCTGGATCCAGCCAGATAGCTTCTTCTGGATGTGAGGCCTATTGTATCTGGTATCCACGAGATATATCACAGCATAGTCATTGATGTTTCTAATCGCTCTACCAATACTTTGGTTAACTGCCTTCATACAAATATTTTCATAAAAATCCCTAGCGTTGTCCTGAGCCTCTTTTTGAGTTCCCCCCTTTTCTAACGTTTTCAATTCAATATATTTTCTTTTAGCTATTAAGTCACCACTAAAAAAGTTAGGAAACGGTAGTCCAATCATCATAACAGCTCTCGCTAAATCGTTTGAAAAATTGATGCCTTCTGACATCTTACCTCCAACGACTGCAAATAATACAGCGCCTTTTTTCTCATTCAAAATGGTATTAGAATACTCTTCTAGAGTGGTATCAACATTTGAGCCTCTGGATTCTGTGAATATTCTTTTCAGCTTATTGATGTCATCATAAATACTTGACTCTTTCCAGTGGTTTAGTATCTGCTCAATATACTTATAACTTGGAAAAAACACAACAATGCCAAATGGCACATTATTAGAAACTTTTATTATTGTTTTCCCTAATTGATTTATTAAATTGAAATCGTTTCTTTTTTCAAAAGAAAACTCAAACACCTGATTACCGTATTCTTTGATGGGATAGACGTCCAAGTTACGGTCTGGGACAATATGGTCACAATTAAAACGTTTGATCTTATCTGAAGAGACATAAGGTGCTAAAAAGTTAGTGAAATCAGTTATTGGTTCCATTGTTCCTCCAGCTAATATCACACATTTAGATTCTTCCATAACGTCTCGAAATGCTTCACTTGGATCCAACAATAAATATTTCAATGTGACTTCATTTTTAGAGTCTTTATCAAAGAACAATTTACCACTTTCTGAGGTATTGGATAGGCAATAGAGAAATGACTCAATTTTGAAAAGTAAAGGAGTTGAAGAATGCTTTTTGATCGTAACATTTTCTTTATTATCCTCTTTTTGTAGATTATCAATGTAACCTTCAATTTTGTAAGCGATTTTTGACTTTTTCAAATACTTTGCTAGTGAGTGAATGTTCAATAAATCACCCGTGGTATCGTTGAATATGTCAGCTGGATTGATCTCCAATCCGGGAGAGCATTTCTTGATCTCAATTTGCTTCAACAAAAACTTAGCAATGTATGTAATCATTCTATTCAGTTTGGCAAGATTAATTCTATTTCCAGCATTCATTCTCGAAGAGAATTTCGTTGAATATAGTTTGATAGCTCTTCTCACCGACAATAACTCAGTGATTGAAATTGATGTAGAGTTCAAAGACGATATGGTATCAAGCAGATTATGTGCTTCATCAATCACTACAATGGAATCCTTCAAACTCAAGTTCAATACCTCTCTTGAAGTTTTCTGTAGTAAGAGCTGGTAAGGCAGTGATATAATTTCTGCTGTTTCAACATTTTTTCTTGAACTATAATATGGGCAAATGTTATAATGTTTCCCAATTTTGTGTAAATCTTCAATATCGTGAATTTCTGAAAATGATAAATCGCTAAAATTATTAACCAAACTTTCATCTAAGCTGTCACCAGGTTTGGGCATATATTGGCAACCTTTTTTGGCTTCTTCCTTTTTTGGTTTTTGTAAATCTAAGCAGGCATCATTCATTCGTTGTGGGTCATTCAAATTTGTGACTTTTTCATTGATGCACAGTTGCTTTCTTGATCCCATTGCCAAATATTTGGTTCTTTCTTCAGTTCCATCAATTGAGGACGGAAAATGTGTCAGTCTCAATTGATCACTGAATTGATTCAGTTGAGAGTGTGTTCTGGAAGCATAGTATATCTTAGTTGGAAATTCGTTCACTTTGGATGATTTGTCTGTGGGTCGGAACTTTCCCTCCACTTTAGATAGTAAATCTTGTATTTCACCATTTAGTTTACTGTATTTTTCCTGTCTAGAAGATCCTGAACTGGAGCTGGATAATTCTTCGTCACTGAAATAATCATCAGGAGCCAATTTACTATCATCATCTGGGGCACTATTGGGTTTCAATTTCTTATGTCTTGGTTGGATCGTATTCTCTAGCTCTCCCACTATCATCTTTCCATCTTCTCTTTTCACTTTTTCCAGATGCAATTCGTAATCTTTCGCTTGCGACATCAAATTGGCAAGAATCTTCTCCCTATAAGCTTGCCGCACCCATTCTGGCTCATCGTCATCATCTCCATCAACTATCGCATTATTTTCTCTTTTCAATGTTCGTAGCCATGACATGGTTGAACAAATGATCGATAAAGTCTTGCCCGTCCCTGTGGGGCTCTCAAAAATTCCTAATTTATACCCACCGTCTAATGTGTCATAAATTGCCTCCATCAATTGAAGTTGCACATCATATGGTTTGTAAGGATGATTGAAAATTGGATCATGATTCTTTTTCTTCGTCATCCGACGAATGTTATGAATCTGCACTTCAGCCATTGCTGTACTTTTGAGGGCTCAAATGTCATTAGCTCTTGGTGAAAATTAAACAGTCTGGTCAATAGCCTCACTTTTAGTTTCAACCATTCCCAAAAGAGAGTAATATATTACAGATCAAAAATAAATCAAAGAAGATAAGACGCGTGTGCCAAATTCCAGTGAGGCAAAGATACACGTGGCCATGGTCACATTCACATGAGACTTGGTAAGCTCTCAGAGAAATAATCAAATGTTACGTAAGAAAACAAAATTCATATAAACAAAAATGTTTAAACAACAAATTACCAAGGGTTCTTGCTACCATAAGCCTAAATAGTAAATACTAAATACCAAATTAGTAAATACTTAATACTAAATAGTATATACTATATAATAAAGATCTATAGTATGATGCATGATTAAAGAGCCAAAATTCAAGGGGTATATGTTATAGAAGTATTTTCAAGATGAGCATCCATCGAATTCTACCAAAGATGTGTGGGCGTAGATGTATGCGAAATTTGTACTTTGTGCTCAGCGCTATGCTGTTCTGTGCGGTATATTGCATATGCTAGACATAGTGACACTGTCGTTGCTGTGCGGACTCGTTGTGTTTGCCTCGTCCGGTCGCTGGTTTGTAAACATGATCATGGTGATATATGATTGTTTAGAATTGAAACAATGGCTATTCTACCAGAGAAGGAACTCTTTGATTGAAATCGCCTCCCTACTATCAAAAAATCAAAATCCAGAAGGTAAATCTATATATACATACGCAAGGCATTAATTATTGTATAAAGTAGTGAAGGAACCTTAATTCTTAGTAAACATCTCAAATGGACAATTTAATTCCATTTTCTTATACTTCTTGCTACAAAACCCGTTTTACTATGTTTCTGTTTCATCTTTCTTTTCTTTCTTATTTCGCTCCTTTATCTTTTTGGTACAAATAGCTTTGGGTCTTTGATCGCGAATTCTTCATTTCCTTTTTCGTTCAAAACTTCATGTGTTACTCTCAATCGTAGTGCCTTGAAAATATTGAGTATCTCCCACACTTAAAACCCTTAGTAAATAGTTACTCACTATTATAGCATTTTTTTTTAGCTAATTACGTATAGCATTGTAATATAGGAACCTCAGTTCTTATATAATACCTTAGATAATCAACCCTTTCCTATTTAGTATTATTTAGTATTCCTTTTTGTCAGTCCTTTTTTTGTTACTTGTATTTCATCTTTCTTATCTTCTCTCTTAAACTTTCTAGTACAAATAATGGTGATCTCCCACTCAACTATCATATTACAAGCATGTTTAAATATCATATTATATAAAATCTCAAATTATAACTTTAAGTACCAATAGTCGTTATCATCAAAAGATTAGCAATCAACGTTTCGAGCCTATTACGATAGTATTAGGCTTTAGCTACTTACTAAGTTGGGTTCGTTTGTTTGGGACTTGTATAAGGTCTGGTGACTAGTTTGGTAACAGACAATTGATTAATAAATGTAATTCAATTGAAACAGATTCAATAAGTTAATGATAACAAATAAAAAATCTAATATTAAAAAGTTTCTATATGAAAATATATGTAAAACTTCCCCTCCCTTTTAAGAAGAGTTCCGATTGTAACTTCTTCCAATAAAAGCAGGATCTACAGGTATT